>CM035170.1:87817445-88195447 GCA_020205615.1 Panax quinquefolius | reverse complement strand
GAATTCCACGATAGCAAGTACTTATCGACTTCCTTTGAAATCTAGGACCGCGAGTTTTAATATATCTTGAGAGTTTGAATAGTCCTCTTTGATTGTCCCAGGTCTGTTTGGGGATGGTATCTTAGAACTAAATCGCAAATCCGTGCCCATAGCTTTTTGCAAAGCTAACCCAAAATCTTGAAGTGAATCTTGGGTCACTATTGAAACTATGGATCTGAGCATGCCATACAACCTCACAATCTCATTTACGTGCATACTAGCAAGGCGTTCAAGGGAATAAGTCTCAAGTATCGGCCGAGAAATGGCGATTTGGTTAATCTATCAACAATAACCCAAATAGCATTGATGCCTTGAGAAGCAAGTAGGAAGACGTGTGAAATCTGTAGGTAATGTGTTCCCACTTCCATTCGAGAATCTCAAGTGGTTGCAAGCGGACCCTTAGGTACTAGATGCTCGCCTTTACCGTTAATGAAGTTAAACACATCGAGATAAACTTTGCAATCTCTCTCTTCGTATTGTTCCACCAAAATGTATGTAGAAGATCACGATACATTTTAGTACTTCGAGGATGGATTGCAAATGGTGTATTGTGTGCCTCCATCATAATCTTGTACCTCAAATCAGTCGTTAGGAACCTGAAGTCTAGAGTGGACTCGAAGTATTCCTTCTTCATCGATTCTAAAACTTAGAAATAGCTCCTTCTTGTACTTTCCTCTTCATACATATCATTTTCAAGATTGGGTGGCTTGGCGAGCTTTAACTAAAAATCGATTATACTTTCATATATCATCACGTGGGTACCTAGAGTTTTCATCTCCATCTCTATTATTTGTAAATTATCTGAAATTAGTCTTTGATAATATCGTACTCGTGCTTGTATCGATCTTCTACTCAACACGTCGGCTACCACGTTAAACTTTTCGAGGATGGCGTGGGTTGAACATGTCTTGAAATGAGTCTCCTCTTGAGTTCTTGAAACTCTTCCCATTCCTTGCTCCATTCGAATTTTGTATCTCTGAGAGTCAATTGCGATAATGGAATAGCGATTGAGAATATCCTTCAACGAATCTCAGATAATAACCAACTAAGCTAGAAAGCTATGTATTTAGATTCTTTGACTTAGGTTGCTCTCAAGCGTGACTCATATCGAACCTTGGATAGCCGTCAAAATGACACCTATCGATTTCTTATCATACGAATATGGCGTCCCTACGAGAATTAAAGCTTAGGTGCATTCCACAAAAGTCACGATAAAGGCTCAGTACCAAATTCTATAGTTGAATTTTAAACTCTGAAAGTTCAATAGAACCATTCGATATGAGATTTTAGAAATGAGTTTTGTCTTAGGGTTGAAATCGATACAAAATTTAATATCGGACTTTGGGAGTAAGCGAAAAATTCTTGAAAAATACATCGGGAAAATCGATAACAGCAGAATATTATTCAAATCGGCGTGTATTTATTCAAATCCATAACATGGACTAAGAAAACTTGACATCCGTAATAAGCGAATGACTTCATGAGCGATATGAAAATGTTTGATTACAATGGTTTGATTGCTTGAATTGAATAACGAGGTTGCTTAGGAATATGAAAACTATGACCTTACAAAAGCAATCAATTTGGCGTGATGAGTAGTTAACCTTAAAATCACATCAAAAGCAAATATCTCTATAGAAATAAGGTTAACGGGTAATGTGATAGTGCCTGACTGAATCAAACAAGATTTCTAAACAACGGATGTAATGAAAGTTTCTCTAACAGATTCTCCATAAATAGGTTGATCTAATTTCTCCGTAGTCGAGTTCAAGCGTTGGCGCAATGAAGAGATAAAAGAATGGGTAGAGCAGGTATCTAGTAAAGGTATAAACTTATGAAAATTTATAATTAACTAACTTGGTGCTAACCGTTCGGGTTCCTCGCATTTTAATGGGTCACGACAAAGCGCTCTTCGAAGCACCGTTGACTTTGACTTTTACGGGACATCCTTTTGAGTCACCATTCACATTTGATTTGGGTTTACGATATCGTCTGATCTCGGCGATATGTCCTTCTTTTCCACAATTATAGCATACCTTGGAAGGCTTTGAGCAGTTTGACCTTATATGTCCCTCTCTCCACATCATGTAGCATCTGGCGGCGATCGTTCTCTTCCCCAGAATTTGTTGATGGTCTTGATGATCTTCTTTAAGCGTCTTCCGTCATCGTTAAATCTTCTCTTTTAGATTGGACATCTCTTTCCATAATATCAGCAGCGTCGTGCGACTTTTACCCATGCATCACTCATTCTCACTCGTTCGGTTATTTCTTCTTTTCATTTCGATTCGACTTTATCATCTTATACTACTGCGAAAAGTGCTTGTATTCGAAGCATCACGTGTCGGGTAACCTGAAGCTTGAATCGTTGCATCCTTTTGCTCCCACATTTTTGCAATTCTTTAGCTTTGCTCTTAACTCATGAATACGATTTTGCAATTCTATATTTCGATCATAAAATACCTCTAATAAACTCTCTTGGTACCTCTTCTTCCTCTTCTTCCTCACTCTCAATTTTGTTACCTCTGCGATTATCTAGGTCTTGACTATCAATTCTTCACTCACCATGGATATCTCTAATTCCTTCTTCTTTGACATCACATTATCACGGTTGGCGATTAGAGGTGTCTCCACGATCTCATTCACTCCATTGTTAACGTTCTCGTGACCCGTTCTAAAAAAACTATCATAAAACAAGGGTTAATTAAATAAATTAACAAATCACATAATACCTATAATATGACCAACCAACAAATAAGCTTAGGTAGGACACCTTAGCGAAGGATTTACTCGTCTCTCCTCTCTAGTTTTATTCCAGATCTCATTGGAGATCATATCCTAAGCTACGATACCAGTGTGGCCCCCCCAAAATAGGTATACACCACACCCGTTACGAGTCATGAAATACGTAGTGCGAAACAACTTCTGACTTTATTATTACAATGATAAAGCGTGAGTTTAAATACAAATATTATCTTTTAGACAATATCTATACTCGAATAAATCCCATCACATTTATTGATACATTATTTTACAAAATGGTGAGGACTACTAAACAACTCTCTACAGAACCTTCATTCCATTACCAGAGCTAGTACTACTTTACATTCTAGCCTCACGAGAAGAAAAATGGAACAACAAGGAAAGGGTGAGCTCAACTAGCCCGATAAAGAATATTATGACTAAGATAATATCTGACAAATTATCGTTAGTCTCCAATGAGGAAAAATCGATAGAATCTGATGAATGACAAGTTTGAGATCAATATTAGCGTGAAATAATAATTCATAGAAGAAATTACGTGAGAGATGAAATCTACTATAATCTATGAATTTAACGATCCATCATCAATATTTTATCCTGTAACATCAATCGATATTCATCTCGAATCAAATATTCATCTTTACCTTCTACTGAATGAAGATATTCATCAATCGGTCATATTAATCTCAACACACATTCATCTTTGCACTAAAGGCGAAAGATATTCATCGATCGGTCGTATTCATTTAAACACAAACACTGCTCATCTTTGCTAACTTGCTGGGGCGAAGATATTCTTGAAATCATTCATCTTTTACTACGGGCCAAGATATTCAATAATATCATCATTTAAGGCGAGGATGATGAAAATATTTTTAAGAGCGAATCCGGTGAAACAAAATGACAGGATTAAGGATTAAGGATTAAATACTTTGTTTTATCCATGTCGAATGATACCTCGAAAATAATCGTAGTGGTGTAAAATTCGAGAATGATCAAAACATGGATCTGATCAAAGCTAGTATCCGAATAGATATTTTGAACGAAAAGAAGAAATTTTATTTTAGATGAATAGTCAAATATCATGAATAGTCTTAGTATCGTGAATAGTCTTGATATCGTGAATAGTAACTCAGACACCAAAGATAGAAATTCCACAAAAAAACATTTTCACGCTTCATGAATAGTACTCGTGAATAGTAACTTCGTGAATAGTAACTCATGAATAGTAACTTCGTGAATAGTAACTCATGAATAATAACCCTTGAGCATGAAAAAGTTCTAAATTTGATAAAAACTTGGATCGACATTTGACGTAATGATATTGAAGAAATAATATCATTCTGAAAAAAATAATATCCACTTACCTCGAAAGAATCGATGCCTTGGAAGGAAAGGTTCGGAAGTGATCTTTGAATAAAACTTGTCTTGAGCGACAACTCTCAAAGTATCTAAATACTCACAAAATCGCTCGATAATATAGAGAGAAAGAGAAAACTTTGTTTACGGTGTGATTTTCAATTCTAACTTAGCCCTCTATTTATAGGAAAATGTTAGCGTAGAAAGCGGACTTGACACTGCTTTGTACAGATGGCTTTACACCGCTACTATTACCACCCACCATTTGAAATAAAATTCACATTTCTTCACCAACCACAAGTGGGGCCCTCTCAATTCTAGAATTTTCCACCAAAATCAATTATAACCCTAATTTAGAATCGACACCTCTTAAAATTCATAACAAATCATTCGTTCATTTTAACGGTTCAAAATTTGTGGACATATACTCAACTTATATATGTATAACATATCCAAAAATTACAACGATCAGCGGTCGGATTAAATATTATAACTCACATGATAAATCTCATGTAATAACTTGATTTGATCTTTTAATACCTCGATCAGGCAAAATACAAATAAAACATCTCAAGCATTAATTCCTTCATTAATAACCACATAAATAAATCCATCATTTATATTCATATAAATAAATATTTCCTTATCATATGAATCAATAATTAATTATTCACAAATAATATTACGAATCACATTTATAATGACGAAAGTTCCCCGAGGAAAGAGGGGCTTTCAATAAGGATCTCTCTCTTCTTGGGCCTTGATTAGGTGACCAAACCTCTCCTTAGGCAGAGAACTTTCTAGACATTGCCAATAATGTTATCTAATAATATTATTCAAATAATATGAATTATTGATCGATAATAGGAAATCTTTGCGGTGTGATTATTGAAGCAATGATAATATAAAATATCAACCTGACAATTATTGAATCAATAAAATAAAATATTGAGCAGTAACTCATAAAAATTATTGAGTAGTGCCTTCTTACGTAAGGATCGATAATTCAACAATCTTTATGCAATCTGGTGTCTTCTTTGTGCAACCACAGCGTATTCTTGTATTTTAACCATGGGTATTCAACGATCTTAACGGTAACAACTACATGAATTATTTATAACCACCCAAACTTTATCGTTTCCTCATCCAATAAACTTTCCGTTATGGGGCCCACACATTACATTTGCTTGCAGATACGAATATTCGAATATTCCGACCAGGCGATGCGAATATTCCACGACGATGACGAATATTCCACATTAATCAAAAATGAATATTTTATAACCACTTGCTTTATTTTGAAATATTTGCGTATTTAACCCTTAACTATCCACATTAATCAAATCAGCCCTTACTATTTCAAAATAATAATATAAGAAAATATTTAAATTCCTTTTTTATTTAAAAAATTTGAGGTCTTTTTATCAGTATTTTTTTGAAATGGGTATTAAAAATCAAATCGATATTTTTATGATATATATAATTTTTAATCGTAGTTGGATAATTTTTGGATATGATATACATATAAGTTGGGTATATGTCTGCAAATTTTGAACCGTTAAAAATGAACGAATGATCGTTATAAATTTTATGTTTGATTTTAGGGTTATAATTGATTTTGGTGGAAAATTCTATTGAGTGGGCCTTGTGGTTGGTGAGAAAATGTGCTGAATTTTTATTTCAAATGTGGTGGTTAAGTTAATGTAGCGATGAAAGCCCATCAGTGGCAGGTCAGCTAATTGCTAACATTTTCCTATAAATAGAGAATTTAAGTTAAATTGAAAATCACACGAAACAAAGTTTTCTCTTTACTCTCTATATTATTGGCGTATTTTGTGAGTATTTAGATGCTGAGGAGTTGTTATTCAATTACAAGTTTCATTCAATTCATTCCGAGGCCTTTCTTCCAAGTCTATTTATTTAGGAGGTAAGGGATATTATTTTTTAATAATGATATTATTTCTTCAATATCATTATCTTGAAATATTGGTTGGAACTTTTTATCAAATTTGGAACTTTTTCATATCGGAGTTATTATTCATGAGTTAAGTAATTCATGAATTCTTATTCATGCAGAGTTCATTATTCACGATGTTACTATTCATTTTTGTACTTGATTCATGAGCGTGAAAATGTTTTTTGTGGAATTTCTATCTTTTGGTGTTTTAGATTCTTATTCACGTATCGATGCATACTTATCCATATACTGGCACTATTCATATGGTAAAATAAAATTTCTTTTTTTTGTCCAAAATATCTATTACGGATACTAGCTTTTGATTGTATCCATGTTTTTTTGATCATTCTTGAATTTTACACCACTATGATTATTTTTTGAGTATTGTTGGACATGGATAAAACAAAGTACGAATCTTTAATCCTTAATCCTTGTCATTTTGTTTCCTTTGGATTACGTTCTTTAAAATATTTTTCATCATCCTCGGTCTTAAATGATGATATTATTGAATATCTTTGGCACAGTAGTGCAAAGATGAATGATTTCTGAAGAATATCTTTGGCCTTTAGTGCAAAGATGAATGATTTCCGAATAATATCTTTGGCTGTGGTTGCAAAGATGAATAGGTGTTTAAATGAACATGACCAGAAGATCGATGAATATCTTTGGCACGTAGTCTTGAAGATGAGCAGTGTTTAAATGAACATGATTGATCGATGAATATCTTTGGCCTTTAGTGCAAAGATGAGCAGTGTTAGAGATGAACATGGCCAGAATTGATGAATATCTTTGGCTTGTGGTGCAAGATGAATATTTGATTTGAGATGAATATTGATTGATGTTACGAGGATAAAATATTGATGATGGTAATTTGTTAAATTCATAGATTATAGTAGATTTCATTCTCTACGTAACTCTTCTACATGAATTATTATTTCATTGCGAATATTGATCTGAAACTTGTTGTTTCATTGTATTCTATCGATTTTTCCTGTTGGAGACTAACGATAATTTGTTGTATATTATCTTAGTCATAATATTCTTCTTTGGGCTAGTTGAGCTCCATTCCCGAGCTAGTCCTAGATATATTCTCATTTCACGAAGAGAACATATGAAAATAAAGGGTGAGCTTCAACTAGCCGGTAGAAAGAATATTATGACTAAGATAATGCGTAATAAATTATCGTTGGCCTTCGGCGATGTTAATAGATAAATCTGATAGGCGACAAGTTTAATCTGCGATAGTAACAAACAATCCATTAGAGAGGTGAGTAGTGAGCATGATATCTATTATCTTACATGATTTAAAAGTTCATCGTTAATATTTTATTGTTGTAACGATTTTTATTGTTGTAACACAAATTTCAATAAATAATTCACATCACTGAATTATCCATGCACTGCGGGCCAATGATATTCGTTATTATCACCAATGGTCATGATCATGCCAACAACTGTCCATCAATGCAGTATGGGCCAATGAGGATTTTTACCATATCATTTGTAACATTACAGGGCATGATTATAAAGATACATAATTCCTGGTTATAATCATACCAATCAACAGTCCATCTATGCACTACAAGCCAAAGATGACTTTCATCACAATATAAGCATGAGGATGATGACAATGATATAAGAATTCAATCAAACAAGATTAAGGATAAATATTAAAATTTTATAATTCAATTTATCTAGAGTTTAAGAATGTCCAAATTGTCAACATGATAACTGCTTTGTAGAGTAAAATTCAAGAATAATATTCATGTAGAAATAATTCGGACAGGAAGAAAATTAATTTTTATCATGAATAGTACCCGAGTGAATAGTACCCCGGCATGAAAAGATTAAAATTTAACAAGAATGTTCAGAAAAATATCCTTGTGAAACGATACTAGATGAAGCGCAAATTTCAAGGATATTCTACTAATTTCAAGGAGTATGGAAACAATACTTACCACAATAAGTTTAAATTTAGGAATATGAAATGAAATAATATCCCTTACATAATATGGAGTATGAAAGAAAATAATATTTCTTATAAGTATTGCAATAAAATAATATCATTTACCTTAGTAGAAACTAGATTTGACTGTAATATCGAATATTATTCTGAGAAAATCTTGCACAAAAAGCTACACTCAAAGTATCTTTATACTCAAGAAAAATACTCACAATACTATAGAGTGAGAATTTCTGATATTGAAGGTGTGTTTTAGGAAGGATGGGTTACCCCTTATTTATAGTGAATCCTCGGAGAAAAAATCAAATAAACAAGCCTAACTTTGCCAACTTTTATGCCTAACTCCTCATTTTTCCTTCTTTGCCTGAACATGCTTATGGGTGAGGCCCACATAATATGGAAAATGAATGCTTTGCAAAGAATTCTCCGCCCACCAATTTAGAAAAGAAAACAATGGCATACTGCTTTTGAATAATGCATTCGAATACAATTTGTTCATTCCTTCTTTTTAATCACATGTTTATATATATATATATATATTATAATATCAAAATTCCTTCATTTATATCAAAATTGAACCAATATCCACCACATAATAAATATTCACAATTTATATTATAAGCTCACAATATTAACAATCAGATCATTCTCAGGAAAGAGGAGGCTTTCCAATAAGGACTTTTCCTTATTGGCGCGCAATTAGGTGACCAAACTCCTTTCCTCGACAGAACTTTCTAGACATTGTCAATAATGCAAATAATAATATGAAAAACTTTGTCGTTTCAATTATTGATTTAATAATATAAAATATTATGACAATAATTGAATCAATAATGTGAGATACTATGCAGTAATTATTGTGGCAATAATTGAATAAAACTGAGTGACTTCTCACGTAAGCATCAATAATCAAAGATATTGTACAATACTGTGTGTTATTATATAACCACGCGTATTACTGTACTTTTCTCACCGGGTATTTCAACAGTTAACGGTCAAACTTTTGTCGCTATTTTTATAAAAAGTTATTTCTGTCGTTTTCTAACTCCGACAGTAATTCGGTTTTGGGGTCCACCAATGATTGTGTCGTCGTACGAATATTCCATGATGAAACGAATATTTCCCAAGCAAACGAATATTTTATGACAACTTGCTTACTTTGGAAAATTTGTAAATATTACCCAGAACTATAACATTATATCAAAACCACACCTTATTACTCAAAATGATATTTAGAGAAAATTAATCTTTATTCATAAAAGTTTGGGTCTTACATTATATAATTGCACGCCAATAAAGATAAATCCTTATCGAAAAGCCCTATCTTTCCTGGGAATGATCTGGTTATTAATATTATGAGCTTATACTATTAATTGTGAATAATTATTATGTGGTAAATATTGGTTCAATTTTGATATAAATGAAGGAATTTAGCATGAAACATTTGTGAAAAGTTTGGTATATTTTTTTATGGAATCACAATTATTTTCTCCGATAAAATATTCATTCAAACATATTATTATAATATATTATAATTGTTTAAATATTAATAATATATATATATATATAAGCATGTGATAAAAGGGGCGGAGGTGAACAAATTGAAATTGAATGCTTTGTTTTCAAAAGCATTATAGCCTTGTTTTTTTTTTGAAGTTGGTTATTCCTCTTGCAATTCTTTTCTCTAAATTGTGGGCTTCACCTATAAGAAGTTGAAATTAAGGCAGAGAAGAAATTGAAGGTTAGGCGGAGAAGAAAAATGAAAAAGTTAGGCAAAGTTTATTGGATATATTTTCCTCCGAGGTTGCACTATAAAGGGTGGGGGGGGGGGGGGTAACCCTCATTCCTAAGTACACCAAAAATTACAAGTATTCCTACTGCAATATTGTGAGTATTTTTTTTATTATAAGAATACTTTGAGTGTAACTTTTAGTGCAATATTTTTTCTGGATAATATCCGATATTCCAAGTCAGATCTAGTTTCTACTAAGGTAAATGATGTATTTTCTTTCAATACTCGTAAGAGATATCATTTTCTTTCATACTCCATATTATGTAGTGATATTATTTTATTTTATATTCCTAAATTTAAATTTATTAAGGTAAGTATTACTTCTATAATTCCTGAAATGATTAGAAATTTCTTAAGGTTTGCGTTTCATCTAATATCATTTCACTGGAATATTAGTCTGAACTTTCTTATTAAATTTTTATCTTTTCATGTCGGAGTACTATTCATGGGTACTATTAATACTGATCATTATTAAATGCATTATTATTCATGAGATCACATTCCTGATAAATTTAATTATCTTTTATGTCCAAATTATTTTTGATATATGAATATCATTCTTGAATTTTACTCCACAATTAGTTATCATGTTTGGACATTTTTTTGAACTCGGGATAATTGAATTATAAATCTCTATTATTTATCCTTGATCTCACTTAATTGATTCTTCATAGCATTTTTGTGACGCCCTCAAAATACGTATACATCACCCATTTTGAATCGCCAAATACATGGTACAAAATTCAAATACAACTTAATAATAAAACTGTCATGTAAAATACGACAAAACATAAATTGAGAGTTTAAATACGAATATTGTCTTCTAGACAGTATTCAACTTAAATGGAGTCCTCAATATATTTATTATCACACTATTTCATAGAATAGTGAGGACTACTAATGCTATCATCTGGACCGTCACTCCATTCCCCACGAATTAGTCCGCCACGTTCTCATTCCACAAGAAGAGAACAATGAAAGCAAAAGGGTGAGCTCAACTAGCCCAAGTAGAAATATTATGACTAAAATAATGCGAAATAATTTATCGTTAGCCTTCAACGATTGTTAAAGCGATAAAATATAACAAACATCAAGTTTAATTGCGTAGCGAACAAAGCGATCCATTAGAAGAGTCAGTAGAGAATAAGATCTAGTATCTTACATGATTTAAAAGGTTTTCATCAATTTTATCACGAGACTCGACATTAAATAATCCATCATCCACTTTTTCTTACGGCCAGGATATTCATTAGTATCACGACCACAAATCATCCATGCACTACGGGCCAGGATATTCGTTTTTTCATCAATGGTCATGATCATGCCAATAATCATCCATCAATGCACTATGGGCGAATGAGGACTTTACCACATCATTTGTAACATTACGGTCATGATTATCTTTTAATAATCCTGACGAATCATAATCATACCAAGTCCACCTATGCACAGGCCACAAAATGACTTTCAACATAATATAAACATGAGGATGATGACAATGATATAAGAATTCAATAAAACAAGTACAAGGATAAATTTTTAAAGATTTATAATTTAATTTATCCGTAAATCAATAACGTCCAAATTATCAACATGATCTTTGCTTTGTGGAGTAAAATTCAAGAATAATATTGTACCAAAATAATTTGGACCGTAAACGAATCAATTTTTATCATGAATAGTACCCCAATGAATAGTACTTTCAGTGAATAGTATCCCATGAATAGTACTTCGAATAATAAGTAACCCTGCGTGAATAGTACTCGGCATAAAAAAGTTAAAACTTATCAAGAATGCTCGAAATAATATTTTCATAAAAATCTTTGGATGAAGCGCAAAATATCAAGGATATTCTACTAATTTCATGGAGTATAGAAGCGAAAATTTTTAACAAGCGAGTTATAAAATTCAAAATCAAAGCGAAATAATATTACTTACATACTACGTACAGTATGGAAAAATATTATTTCAAGCTTAATAATGAACAAAATAATATCTCTTCTGAGTGAAAGAAAGAGTATTCCAACTTGTATAGCGGGGATATTCTTGAAGAAAACTTTCACTATTTTCTATGCTCAAAGCTTTCTAAAACTCTAAAGAAATACGCCAATATTATAGAAGAAGAATTCTCTACGATTACGGTGTGATTTTCAATTCTAAATAAGCATCCTATTTATAGGAGAATGGAAGGGCAATCGTGTAGAAAAAAAAAAACTCACTGGATTTAAAATGCAGAGTCACGGATTTCATACGCACATTCGTTGTTTAATTTTTCTCAAATAAAACAAAACAAAAAGATTATAATATATATATATATATATATATATATATATTCATCACATGCCTTATATGGCATTTTTTTCTACCCACGTACCACAAATTCAACATCCACCATATACACCAAAATCAACATCCACTCACATACACCAAAATTAACATCCACCCACCCACTCACACTTTAATATATTTAATATATATATATATATATATATATATATATATATACTTATTATTCACACATCTCACCATTTTTCTTCCCCACAGTGATCATTTTCTTCCCCCACATCGACTTTACATATATATAATATATATAAATACATACCTTATATATATATATATATACATATAAATCTTATATATATATATAAGTAATAAAATAAAACTGAGATAACTTTCTCCCGACGATTTTGAAAAATTATAATGTGGGGGGTTCATATAATACGCCATCCTACAACAAATACTTCATAAAAATTTTCTCAATATTTTTAACAACATTTATCATCATTATTATAAATCACAATATTTAACAATCAGGTCGTTCCCAGGAAAGAGAGAGCTTTCCAATAAGGATTTCTCCTTATTGGCGCGCAATTAGGTGACCAAACCTCTCATTGACAGAACTTCTAGACATTGTCAATATTACAAATAATAATATTAATAACTCTGTCATCTCAATTATTGACTTAATAATATAAAATATTATCACGGATGATCTTGTGACAATAATTGAATCAAATAACGTGAGATCTTATGCAACAATTCTTCAGATAGCAATAATTGAGTAAACCGAGTGGCTTCTTACGTATGCATCGATATTCAATACTGGTAATGCTTACTATGCAACCACGCATATTCTTTATACTTTTACCATACGGGTAGTTCAACGATTAACGGTAAAAATTTAGCCATTATTTTATAAAAGATATTTACGTCGTTTTCTAACTACTTATAATACTTAGTTAGGGGGTCCACGATGATTGTACCGTCGCACAAATATTCCCCTGTTAAAGCGAATATTCCCGGAATTCAATCGAGTATTTTATATCAACTTGCTTACTTTGCAAAATTTTCCAAATATTACCCACAACTATAACATTATATCATATCCACAATTCATAATATTTAAAATATATTTTAGAAAAAATTATTCTTTATTTTAAAAAAAGTTGGGGTCTTACAAAAATTGTAAGACCCCGAAATTTTTTTAAATAAAAAGGAATTTCCTTTATTTATTATTTTGAAATATTAAGGGTTGATTTGATTAATGTGGATAGTTAGGGGTTAAATATGCAAATATTTCAAAATAAGCAAGTGGTTATAAAATATTCATTGTTGTCGGGGAATATTCGTTTAATCGTCAGAATATTCGTATCGCTCGGGGAATATTAAATCTGACACGCTGACCTTTGTGGGCCCCATAATCGGATAAGCTCATCGGATGAAGAAAACGACAAAGTTTGGGTGGTTATAAATAACGGGCGTAGTTGCTACCGCTAAGATCGTTGGAATACCCGTAGTTAAAATACGATGTCTGCGGTGGTTGCCTTACTGCATACCTGGTATTGCACAATATTGTTGAATTATTGATCCTTACGTAAGAAGGCCACTACTCAATAATTATTCTGACGATAATTATTGCGAAAGATTTTATTTTATTGATTCAATAATTCTTTGCGTTGGTATTTTATATTATTCTTTGTTTTCAATAATTGTCATTTACCAGTATTTTCCATTATCGGATCAATAATTCATATTATTTGAATAATATTATTAGATAACATTATTGGCAATGTCTAGAAAGTTACATACTCAAGGAGAGGTTTGGTCACCTAATTGCGCCGCCCAGAAGAGAGAGATCCTTATTGAAAAGCCCCTCTTCCTGAGAACACTGGTTGTCATAAATGTGATTCTCAGAATATTATTTGTGAATAATTAATTATTAATTCATATGATAAGGAAATATTTATTTTATATGAATATAAATGATGGATTTATTTATGTGGTTATTAATGAAGGAATTAATCTTTGAGATATTTTATTTGTATTTTATCGGATTGGAGGTATTAAAAGATCAAATCGGTGTTATTACGACTTTATTGTGAGAGTTATAATATTTAATCCGACCGTTGGATCGTTGTAATTTTTGGATATGTTATACATATATAAGTTGAGTATATGTCCACAAATTTTGAACCGTTAAAATGAACGAATGATTTGTTATGAATTTTAAGAGGTGTTTGATTAGGAAAGTAGGGTTATAATTGATTTTGGTGGAAAATTCTAGAATTGAGTGGGCCCCACTTGTGGTTGGTGAAAAAAATGTGCTGAATTTTATTTCAAATGTGGTGGGTGGCAATAGTAGCGAGTAAAGCCATCGGTGGCGGTCAAGTCTGCCTTGGTGGCTAACATTTTCCTATAAATAGAGGGCTAAGTTAGAATTGAAAATCACACCGAAACAAAGTTTTCTCTCTCTCTCTCTTTATTATTGAGCGTATTTTGTGAGTATTTAGATACTTTGAGAGTTGTTGTTCAAGATAAGTTTCATTCAAGATCACTTGAGCCTTTCCTTAAGAAATCTTGATTCTTTGAGGTAAGGGATATTTTTTTTTTTTTTTAAAGTAATGATATTATTTCTTGATATCATTATCTTTGAAATATTAGTTGGAACTTTTTATCAAATTTGGAACTTTTTCATATCGGGTTCTATTCATGAGTTACTATTCACGAAGTTACTTATTCATGAGTTCTTATTCACGAAGTTCTTATTCACAAGTACTATTCAGCGAAGCGTGAAAGTGTTTTGTGGAATTTCTATCTTTTGGTGTCGGAGTTACTATTCACGTTATACGACCTTATTCACGATATCGACACTATTCACGTATACGACACTATTCACCGAAAAATAAAATTTCTTCTTTTCGTCTAAAATATCTATTCTGGATACTAGCTTTGATTGTATCCATGTTTTGATCATTCTTGAATTTTACACCACTATGATTATTTTTGAGGTATTGTTGGACATGGATAAAACAAAGTACGAATCCTTAATCCTTAATCCTTGTCATTTTGTTTCACTGGATTCGTTCTTTAAAAATATTTTTCATCATCCTCAGTCTTAAATGATGATATTATTGAATATCTTTGGCCTGTAGTGCAAAGATGAATGATTTCTGAAGAATATCTTTGGCCTGTGGTGCAAAGATGAGCAGTGTTTAAATGAACATAATATCGATGAATATCTTTGGCCTTTAGTGCAAAGATGAGCAGTGTTGAGATGAAACATGGCCGATTGATGAATATCTTTGGCACGTAGTGCAAAAGATGAATATTTGATTTGAGATGAATATTGATTGATGTTACTGAGGATAAAATATTGATGATGGAATTTGTTAAATTCATAGATTATAGTAGATTTCATTCTCTACGTAACTCTTACATGAATTATTATTTCATTGCTAATATTGATCCGAAACTTGTTGTACATTGTATTCATCGATTTTTCCTCGCTTGGAGACTAACGATAATTTGTTGTATATTATCTTAGTCATAATATTCTTTAATTGGGCTAGTTGAGCTCACCCTTTTCCTTTTTGTTCCATTTTTCTCGAGGAGGCGAGAATATACAGCGAGTCTAGTCGGGGTATGGAATGAGGTTTTAGAAAAGGATTGTTTAGTAGTCCTCACCATTTTGTAAAATAATGTATCAATAAATGTGATGAGGATTTATTTGAGTATAGATATTGTCAGAAGATAATATTTGTATTCAAACTCACGATTTCTTGTTGTAATAATAAAGTTGTAGTTATTTACATACCATGTATTTGGCGACTCAGAATGGGTTGGATGGAATGGACCTATTTTGGGGGCGTCACAAAAATGGCCCAACTTTACATGGGTTGTAATAATAAAGCCCATATCCTATTTTTTTGCAGGCGGATCGGGTTAGCCCGCGGGCCCGGACCTCTTTTGCCAGGTCTAACAATATATATCATTTTTTTAAAGTTTCGACTAATTTTTAGCATTACCTATATCCAACAAATATTTGAAATGTCATCCTAAAAAGTAGAGTGAACATTAGAAAAAACTAGTCAAAAGTGAAATTTCCACTTTCCTCCACACCCAAGCCCAAATTAATACTCCCTCCGTCCCATTATAAAAATCCTTATTACTATTTTTGGTAGTTCCATGTTAAATTTTCACTTTCCTTTAATAACAAAACTTTTACACATTTTTTCCTATTATGTCCGTAGCATTAAATATCTCATACTTTTTTAATTCTAATTCTCTCTCCATATTGAATAAGTATGGAGAGATAATATTTTGAATTGAATAGCTAGAAAGTCACTCTCTCACCTACATTGAAAATAATTAATGACATATTATTATGGGCAATTTTGTCATTTCATTCCTCTTCTTAATATGCGTGAAAAGTCCACCAGAACTTTTATCTTGGGACGGAGGGAGTATTCGGGTTTACTACATTTAGACTGGAGAGAGAGAGAATAAAAAGCACAGAGAATGGCTTCGCGAGATAAGGACCGAGGAGACGCCGCATCAGCCTCTTCTATGAAGCCTCATCGTCCGGCCCATTGACAGTGGAGGAGGTGGTGGAGCTGGTGGCAACAGTGAGTCAACGACTACGTACTTGGCTAGGTTCATCACGATCTGCCTCCGTATTCTCACTCCGACCGATTTCCCAACAACTACGGAAATAAAGGAAGAATTTTGTAATATGATTGAAGTTATTTTTATCAAAAGAAAAAAAAATATAAACTCGCTCAGATGTGGCTCTGAATAGTTTAACATTATTTTTTAATCTTTTACCGATTAAGAGACAATTAAGATGCATAAATATTTTTACCAAATAAACTGTGTCTCTAACCGAATCAGAGGCACGCCTATTAAAAGTCTTTAAGAACCTAACAAACACCACCAAAATCCAAGTTTATTATGGATAAAAAAATCAGGAGAGCCACTATTGTCGTTGTTAGTCCTCAAACAAAGAAGAAGCCCATAACAGATAAATAGAGATAAAAAGTAGGCAAAACTAATGATTTAGTCATCGAAGTTGACACGTTTTATTGAATATCCGATTGAACTTTTAATTTTTCAAATTAACTCACTGGACTAATTTTTATTTTCAAATTGGGTCATTCCGTTAAAAAAAGTTGACAGGCGTTAATTTTTTATCTACGTGAACTGACATGGACTTAAAAAAAAGGAGAAAAAAAGAAATGACATGGAAAATAAAAGCCAGTATAAAAAATTTAAAAAAATGCTTATGTGGCAAAAAACACTTGAAAATTAAAATAAAAAAATCAAAATAAATCTAACCAAACTTTTCCGATCCCCACCAAAACCACAGACACCCAGTCATATTATTCCTCCTCCTCCAAATGGGCTGTATGTTCATCAAAACCTACACTGTTTTGATGAAAAATAAAATGAATCAAATAAAGAAGATGATTAGATCTGCGGATTGAGAGTGAATGGAAGAGATAAAACCGCGGAAATGGAGAGAAAGAAGAGCGTTAGGAGCCTAACACGAGAACCCAGATGGGAGTTCTTCATCTTCTTGAGAAAAATCAACGAAAAATTCTTATCTTTCCGTTTTGGGTATCCTTGCTAGGGCTTTGAGTGGTCTCTCTTCCTCTTTCTTGCTCTTTGATTGAATTTTCGATTCTACTGTATCAATGAGTTTCAAAGACGATAACGAAAATGGAAGAGATTTGAGGAAACCATTTTTACGTCTGTTGTGGCCCCCAAAATTAGGTATACATCACCCATCTTGGGTGCGCCACTTACGTGATACGAAATTTAATCTGAACTTATTAACATAGGTATGCATGGTAATAATGACGACAAAGCGTGAGTTTAAATACAAATATCGTCTACTAGATATTATACAAACTCAAACAAAAAGTCCTCATTACAATTATTATCACACTATTTCACGAGAATAGTGAGGACTACTAATGCTATCTTCGTGACCATCACTCGTTTCCCAGGCTTCGTCCCGGCTATATTCTCATTTCACGAAGAAAACGGTGAAAGAAAGGGTGAGCTCAACTAGCCCAAGAAGAAATATTATGACTAAGATAATGCGAGAATAAATTATCAATAGTCTTGACAATGTTAAACGATAAAATACAATAAACAACCCGGTTTAATCTGCGGTGAATATCTGATCCATTAAAAGAGTCAAGTAGAAAATAAAATCTACTATCTTTTATGATTTTAAAAGGTTTTCATCAACGTTATATTTGAGACTCGACTTTAATAAATAATCCACATCATCGAATCACCCTTACACTTTTCTGACGAGGATATTCTTAAGTATCACGATCACAATTATTCACCTTCTACGGGCCAAGAATAGTTGTGTATTCATTAATAGTCATGATCATACCAACAAGCGTCCATCAATGCACTACTACTGACATTTTGAGGATTTTAATCACATCATTTGTAACATTACGGTCATGATTACGCCGCGAATAATCCACGGTCATAATCATACCAAGTCCATCCATTTCTCTACGGGCCACGGATGACTTTAAAAAATATATAAACATGAGGATGATGACAATGATATAAGAATTCAATAAAACAAGTTCAAGAATTATTTTATCCGGAATTATTAACGTCAAATTGTCGACATGATCTTTGCTTTGTAGAGTAAAATTCAAGAATGATCGGAAGAATATTTCCGTGAAAAGATCTTTGGATGAAACGCAAATATCGAGGATATTCTACTAATTTCATGGAGTATAGAAGTCAAAGTTTTAACCAATTTGAGTATAATAAAGAATGGAATAACAAAAGAAATCACCATGCATGCGGTATGCCATAGACGAGTTATTCAGCGAGAATAATAATAACGGAACCGGTCGAATTGAAATTCACACCGAAGCGGGATGTTCCAACAGAATAATAAAGATGAAAACCGATCCGGTGTAAAACACACGAGATAGGATATTCCAGCGAATGATAAAAAGGCGGAACCGGTCCGTGTAAAACACACTTGCGAGCAGGATGTTCCAACAGAATAATAATAAAAAGCGGAACCCGGTCCTGTAAAACACAACAGACGGATGTTCAGCGAATAATAGAAGAATGTCACCAAGTATAGGGTAAACCACATTATCTGAGGTTATTCAAAAGAATAAATAAGCAATGGAATAACATAAGGATTTCACCAAGTATAGGGTATCTCACGCGTATCGAGGTTATGTATAGGGTATGCCACTTTTACAAAGTTATTCAACAGAATAATAGTGAATGGAATAACGAAGTTCTCTTCAAGAAGAAAGAAAGAATAACACCCTTACTAGTAAAAGAACCTAATATAGAAGTAGTGAAGTAGCGAATACTCTTCTTCTTTCTATAACTTTCTCTATAAGCTTCTCTCTATAATTTCTCTCTCTAGAGTTTGAATGAATTAAATGAAAATAATGAAGGAATGAGCTTATTTATAGGAAAATGGAATGCGTAGTAACTAATCCATGAACGGTCTAGATTGATTTACTTTAATCGACGGTCCATATTTAAAGAAAAATCTTTTAAATAAAATATAATATATTCTATTTATATAAAAACATTTTACTATCTGAAACCAATACTATGCAAAACTTATCAAAACACTATGAAATAATATATTTTATATATAATAAAATATAATATATTACATTTATAGAATAACTTTAATAAAGTATTCTATTTTATATAAAAAGATGTTTGAATAAAACAAAACGTCATTATCGCTATAATAATTCATATTATTAATCGATGATAATGGAATCAAATCGCTAGTGACTTCTCACATAAGCATCGATAATCAATCTGCGTGTCTTTCTTATGCAACCACACGTATTCTTTGTACTTTTACTACTGAAGTAGTTCAACGGTAACCACGGTAAAACTTCCAGTAGTTATTTCAATAAAATATTTTTTGTCTTTTTCTCAATCAAATAATAATTACATTGTAGGGTCCACCATGATTAGTAGTTGTCACGAATATTCCTGCTAAACCGGTAAGATATTCCTAGACCAATCGAATATAATATAACCACTTGCATACTTTGCAAAATTTATAAATATTACCCACAACTATAACATTATATCAAATTATTCCATAATATTCAAAATAATATTTATAGAAAATTCATCTTTATTTATTAAAAATTTGGGTCTTACAACCTCCCCTTCTTATGAAATTTAAGCCCTCGAAATTAGGAATGCGATACTGGTATGTCGAAGAGGTAAGGATACCTTGATTTCATTTGATTCTAACTCCCAGTCATTTCCTCGACATCGTGGTTTTCCACAAAACTTTGACTTGAGGTATAACCTTGGGCGTAGAATATGTTCCTTCTTATCCAAAATTTGAGCAGGAACCTCTTAAATACGTCAAATCTTCCGCTATTTAAATCCCAATCTAACTTCGATAATATGGTTCGGGTCTTTCACATATTTACGTAACATGGATATGTGAAAAGCGTTATGAACATTTGAGAGACATATTTGGCGGTAAAAGCGAGTCTATAGGCCTGATTCCTACTCGATCGAGGATAAAAAATGGACCGATGAATCGAGGATTAAGTTTTCCTCTCTTTCCAAATCTTGTAACTCCTTTCCACGGAAGCGACTTTTAACAACACATGATCTCTATATCAAATTCCACGTCCTTTCGATGAAGATCGGCATAACTCTTTTATCGATTTTGTGAGGTTTTTATCGTTGTCGGATCGTTTGAATCTTTTCCGTGATCATGCGTACAACTCTCAGGTCCAACAACGTTGCTTCACCCACCTCGTCCAAAGATCTTGGAGAACGACACTTTCTTCCGTCTGGCGCTTGAATGGAGCCATGCCATACTTGCTTGATAAGCTGTTGTTGTAGGAAAACTCCACCATGGTAAGAACTTGTCCCAACTCCCCTTGAAATCAAGAACACGAGTCTTAATAGATCTTGAAGAGTTTGAATAGTCCTCTCCATTGTCCGTCCAAATGCGAGGATGATATCTTAAAACTAAATCGTGAAAGTCTGTGCCCGTAGCTTTTTTGCAAACTAACCCAAAATCGTGAAGTGAATCTTGGGTCTCGATCGAAAACTATGGATCTGGAAGCATACCATCTTGATCTTACAATCTCGTTTATGTACATATCTGAGCAAGGCGTTCAAGTGTATAAGTTTCTCCGTATCGGTAAGAAATGAGCGGACTTGGTCAATCTATCAACAATGACCCAAATCGCATCAATGCCTTGAGAAACCTTAGGAAGGCCGATAGCGAAATCCATGGTAATGTGCTCCCACTTCCATTCGGAATTTCAAGTGGTTGCAATGGACCTTTTGGTACTTGATGCTCCGCTTTAACTTCGTTGACAAGTTAGACACCTTGAGATAAGCAATATTATCTCTCTCTTCATATTGCTCCACCAAAATGTATGGCGAATATCATGATACATTTTGGTACTCCCGAGATGGATTGCAAATGGTGTGTTGTGCGCCTCCATCATGATATTATACTTTAAATCGGGTCGTTAGGAACACAAAATGCGGAGTTGACTCGAAGTATTCCTTCTTCATCGATTCTTGCTTCGGCGTAGCACCCTCTTGCACTTTCTTTCTCATGCGCATCGGCTCCAGTGCGTAGCTTGGCGACTTTAACTTTATCGATTAAAGTCGGTTCTACTCATATATTCGCTATCATCACATGCGTCCACAGAGTCTTTAACTCTATCTCCATCCTTTGCAAGTCACACAAAATGGGCCTTTGTGTTGACAATAACGCACTTCGTGCTTGCATACGATCTTCTACTCGATGCATCGCCTACCACGTTCGCTTTTCGGGGATGGTATTGGATGGTATGATCATAATCTTTCAATGTTTCAAGCCAGCGTCGTTGTCGCATGTTGAGTTCCTTTTGAGTGAAGAAATATTTGAGGCTTTTATGATCAGTAAAGATCTCCACTTTCTCCCATCTGAAGTAATGCCTCCAAATTTTAAGTGCAAAAACAACGGTTGCCCGACTCCAGGATCATGAGTAGGATAATTCCTCTCATATTCTTTGAGTTAATCGTGAGGCATAAACTATAACTTTTCCATGTTGCATAAGAACACATCCCAACCCTTTGCTCGAAGCATCATCTTGTAGATGACAAATCACTCAAGGCAGGATGGTATTGTCGAGCAGTCTTTGAAATAAGTCTCTTCTTGAGTTCTTGAAAACTCTTCTCACATTCTTCGCTCCAATAGAACTTTGTATCTTTTCGGTCGGTGAGTCAATGGAGTAGCGATTAGAAAATCCTTCCACGAATCTCCGATAATAACCAATTAAACCGAGAAAGCTACGTGCTTGATCATCGATTTAGGTTGTTCCCGACTTTGAATAGCTTCTATCTTTCTTTGGGTCAATGAGATATTCCATGACTTGATACCGCGTGCCCAAGGAATGCTACTTCTTGAAGCAGAACTCGCATTTCTTCAACTTGGCATAAAGCTTATATTCACGAAGCTTTTGGAGTGTCGACCTCAAGTGTTGCTCATGATCTTCACGGCTTTTGGAATAAATAAGGATGTCATCAATAAAGGCGACCACAAAGTGATCTAAATATTCCTTGAATACTCGGTTCATCATATCCATGAAGGCGGCGAGGAGCATTAGTCAATCCAAAGGACATGACTAGGAATTCATAATGCCCGCTGCGAGATTACGAAAAGCCTTTGGAATGTCGGTGATTACAATCTTCAATTGGTGATATCCTAACGAAGATCGATCTTTGAAAAAATTTGGCTCCTTACGAATCGGTCAAACAGTCATCGATACGTGGCAATGGATACCTATTTTTGATGGTGACATGATTGACTCCAGATAATCAATACAAAGTCGCATACTTCCATCTTTCTTCTTCACGAATAGAGCAGGGAGCACCCCAGGAGAAGTACTAGGGACGAATAAAGCCATGTCTAACAATTCTGCGGTTGGGTCTTTAACTCACGAAGTTCAATAGAGCCATTCGATATAGGGCTTTGGAAATAGGTTTTGTCTGCGGGTTCAAGGTCGATCAAAATTCAATTTCACGCCCTGGGGTAGGCGGGAAGTTCTTGAGGAATACGTCGAAATTTATTAACAATAGAAATATCCTCAAAATGGCGTATTTTTGTTTAAATCGTGACATGAGCTAAGAAAGCTTGACATCCATTTTTCAATAAACGAATAGCTTTATGGCTTGAGATGATCGTGATTGATTTTAATGGTTTGGTCGTTTGAATTAGCATAATAGGTTGATTAGGAATATGAAAGCTAACAACCTTACGAAAACAATCAATTTTTGCATGATAAGTAGTTAACCAATCAATCCCTAGAATCACGTCAAATGCAAGTATTTTTAATGAAATAAGATCGACGAATTAATGTGAGGGTGCCGATTTGAACCAAACAAGACTTATAAGCGATGGATGTAATGAAGGTTTCTCCCAACGGAGTTTCCACAGATAAGTCGAAAGTCTAATTTCTCGAGTCAAATTTAATCGATGGCCGCAAGTAGGAGAAATAAAAGAATGGGTAGAACCGGTATCAAATAAAGTGTAGACTTCATTAGAGTTTATGATAAGCTTACCCGATGACCTCATTCGGGTTCCTTGCTCTCTGGAGAGTCACAACAAACGCTTCTCCCTTGCACTCTAGGTTTTGACTTTTACGGGACGACCTTTGGTGCCTCCATCCTAGTTGAATTTGTCTTGATGGCAACGACAAAATCGAGCTAAGTGACCTTCTCTTCCACAATTATAACATGCTTTGACGGCGTGGCACAGATTCGAACCGATGTGTCCTCTTCTCGCATTTGAAGCATATGATGGGTGGTCTTTCTCCTTCCTTAACAACGGTCTTTGGTCGACGCGTCTTTCCATCATTGTTGAATCTCCATTTCTTGAAATGTCCATTTTATTGTTTTGGCCGATTACCACCGAAGTGGTTACCATATCTGGCTTTATTGATTCCCTCCACGCTTGTTGTCAACGCTTGATGACTACTCTCATTGGTATTATAACTTTCTTGCACTTTCTCTTTTAGTTACGTTGACTTCGTTATCGCGCTCCACTAACTTGAGCCTATTTTACAACATCGAATCTGAAACCACGGTTTATGAGAAATAAGATGTTGGCGTATCTCCGACTTCAAACCTCTTAAAAACATTCGCGCCATTCTCTCTTCATTATCCACCAAGTGGGGCCTTGAAACCGTGATAACTCATTAAATTTTGCCTCGTGTTACGACACGGTCATATTGTTTTGTTCCAACTTGATAAACTCCACCTCCTTCATGTGGCGAATACTTTCGGAAAAGTATTTGTCGTTGAAACGACTCTGGAACTTCTCCCAAGATATCTTGATGACAATGAGGTTGAGTACGCTTTCTGATTCCCACCAATGTCTGCCTCTCTCCATGACATAAAAGGCGTGAAAGGGACCTTTTGCTCCTCGGAGCATCCCAAGACATCAAATATCTTGGTAATCTGCTTTATCCATGCTTCCGCGAAGTGGTTTTGGCTTTCTCCTTAAACTCCGGTGGTCCCGGCTCCTTGAATTGTTTAGCGGTGACCTTGAGAGTTTTCAGTATTTCCACCTCGTTTTGGACGAGAGTCGCTCTCATCTTTGTTGCATAAATTGCATAAAGCCTCTGAACATTTGATCATTCATCATTTGGTCGGTGTTGTTGTTTGCGTGAGGATTTATCGCCTTCACGATGCACATTATCCTCGATTATTGATATGTGGTGAATCAACGATCGCTGTGTGCTCCATTCTTATTCTCAACATTCTCGGATGTCATTTTCGAATCTTCGCCACAAAACAAAAAATAATTGACATGAAACAATTATCTTTATATTACGGCCAAAGCCAATAAAATAGCACATAAATTTAGGTAGGTCATATACTAGCGAAAGGTATTCCCGTCTCTCCCTCCTAGTACTTTTCTCACATCTTAGCCAGGGATCATATCCACTTAGCTTTGATACTTGTGGCGCCCCCAAAATTAGGTATACATCACCCATCTTGGGTCGCCACTTACATGATGTACGTAAATTTAAATACAACTTATTAACATAGGCATCTAAGTATGCAATACGACATAAACGCGTGAGTTTAAATACAAATATCGTCTACTAGATATTATACAAACTCAAACAAAAGTCCTCATTACAATTATTATCACACTATTTCACGAGAATAGTGAGGGGACTACTAATCTTATCTTCGGGACCATCACTTTCGTTTCCCAGGCTCGTCCCATTATATTCTCATTTCACAGAAGAAACGGTGAAAGAAAGGGTGAGCTCAACTAGCCCGATGAAGAAATATTATGACTAAGATAATGCGAATAAATTATCAATAGTCTTCAACAATGTTAAACCGATAAAATACAATAAACAACCGGTTTAATCTGCGGTGAATATCTTGATCCATTAAAAGAGTCAAGTAGAAAATAAAATCTACTATCTTTTATGATTTTAAAAGGTTTTTCATCAACATTATAATTGAGACTCGGCTTTAATAAATAATCCACATCATCGAATCACCCTCACTACTGGCGAGGATATTCTTAAGTATCGCGATCACAATTATTCACGCTTCTACGGGGCCAAGAATAGTTGTGTATTCATTAATAAGTCATGATCATGCCAACAATCGTCCATCAATGCACTACTGACGGCCTTTGAGGATTTTAATCACATCATTTGTAACATTACTACGGTCATGATTACGCCAATAATCCTCGTCATAATCATACCAAGTCCATCCATACTCTCTACGAGGCCACGAGATGACTTTAAAAAAAATATATAAACATGAGGATGATGACAATGATATAAGAATTCAATAAAACAAGTTCAAGAATTATTTTATCCGAGGAATTATTAACGTCCAAATTATCAACGTGATCTTGCTTTGTAGAGTAAAATTCAAGAATGATCGGAAGAATATTTCCGTGAAAGATCTTTGGATGAAACGCAAATATCAAGGATATTCTACTAATTTCATGGAGTATAAAGTCAAAGTTTTAACCAATTTGAGTATAATAAAGAATGGAATAACAAAAGAAATCACCATGCATGCGGTTATTTCATGACAGTTATTCAACAGAGAATAATAATAACGGAACGTGTCGGTGAAATTCACAATCGCGGGATGTTCCAACGAGAATAATAAAGATGAAACCGGATCCGATTGTAAAACACACGATAGGATATTCCAACGGAAGAATGATAAAGAGCGGAACCGTGTCGGTGTAAAACACGAATGTGATGTTCCAATGAGAATAATAAAAAAGCGGAACGGTCCGGTGTAAAACACCACGAGCGAGGATGTTCCAATGAGAATAATAGAAGAATGTCACCAAGTATAGAATAAAATCATTATACGAGTTATTCCAATGAGAATAAATAAGCGATGGAATAACATAAGGATTTCACCAAGTATAGGGTATGTCCAGCGTATACGGAGTTATGTATAGGGTATGCCACTTTTACAGAGTTATTCCAATGAATAATAGTGAATGGAATAATGAAAGTTCTCTTCAAGAAGAAAGAATAACACCCTTACCGTAAAAAAGAACTGAATATAGAAGTAGTGAAGTAGCGAGAATACTCTTTCTTCTTTCTATAACTTTCTCTATAAACCTCTCTATAATTTCTCTCTCAGAGTTTCAATGAATTAAATAAGAAAATAATGAAGGAATGAGCTTATTTATAGGAAAATGGAATGCATAGTAACTAATCCATGAACAGTCTAGATTGATTTACTTTAATCGGACGGTCCATATTTAAAGAAAAATCTTTTAAATAAAATATAATATATTCTATTTATATAAAACATTTTACTATGCAAACAACTTATGCAATACTATGCAAAACACTATGCAAAAACTATATATGCAATACTATGCATAATAAAATATAATATATTCTATTTATAGAATAACTTTAATAAAGTATTCTATTTTATATAAAAAGATGTTTGAATAAAACAAAACGCGTCATTATCGCTATAATAATTCATATTATTAATCGTGATAATGGAATCAAACCGAGTGACTTCTCACATAAGCATCGATAATCAATCAGGTGTCTTCTTATGCAACCAATGACACGTATTCTTTTCTTTTACTACAGAGTAGTTCAGCAATATGTACACGGTAAAACTTCCGCCGTTATTTCAATAAAATATTTTTGTCTTTTTCTCGATCCGAAGCAATAATTACATTTGTGGGGTCCACCAATGATTGAGTAGTTATGCGAATATTCCTGCTAAACCGAATATTCCCCACCAATCGAATATAATATAACCACTTGCATACTTTTGCAAAATTTATAAATATTACCCACAACTATAACATTATATCAAATTATTCCATAATATTCAAAATAATATTTATAGAAAATTCATCTTTATTTATTAAAAGTTCGGGGTCTTACATACGGGGAGTTGGTATCGAATGGGTTCAAGGCGTTCGAGTATGATGGGTTCTTCACATGCAATTCGTGACGGCTCCATTTCTGTTCTTGCATGTGTTATGATCGTTGCTTTGGGTCCTATCCATTTCGGTTTTCACTGTAAAACCCTCTTTCTCGTTTCTCTTCCTCTCGCTTTGCTTCCCAAGTAATCCAAGACAACCCATGTAATAAAGATTCAATCTTTTAGGCAATTAATGGGTTTGGATAATATGATTGATTATTTGAACCCTCGAGCAACAATGTCATTTTGTCAAATTTAGATTACATTTTCCTACTATCAAACAGATAGCCTAGTAAATTTAACCGAGATGTCCCTTGCCCCGCTGCGTTTTGTTTGGTTCCCGAATCTAATTAAATCAAATTTAAGTGAGTTAATAATTTAACTAAAAGATTCAATTTACGATTACAAAACTTGTAAAACCCGTGAATGGGAAATTTAAATTTAGCTCTGCTTGTTAGTAGTTTCTTTAGCGACCAACAGATACCTCTCAGACGTTCTACGAGGTATGCAATGTATTTGAATAAATGTATTTGTTATTCTTACGAAGGTGGTTATACTTCACCCACGCAAGTCGCTATTTCCAAAGATCTTAAGCTTATTGTATGTTCGAGGTTGAATGATTCTGTGGTGCCTTGAAAATTTCAGGTTTATTTTGTTAAAAAACGATTCTGGGAAGGAGTTTACTTTTTGAGGAGGAAGAGGATTGAACGGCGATAATAGAGAGATGAATGGATCTTAAGCTGCTATTTTTTTGTTTTTATTTTCAAGTTTTTTTGCCACATAAGCAATTTTTTTATTTTTTTATGCTGACTTTTATTTTCCATGTCATTTTTTTCCCTTTTTTTTAAGTCCACGTCAGCGCCACGTAGATAAAAAATTTAACGTCTGTCAATATTTTTTAACGGAATGACCCAATTTGAAAATAAAAATTAGTTCAGTAAGTTAATTTGAAAAAATTAAAAATTCAATCAGGTATTCAATAAAACGTGTCAACTTCGATGACTAAATTATTAGTTTTGCCATAAAAAGTAGATAGAGATAAAAAGAGCCAATTTTTTTTATATATATATTAGAGGAAACGAGAAAAGCTCAAAAATTGGGACAAAATATAGTTATGGGTTGACTTTGATTTACAAAATTTAATTATGGTTCCATTTAATAACTAAAATCACATTACTTATTTTTAATATCGGTTATGTATGTTGGAACCATATAATTATGGGCAAAATATTGGTCAACTTATATTTCAAATTTAAGTTTACCATTATTATGGTTCAATTAAATAAATTAGGGTTAAGTTCAGATGACCACCTGAGGTTTGGGCGGTTTCCCACTTAACCACCTGTAGTCAGTAAAACTACATTTAAACTCTCGACTTTTTGAGTTCAAATGAAAACGTCACATTTTCCATCCAACTTAACCAGATGCGTGTATGTCGGGTCCAAAAGCGCTGTGAAAAGTAATCTTGAAAACATTCAAAAAAGACTAGTAAATCTCCAAAATACCCCCTTCTTCTTCCTCAAACCACAATCTTCTCTCTCATTTCTCACTCATCAAACCGTGTGTCCTCTCTCTCTCATTTCAAGCAAAAGATTCATGTGACGCCCCCAAAATAGGTATACATCACCTATTCTGAGTCTCCAAATACATGGTACAGAATACAAATACAATCTTTAATATACAACAAGAGAGTCATGAGTTTTAATACAAATCTTGTTTTCTAGACAATATCCACTCTTCGAATAAGTCCTCATTACATTTATTGTCACACTATTTAATGTAATAGTGAGGACTACTAATACTATCATCCCGATCCATCACTCCGTTCCCGACTCGTCCCACCTATATTCTCATTTCATTCAAGAGAACAATGAAAGAAAGGGTGAGCTCAACTAGCCCAGTAAGAAATATTAGGACTAAGATAATGCAGAATAAATTATCATTAGCTTTAAACAGTGTTAAACTGATACAATATAACAAATATCAAGTTTAATTACAGCGTAACAAGCAATCCATTAAAAGAGTCAAGTAGAGAATAAAATCTACTATCTTTTATGATTTAAAAGGTTTTTCAACACTTTTATCGTTGGGACTCAGCTTAATAAAAAATTCACATCATCGAATCACCCCTGCTACTCTGACAATGATATTCTTTAGTATCACGACCACAATTATCCATACATTCTACAAAGCCAAAAATATTTGTGTATTCATTAATGGTCATGATCATGCCAACAACTCGTCCCATCAATGCACTACGGGCCAATGAGGACTTTTACATCATTTGTAACATTACGGTCGTGATTACACCAATAATCCCTAATCATAATCATACCAAGTCCATCTATGCACTATAGGCCACGTATGACTTTCAACAAAATATAAACATGAGGATGATGACAATGATATAAGAATTCAATAAAACAAGTTCAAGAATTAATTTATCCGAGAACCAATAACGTCCAAATTGTCAACATGATCTTGCTTTGTAGAGTAAATTCAAGAATGCTCGGAAGAATATTTCCATGAAAAGATCTTCGGATGAAGCGCAAATATCAAGAATATTCCACTAATTTCATGGAGTATAGAAGTCAAAACTTTAACCAACCGAGTATAATAAGGAATGGAATAACAAAAGAAATCACCGAGCATGCGATAGAATCACATGCATGTGTTATTCCAATGTAATAATAATTAATCTAACTAGGTCCCACGTAAAACGCATGCATGACGAGGATATTCCAACGAAATAATAAAAAGAATCGGTCCGTGTATGTCGCCTGACAGGATATTCCAACATAATAATAAAGACGGAATCGGTCCTACAAAAATGCATGACAGGATATTCCAATGAATAATAACGAATGGAATAACAAAAGAATTTCACCAAGTATAGGGTAGCTCATGTATCTGAGTTATTCCAACCGAATAATAAATAATGGAATAATGAAGTTCTCTTCATGAATACAAAGGAAATAATACCCTTATCGTAAAAAGAAAGCGGATATAGGAAAAGAAAGGTAATGACTTCTTTCTTCTTTCTCTCTACATAATTTTCTCTCTAGAGTTTCAAAGAATTAAAAGAAATAATGAATGAATGAGCTTCTATTTATAGAAGAATGAAAAGGATACTATGCAATAAAATATTCTAAAAAAACGAAACTTTAAATAAAATATAATTATATATTATATTTATATACAACGTGTCAGCTGATAACTCACGGGTTGTCACCCCCGTGAGTATCCTCCCTGCCAAACTTCAAAATATAACATGCATATATATATAATAATAATCACAATTGAACTCCCTGCCAAACTTTCCAAATCAATTCATATATATATATATATATATATATATAGTATTGATAACCCAAAATCTTTCCTCACCCCCACCCCACCCCACCCCACCCCACCCCACCCCTTGCAAGACCACTTTAACAATATATATATATATATATATAATATCATATATTGTTCTATTACATATATATATATATATAACACATTCCTGTAATCCTTTTTCTTTCATCAACCCGTGACAAACATAAAATCCTACTCCAAGACTTTCCTCCACAAGTGGGCCCCACCCGTGGGCCCCCCTAAAAAATAACTTCTATCAATTATTTTGAAAAATGGGCAAATGGGGGTCCATAAAATAAGCAAAACTGAGTTTCTTCTCTCGTAAGCATCAATAATCAATATCGCGTGCTACTATGCAATCACGCGTATTATTGTACTTTTAACACCGGGTGTTTCAACAGTTAACGGTAAAACTTTCGCCATTATTTTCATAAAGTATTTTTGTCGTTTTCTCAATCCGACAATAATTCCGTTGTGGGGTCCACCAATGATTGTGCCGTATATCTAATATTCCATGTTAAAATGAATATTCCCAGACCAATCGAATATTATATAACAACTTGCGTACTTTGCAAAATTTATAAATATTACCCACAATAATAACATTATATCAAATTCATTCCATAATATTCAAAAATGATATTTATAGAAAAAATCATATTTATTAAAAAGTTGGGGTCTTACAACCTCCCCTTCTTATGAAATTTCGCCCTCAAAATTAGGGTACATACTTGGTATGTCGAAGAGGTAAGGATACCTTGATTTCATTTCAGATTCTAACTCCCAAGTCATTTCCTCAACATCGTGGTTTCTCCACAAAACTTTGACTTGAAGTATAACCTTGGAGCGTAGAATATGTTCCTTCTTATCCAAGATTTGAACATGAACCTCTTCATACGTTAAATCTTCGGCTATTTCGTCCGGTTCTAACTCAATAATGTGGTTCGGGTCTTTCACATATTTACGTAACATGGATATATGAAAACGCGTTATGAACACGAGACATACTTGGCGAAAGCGAGTCTATAGCCCACAGCCCTACTCGATCAAGGATTAAAATGGGCTAATGAATCGAGGATTGAGCTTTCCTCTTTTCCAAATCTCGTAACTCCTTTCTATGGAGCAACACGTATAAACACATGATCTCCAATATCAAATTCCACGTCCTTTCGATGAAGATCGGCATAACTCTTTTGTCGATCTTGTGAGGTTTTTATACGTTGCGGATCGTTTGAATCTTTTCGTAGTCATACGTACCAAATCCGATCCCAACAACGTTGCTTCACCCACCTCATCCCAAAGATATCGGAGAAGCGACACTTTCTTCCATACAACGCCTCAAATGGAGCCATGCCAATACTTGTTTGATAATCGTTGTTGTAGGAAAACTCCACCAATAGTAAGAACTTGTCCCAATTTCCTTGAAGTCAAGGACACGAGTCTTAATAAATCTTCCGAGTTTGAATAGTCCTCTCGATTGTCCATCCGCTCGAGGATGATATATTAGAACTAAATCGTAAATCCGCTCCCGTAGCTTTTTGCAAACTAACCCAAAATCGTGAAGTGAATCTTGGGTCTCGATCGAGAAAATATGGATATTGGCATACCATGCGCATCTTACAATCTCGCTTATGTACATACGAGCAAGACGTTCAAGTGTATAAGTTTCTCGTTATAGGTAAGAAATGAGCGGACTTGGTCAATCTATCAACAATGACCCAAATCGCGTATATGCCTTTGAGAAACCATGGGAAGACCGAATGAAAATCCATGGTAATGTGCTCCCACTTCCATTCGTGAATTTTAAGTGGTTCAGATGGACCTTTTGGTACTTGATGCTTCGCCGACTTCGTTGACAAGTTAAACACCTCGAGATAAACAAATAAGTATCTCTCTCTTCATATTGCTCCACCAAAATGTATTTATGAAGATCACGATACATTTTGGTACTCCTGTGATGGATTGCAAACGGTGTGTTGTGCGCTTCCATCATGATTTCATACTTTAAATCAGGGTCGTTAGGAACACAAAGTCTAGATTTGACTCAAAGTATTCCTTCTTCATCGATTCTAGCTTCCAGCATAGCACCTTCCTGCACTTTCTTCCTCATATGTATCGACTCCCCGATGCGTCAGCTAGGCTTGAAGCTTTAACTTTATCAATTAAAGTCGGTTCTACTCGTATATTCGCCATCATCACATGGGTCCCCGGAGTCTTTAACTCTATCTCCATCCTTTGCAAGTCATACAAAATGGGCCTTTGCGTTGACAATATCACACTCGTATTTGCATATGATCTTCTACTCAATCGTCATTACCACGCCTCTTTTCGGGATGATATTGGATGGTATGATCATAATCTTTCAATTGTTCAAGCCAACGTCGTTGTTGCATGTTGAGCTCCTTTTGAGTGAAGAAATATTTGAGGCTTTTATGATCCGTAAAGATATCCACTTTCTCTCCATAAAAGTAATGCCTCCAGATTTTAAGTGCGAAGACAACAGCTGCCAACTCTAGATCATGAGTAGGATAATTCCTCTCATATTCTTTGAGTTGTCTTGAGGCATAAACTATGACTTTCCCATGTTGCATGAGAACACATCCTAACCCTTTGCTCAAGCATCATCACTAGAGATGACAAATCCTCCGAGCCGGATGGTATTGTCGAAAAGTCTTGAAATGAGTCTCTTCTTGAGTTCTTGAAAACTCTTCTCACATTCCTCGCTCCAATAGAACTTTGTATCTTTTTTCGAGTCACCGAGTTAGTGGAGTAGCGATTCGAGAAAATCCTTCCACGAATCTCCGATAATAACCAAATAAACCAAGAAAGCTACGATTTCGATCATCGATTTAGGTTGCTCCCGACTTTGAATAGCTTCAATCTTTCTTTGGGTCAACAGATATTCCATGACTTGATACCACGTGCCCAAGGAATGCTACTTCCTCAAGCCGTAACTCGCATTTCTTCAACTTGGCATAAAGCTTGTATTCACGAAGCTTTTGGAGTATCGACCTCAAGTGTTGCTCATGATCTTCACGACTTTTGGAATAAATAAGGATGTCATCAATAAAGACGACCACAAAGTGATCCAAATATTCCTTGAATACTTTGGTTCATCATATCCATGAAGGCAAAGCGGGAGCATTAGTCAATCCAAATGACATGACTAGGAATTCATAATGCCGATCTTGAGTTCTAAAGCCGTCTTTGGAATGTCATCGGTTCTAATCTTCAATTAGTGATATCCTAAGCGAAGATCAATCATTGAAAAGAATTTGGCTCCTTGCAATCGGGTCAAACAGTCATCAATACGTGGCAATGGGTACCTATTTTTGATGGTGACATGATTCAACTCCCGATAATCAATACAAAGTCGCATACTCCCATCTTTCTTCTTCACGAATAGAACAGGAGAACCCCAAGGAGAAGTACTAGGACGAATAAAGCCAATGTCTAACAATTCCTGCAGTTGAGTCTTTAACTCCTGAAGTTCAATAGGAGCCATTCGATATGGGGCTTTGGAAATGGGTTTTGTACTGGGTTCAAGGTCGATACAAAATTCAATTTCACGCTCTAGGGGTAGGCCAGGAAGTTCTTCAGGGAATACGTCAGGAAATTCATTAACAATAGAAATATCATTCAAAACTGACGTATTTTTGTTTAGATCCGTGACATGAGATAAGAAAGCTTGACATCCGTTTTTCAATAAACGAATAGCTTTATGGCTTGAGATGATAGTGATTAATTTTAATGGTTTAGTTGTTTGAATTCGCATAATAGGTTGGTTAGGAATATGAAAGCTAACAACCTTACGAAAATAATCAATTTTTTGCATGATGAGTAGTTTACCAATCAATCCCTAGAATCACGCCAAATGCAAGTATTTTTAATGAAATAAGATCGACATGTAATGTGAGGGTACCGATTTGAACCAAACAAGACTTATAAATAATGGATGTAATGAAGGTTTCTTCCAACGGAGTTTCAACAGATAAGTCAAAGTCTAATTTCTCCGGAGTCAAATTTAAACGTTGAGCTCAAGTAGGAGAAATAAAAGAATGGGTAGAACCGGTATCAAATAAGGTATAGACTTCGCTAGAGTTTATGATAATCTTACCCGTGATGACCTCGTTCGGGTTCCTTGCTTTCTGGGAGGTCACTACAAACGCTCTCCCTTGAACCACCGGCTTTGACTTTTCTAGGACGGCCTTTGGTGCCTCCATCCTAGCTGAACTTGTCTTCGGTGAATGACAAAATCGGGCTAGGTGACCTTCTCTTCCACAATTATAACATGCTTTGATGGCATCGCTAGCTTTGACCGATGTGTCCTCCCTCCGCGTTTGAAGCATATGATAGGTGGTCGTTCCTTCCTTAACAACGGGTCTTTGGTCTTGGCGACGCCTTTCATCATCATTGTTGAATCTCCTCTTCTTGAAATGTCTAATCTTATTATTTTGGCCCTTACCACCACCGAGTGGTTACCATTTCTAACTTTGTTGATTCCTCCACGCTTGTTGTCATCGCTTCATGATGATCGCTCTCGATGGTATTATCATTTTTTCTACCGCTCTCTTTTGGTTGCGTTGACTCGTTATCGCACTCCACTAACTGAGCCCTATTTACAACATCTGAATACAAACATAGTTTATGAGAAATAAGATATTGACGTATCTCTGGCTTCAAACCTCTTAAAAACATTCGCGTCATTCTCTCTTTATTATCCACCAAGTGGGACGCAAACCGAGACAACTCGACAAACTTCGCTTCGTACTGCGACACGGTCATATTATTCTGCTCCAACTTGATGAACTCTACCTCTTTTATGTGACGAATACTTTCAGGAAAGTTCTCGTCATTGAATAGTTCTTGGAACTTCTCCCAAGACATCTTCAGTGCGGCAGGTTGAGTACGCTTTACCGATTCCCACCAATAATCTGTTTCTCCTCGTAACATAAAGGCGGCAAAGGGAACCTTTTGCTCCTCAGAGCATCCCAAGACATCAAATATCTTGGTGATCTGCTTTATCCATGCTTCCGCTTTAAGTGGTTTTGGCTCTCCAATAAACTCCGGTGGTCCCAGCTCCTTGAACTGTTTAGTGGTGACCGTCCGAGAGTTTCCAGTGTTTCCACCTATATTTTGGACAGGAACCGCTCTCGCCTGCTGTTGCATGAATTGCATAAAGCCTCTGAACATTCCATCATTCATCATTTGGTCAGTGTTGTTATTTGCATGAGGATTGTCGCCTTCCTGATGTACATTATCCTGATTATTGATCTGTGGAGACTCAACGGTCTCCTGTGCTCCATTTCTATTCTCAACATTCTCGGATGTCATTTTCAGATACTGCCACAAAACAAAGGTTAATTAGCATATAACATATTATCCCTATACTTTGACCGACCAATTAAATACCAAATAAACTTAGGTAGGTCATACTAGCGAAGGAATTCCCCGTCTCTCCCCTCCTAGTTCTAGTCTCATATCTTAGCCAGGGATCATATCCCTAAGCTTTGATACCAACTGTGACGCCCCAAAATAGGTATACATCACCTATTCTGAGTCGCAAAATATATGGTACAGAATACAAATACAATCTTTAATATACAACAAGAGAGCTGTGAGTTTTAATACAAATATTGTCTTCTAGACAATATCCACTATCCGAATAAGTCCTCATTACATTTATTGTCACACTATTTAACAGAATAGTGAGGATTACTAATACTATCATCTGGTCCATCACTCCGTTCCCCGACTCGTCCCAGCTATATTCTCATTTCCTGAAGAGAACAATGAAAGAAAGGGTGAGCTCAACTAGCCCAGTAAGAAATATTATGACTAAGATAATGTTGAATAAATTATCATTAGCTTTAAATGATGTTAAACGATCTGAATATAACAAACATCAAGTTTAATCTGCGGTAGTAACAAGCAATCCATTAAAAGAGTCAAGTAGAGAATAAAATCTACTATCTTTTATGATTTAAAAGGTTTTTCAACACTTTTACATTGGGACTCGACTTTAAGAAATAATTCACATCATCGAATCACCCCACACTACTACCATGATATTCTTTAGTATCCACGACCACAATTATCCATGCACTACGGGCCAAGAATATTTGTGTATTCATTAATGGTCATGATCATGCCAACAACATCCATCAATGCACTACGGGCCAATGAGGACTTTTACATCATTTGTAACATTACGATTAATGATTACAATCAATAATCCTAGTCATAATCATACCAAGTCCATATCTATCCACTATAGGCCACAGTATGACTTTCAACAAAATATAAACATGAGGATGATGACAATGATATAAGAATTCAATAAAACAAGTTCAAGAATTAATTTATCCGAGAACCAATAACGTCCAAATTGTCAACATGATCTTCGCTTTGTAGAGTAAAATTCAAGAATGCTCGTAAGAATATTTCCATAAAAGATCTTTGGATGAAGCGCAAATATCAAGAATATTCTACTAATTTCATGGAGTATAGAAGTCAAAACTTTAACCAACCGAGTATAATAAGGAATGGAATAACAAAAGAAATCACCAGTACATGTGATAGATCAGCAGAGCGCGGTTATTCCAACGAATAATAATTAATTATGAACCGTGTCCCATACGAAACGCATGCACGTGATATTCAAATGTAATAATAACGAATGGAATAATGAAGAAGAATTTCACCAAGTATAGGGTAGCCCGCGTATACAGGTTATTCCAACCGAATAATAAATAATAGAATAACAGAAGTTCTCTTCATGAATATAAAAGAAATAATACCCCTTACCGTAAAAGAAACTGGATATAGGAAAAGAAAGGTAACAGACTTCTCTTCTTCTTTCTCTCTATAATTTTCTCTCTCTAGAGTTTCAGTGAATTCGTAAGAAATAATGAATGAATGAGCTTCTATTTATAGAAGAATGAAAAGGATACTATGCAATAAAATATTCTAATAAAACGAAACTTTAAATAAAATATAATTATATATTATATATATATACAACGTGCCAGCTGATAACTCACGGGTTGTCACCCCCGTGAGTATCCTCCCTGCCAAACTTCAAAATATAACATGCATATATATATATAATAATAATCACAATTGTACTCCCTGCCAAACTTTCCAAATCAATTCATATATATATATATATATATATATATATATATACATATAATATTGATAACCCAAAATCTTTTCCCCTCCCCCACTTGCCAGACCACTTTAACAATATATATATATATAATATCACATATTGTTATATTACACATATATATATATATATAACACATTCCTGCAATCCTTTTTCTTTCATCAACCCGTGATAAACATAAAATCCTACTCCAAGACTTTTATCCACAAGTGGGCCCCACCCGTGGGGCCCCCTAAAAAATAACTTCTCCCGATTATTTTGAAAAATGGGCAAATGGGGGTCCATAAAATAAGCAAAACTGAGTGACTTCTCTCGTAGCATCAATAATCAATACCGCTGGTAATGTACTCTTGTGCAACCACGCGTATTCATCGTACTTTTAACACCGGGTGTTTCAACAGTTAACGGTAAAACTTCCGCCGTTATTTTCATAAAGTATTTTTGTCGTTTTCTCAATCCGACAATAATTCTCTTGTGGGGTCCACCAATGATTGTGTCGTTGTACGAATATTCCCTGTTAAAACGAATATTCCCCGACCAATCGAATATTATATAACAACTTGCGTACTTTGCAAAATTTATAAATATTACCCACAATAATAACATTATATCAAATTCATTCCATAATATTCAAAAATGATATTTATAGAAAAAAAATCATATTTATTAAAAAGTTGGGGTCTTACAATTCACAGAGATTTCTTGGAAGAAAATGAAGATTCAGTTCGTGCGGTAGTTGTAAACACTAAGATTGGGGCTGATTCGAAGCTGATTGAGTCATTTGCCAAGTTAGAGATTGTGTCGAGTTACTGATTGTGGGTTTGGATAAAATCGATTTGGGGAAATGTAGGGAGAAAGGAATTAGAGTTACGAATACCCCTGACGTGCTTACAAACGATGTAGCTGATTTAGCTATTTGGCAGGCGTTAGCTACCCTGAGGAAGATTTGTGCGTCTGATACCTTTGTCAGAAACGGCTTGTGGAAGAAAGAAAGAACAGAGCCAAAACAAAAGATTTTCAAGCAAACTTTTGGATTCCGATCCGAAGATGGTCAAAATATCTGTTTGTCAAATTAAGAAAAAATTAAGGAAATTGCAAGAGTATAGAGCTGATTTGGAAATGGAAATGGTTGCTTATAAAGAAGGGCGAGCAAAAGGCGTCAGAGTTGCATTCGTGGTGTTTAAGGATGTATACACAACTAATAAAGCGGTTCAGGATTTCTGTAATGAGAAGAAGAGGCGGGTTGGGAAGTTCTTTTCTGTTGTGGAGTTGGAATTACAGTACTTTAGCAAGCTTATTTTTTTTTCAAGGCTATTTTTAATTTCTCATGTTGTCCTGCGTCTCTCGATTATATGGATCGGTAGCTCTTCAATATTGTCGTTGACCACATTCATGTGGGAAGGGCTTATAAAATATTTGTAAGCTAATTAGAGTTGGTTAACATTTGAAAGTTTTGATAAACACATGGGAAGAGGTTTAGTATGGTTGCTACTTTAATATGATATGGTGGATATTATGAGTTAAGAATTGGGCTACCTGTAGATAAATTATTGTGATTACTACTTTAATTCTTTTAATTGAGAAAGTGTAAGTTAAAAAGTTTCTAGTTTGAGAGACATTTGGTCCCCTTAAGAAATATGCTTATTACCATCTTCTTCAATAGTACTTTAATGAGAAGAAGAGGAACCATTGGAAAGTTGAGCACGCCCCTTTGGCGACTGACCTTTATTGGAATCATTTGGGTTCTTCAAAACTTTCCTTAAAACTGCGAAGAGTGTTTATGAACACATGTTTACTGTTGTTACTTCTTTTCAATTCTCGCAGTGGATAATGCACGAATGTGGTTGGCTTGGGTGCAAAGCTCTAGATGGCTTGCAACCTTATTCATTCAATTCTTGCCAAATGTACATATTTTTGTGAGCATGTATATAGTGATTCCCTTATCTCTGTCTTACCTCTCCAAGTTTGAGAGGCATCTCACTGTGTTTGGGGAGCAAAGAGCTGCACTTTTGAAGATGGTTTGCTTCTTTCTGGTAAACCTTATCTTCCTCGGGGCTCTGATGGAATCATCATTAGAAAGTGAAATTTTGAGTATGGGGAGGTGTTACTTGGATGGGGAAGATTGTAAAAGGATTGAGCAGTACATGAGTGCTTCGTTCATGTCAAGATCATGCCTTTCATCTATTGCATTTCTAATCACTAGTAACCATATCCACCTTGGTATGCCAGTCGTTATCTGTCGTTTTCAATATATATATATAGAGGGTAATTAAGTCTTTAGCCAACTCAAGTAACGGAGTTAAGACAGAAAGCATTTATTCACTTCAACTCAAAAAGTCGGGAGTTTAAATGTAGATTTACTGACTACAGGTGGTTAAGTGGAAAACCGCCCAAACCCCAGGTGGTCATCTGAACTTAACCCAATAAATTATTTATGATGTTTAATGTAACACCTCAGTCCCACATCGAAAGATAGGAGAAAAATTTGTCTGTATATAAGGAAATAAGTTACTACCAATAGTACCTTCAAGTCATGACCTTTTGGGAGCCTGTGGTGGGCTAAGATGATCCAAGAAGATACTATTGGGCCAGTAGTTTGAGGCCTTATTTTGATGGATTTGATTCGATTCAGACTTGGGATTTGACCCGAGATTTATTCCGGACTCGGGATTTGACCCGAGTTGTTTCATATGGTATCAAAGTCGACTCTCGAAAGCTCGGGTCGGGTAATTCGATCGGGTTGCCGGAGGTTGGGACATGAAGGCTGGTGGTATTATCCCGCAATGGAGAGATGGAGGTCCGGAGGTGGGGACACGAAACCAGCCGGTATTATCCCACAATGGCTAGAGAGGCAAAGATCTTTGGGTAGTGTGTGTGATCGGTTCTGCGAGGACGTTAGAAATTTAAGTGGGGAGTTTGTAACACCCTCAAATCCCACATCGAAAGATAGGAGAAAAATTTATCTCATATATAAGGAAATAAGTTACTACCAATAGTACCTTCAAGTCACGACCTTTTGGGGACTGTGGTGGCTAAAGATGACCCAAGAAGATACTATTATTGGACCAAATGAGTTTGAGGCCTTATTTTGATGGATTTGATTCGATTCGAATTTGAGATTTGACCTGAGATTTATTCCGGACTCGGGATTTGACCCGAGTTATTTCATTTAATTTCTATATTACTTTACATTTTATCTTTAATGTTTTATACATTCTTCCTCCCTCTAAAATTTGTAGGTTTTTTTTATCTAAAATCTGATTTCAGTTTCTCTCCCTAAAATCTGATTACACTTTCTCACTTTAGAAATTATTCTCTCTATCTCTCTCAAATTAGAATGAACATCGAAATGGGTTAAATTATGAAATACTAACTCCTTTTATAAATTGGAAGAAATAAAATATATACTTATTCCATTCTCAAATATAACATTATTATTTATTTTTAAAATTAACTTAAAATATTTTTAAAATCAGAACTAATATAATAAAAATATTGTATATTATTTAAAAAGTATTGGTAGCTATAAAATTTATTATTTTGTAATGTTCAATAGATTCTATTAATTTTAATTTAGATAAAGATGCATCTATAATATACAATATTAATTTATTATTTGTGAATTTAAAGGGCTTATAAACTTTGTGATAAGTTAGATAAAGATGCATTTATAATATACAATATTTAAACAACCAGGATTTTTAAATAGGTTTAAACTTAATAAATTCCAAACTAACATTCAATTAAAAATAAAAATAATAATAAAAATATTAGTAGGGATTTTACCATGCGACCCGGGTTCAAATCCAGGACCCTTTTGTTTATTTCTGTTTTTGGTTTTTTCTATACAACCTAATTCTAAATATACCTCTTATGCCTTATGCATCTCCAATTGCCACCAGCGGAAAGAAGATCACAGTACCTGTTTCTTGGGCCTCTCTCTAGAATCGGATTTTGAATCTTAACGAGTCGTTAAATGTGGAGTAAGAAGTAAAAGGTGTTCATTTTTAGCTGCACATGCTTCTTATCTGCAAGTATATACACTCTTGCTTTAGCAAATTTTTTCTGAAAAACCCATTACAATCAATTCCATCTTACAGTAATTTTATCAATTCAAGGTATATAAAATCAAAATTATGTGTATTTGTTTGTGTTCATCTTCAATTTGTTTTTCCCGCGGAATGTGCTATATAGCATTGTATTGTTATTCTCTGGTCATATGTAATTCTGAAGTCATATCTTCATTTTTCTAGCATCAGTTAATTATCTGATGGCCCATTTAGGTGTATCTCAAAAAGGCTGTGGTAAAATTTGAGAATTTTGTACTTTAAAGGTCTTGATCACTAGCTGTAGTCTTAAAGATGAGCCCTTTTGTGAATCATCACTTCTGTGATTGTCTGAACCATAATAATTTAGTTTACATTGAATACTAGTTGTGAATGTCCATGTTTAGGTTTTGTTATATAAATTTAGAAGAGGGTGCCTTAAATGTTATAGTTTATGAATATCTGAAAGTAAAAATTCTTAAGAAGAAATGAGATTGCAATTTCGTATTATGTGCTCCCTCTATCCTTCAGTTTGTAGTTTTGTTTTTGTTTGGAATGATTGTTTATTATTTGTTTTATGGGAAAAAATTAGAATCATTTTTACTGGACAAAAATATAATCATATTTTGCAAAATTAAAACTCAAACTTACAATCTTTGTTGGACGGAGGGTGTATTACTGATTGTTTAGATGATATTATAATGCATAGGGAACTGTGGAAAATGCAGGAAAATTATTTAAATTAATGTATTTCCTTCATATGTTAAGAAATGGGCAGATGATCAAATTTCTTTTAGATAGATTGTTGCAGACAATCAAAAACCTGTGTCATTAGTTTATGTTTTAAATTACAAATAATGCTGGACTTGTTTTGTTTTAACTGACTTTCGCACTAGTCAAGCTCTTAAATTTCTAATGCTTATATCTTACTTGAGACTGTAATGCACAGTTAACAATGTTCCTTCACTTCACTGAATCAGATTTTGGCCAGTAGAAGTTGAGTTAAGCTGCTAATGATTTTTCAATCTGCCTGCAACTGCAAAGTGCCTGCTCGGATATCCACATTACTGTAAACAAGTAACATGGTAAGTTGCCTCTTTGCATATGAAAGTGATGCAAAATATATTGAAGAAGGAGAAGATGAAAAAAATATATAAGAGCGGAAGAAGAAGATAGAGACTAGAGTAATTTAGAGAAAATATAATATCACTAATCAATCATGAAAACTGACCATCCAATACATCCAAGTCTTTATATAGGTAACCAAGATACTTAATAATCATCAATAAAGCCTAACATCAATAAATCCCTAATAATTAAATAAAAAATTGTAAATGGGCCTGGGATATGGATTTAGAATCATGTTGTCTAGAATAGGTTGGTCTGTAGTTCTTATCTCTTGTCTCTGGATGAAAAGAACTAGCCTCATGAGAGTGAAAGTTGAGGTAATACTTTCAAAAGGGCAGGTTCCAGGCTGCAAAACGCATCCTCGCCTCCTTGGTTATCTGTATTGTGTCGGAGTCTGGGTGATCCTACCATTTGATGAGAAACCGTTGGTATCCTCCATGTTGCGCTGCAATGATCTCATGAGCAAGCACATCCTCAATCTGATCGGCACACGTAGTGATGACACGGGAACAACTGGAATTGCCCACTAATCCTCAACTTTGATTTCCTTTTACATTTGACCAGGGCACATTTTAAGGTAGATGTTTGTAATTTTACTTTATGGACTTATTTAGGTTAATTTATTTATTAGGATAACACATCTTCTTGTTTTGGGTGATATCTAAGATAAATCCTCTATAAAAGAGGGGAGACCTAGTACAGGTGACCAAACAAAGTGTGCATGCCCATGAAAAAGAAAAAGGACAATTTCTTTCCTTTGGGCTCACGCAATTGGAGCTTTTTGAGGAGTTCCATTGACTGATTTGTATAAGATTAGTGGTTAATGCTTCATGACTGCGTGGATGATTTTCCAGATGCTTTCTTTAGTTTTTCTTTTGGGAGAACTTCTTGTCTTACACCTGCATTGTAATTCTTTTGTTTTTATTCTACTTCTATCATTAAAAAAGAAATCAAAGAAGATAGGAGTTCCGAAAATTGACCTTTTTTCAAGGCTGCCATATTAATGTTCTCGCGTACTTTATTTTTAGATTAAAGTCCTCTTTTTGCCTTTACTTAGGATTTTCAATAGTTAGTTTAATATATATTTCCTTGTGTTTAAGGGTAAGGACAGTTTTGGCAGTTTTGCATATCAGGGGTAAAGTAGTACTTCTGGTTTTATCTAATGTCCATATTACTAGTATTTTATGAGTTCATTAAGCCCTTTTATTTGGATTAGTTTAGTCTGTATTAGTTTGGCAGTCCTTTGTGATAGGACGTATTCTATTCTTGTCCTTTGTGATAGGACGTATTCTATTCACAAGATTTGAAATTTAATGGATTTAACAAATAATTGAGTTTTGAAACTCTTTGATTTAATTTCCTATAATTTTTAATAGGATATAGGAAACCCTTTTCCTAGTAAGGAATATTTCCTTGCTTCTATGTAAACACTCATTTTATGAAAATTAGAATATAGTTTCTATCAGATTTGTCTTTCTTTTACCAGTGAGACTTCTATTACAATTAATATAGTGAGATTCCATCTTGTTCTCTTCTTCTTTTTATTTTCTGCTCAATTTATTCTATAATCAGATCTGAAAGCCTTTAATTTAACCCTTAACATCACATACTAGTAAGCACAAAATAATCCCTTCTTCAACACTCCGTCCTAGCTGCCTTTAAACACACAATACCCATAGAAATGGTTCACATGTGTATTTTTTTTGGATAAGTACGAAGTATTTCATATAACCAGAACAACAACATATCCTCTTTCTTGTACACACACAAACCCTAACAGTTATGTTTTAGCACAAAAAATGCTATTCGCCAAGAAGAATATCTCTATGTCCAAGATATAGAGTTAAACTCAATTTGGAATGGAGTGATTACATGTGTGCATCGTTTTGCACTTCTGCGCGTGCATGCTTGTAGCACACCCATGATTGTATAATATACATGCAAAGGGACATGGATCCCCCTTATTATTGTGACTGATTTTGTTCTTAATATTACTTTTTTCAGAAGCAAAGAGAACCACCCAAGGTCCCCTGCAAATTGGAAATGAATGTAGACAATATCAGCAACTTACCAGGCCATATTATGGACAAAATTCTGACGTGTTTATCACTGAGGGATGCTGTGAGGACAAGTATTTTGTCAAGGACGTGGAGGTACAAATGGACAAGTCTTCCACATCTTACATTTGACAATCAGTCTGTCTTGGTATCTTCCCAAGATCAAGAAATTAGAAATAAGCTTGTTAACATTGTTGATCATGTCCTCTTACTTCATATTGGCCCGATACACAAGTTCAAGCTGTCTCACCGAGATCTTCAAGGCGTAAATGACATTGATAGATGGATTCTTTTCCTGTCAAGAGGATCTGTCAAAGAATTTGTCCTAGAAATATGGAAGGGTTATCGCTACAAGCCACCATCTTCTTTGTACTTTTGTCAAAAGTTGATTCATCTAGAAATATTTAACTGTCTGTTAAAACCTCCCTCAACATTTGATGGGTTTAGGAGCTTGAAGAGCCTCGATCTTCAGCACATTACCATGGACCAAGATGTTTTTGAATATCTGATATCTGGCTGTGCTCTACTTGAACGGCTGACATTGATGAATTTTGATGGTTTCTCCCATCTTAACATTCATGCTCCAAATCTCCTATTCTTTGACATTGGAGGTGTTTTTGAAGACGTCAATTTTGATAGTACATCCAATCTGGCTATTGTTTCCATTGGCTTGTATGTAAATACTGAATATGACGAAACTCTGCCTCTTGTTAGTACTGGCAATATGATCAAGTTTTTTGCTCCACTGCCTTGTATTCGAAGGCTTGAGGTGCAGAGTTTATTTCTGAAGGTAACATTTAATAATTATCATTATTGAGGTTTTAGATAGCTCATGCAGATTGAGTGGCTCATTGGGTTTCATACAGGAGAGGATTTTATCCCCATCATGGTTAAAATTGTTCTCTTTATCCTAAAGGTTTCGTGAAAACAATGGCAAGTTAAGGTTCCATTGAACAATCTTGCATTTTTGTTTTCGCCATCTTGCCAGGTTTGCAAAACCCAATGGACTAGATCTATTTTGAGTGCACATATTTAATTATATATATCATTAGCATAACTTTTTTCCATCAGCTGTTGATGAACGTGTTTTGGTATCTTCCATTTGTGTCCAGTATTTAGCTGCTGGCAAGGTCCCAGAAAGACTTCCAACTCCGTGTATCGAGCTAAATTACCTATCTTTACGCATAAATTTCAATGATAGGGCAGAGAGCTTGGCGGCTCTTTGTATTCTTAGAAGTTCACCTAACCTGCAAGAGCTTGAGATTTTGGTGAGTTTTCTTCATGTATAACTTTAAGTTCATGAGTATCAACTCTGATGTTCATTTGACCTTAATTTTACCTCGACACTGTGTATATCCATCTTTCAAAAAAAACTTGTGAGGAACCCAGCCTTGGCAATTCTTATGTGCAAGGAGCTGAGCTTTAAGAATTTTCTAATCACCTTTGTGTAGACCCGCCTGGAGGAACATGCTGCAGTGAGAACAGACGCACGCAGCTGGGAAGAGTATTATAACAATTGCTCATTTAGCCAACTGCAACTTGTGAAAATAGCGGGTATTTCTAATGTTAAATGGGAGCTGAATTTCATCAACTTTCTGCTTGCGAATTCTCCTAGGCTAGAGAAGATGACTGTCAAACCTGCTTCAACAGATGGAGCATGGGAGTTGATGAAAGAATTGCTTCGATTCAGACGAGCTTCAGTACTAGCTGAAATTATTTACTTGGACCCATAATTTTCTTCAAGCCCTTAGTTTCACTGTGGAAGTTGAGACACTCTCGTACGCATACATATTTATGTAGAACATTCTAGTCTGTTATTATGTTTATAAGACGGATATAGCTACTGTTTTTGCACTTTAAACTGTTAGTTCAATCATCATATGTTCTATTTCTGCATCTTACTCTTTAAATAAGAGACACTGTTGGTGTTAACTCTCTCTCTCTCTTTCAAATTTGTTAATTTTAAAAAATAAAATTTAAATATATTTAAACTCGAAATTGAGATAATATTATACTAAAACACCAAATCTCCTTTTTCTAGTTTCTCTATTTTCCTCTCTTGGAAGTGGTTAGTATGAAGTTTATTTTGGGGTAAATTGGTCAATTGACTAATAGAATACTTATACGCAAGCGAGGTTGTATGTGTGTTAGTATTCTATTGGTCAATTAATCAACTTACCAAAAAAAAATAACTTCGTGCCAACCGATCCACATCTTCTCAAACAAACAAACACGCAATATATAAAAAATAATTCATCCTAAAACAGTTCATTACCTCGATCAATGAGGGTATTATCGTCAATTAAGATTACATTATCCAGTACTCGCAATCCGCATGCCCTTCAAAAAACAAAACTTTTCCACACAAACAGAAGAGCAGCTCAGCAAAAATGGCGATTTCAATGTCTTCTCTAACTTCGTCATTTTCGTCTCTCTCTTTCTCTTCTCAAATTTCTCAAAAACCTAACTCATATTCTCTTTCCTTCGCTAAGCCTATATCCTTATCACACGTTAGAAAACACTCTCCCCTCGTCGTTGCCGCCAATGCCGTTGCCGCCGTCGAATTGGAGACAGAGGACCTCAAGAAGTTCGTAAAGACAACGCTTCCCGGTGGATTTGCTGCTCAGACACTCTTTGGCACCGGTCGACGGAAATCCGCCATTGCTCGTGTGGTTCTTAAGGAAGGTACTGGAAAAGTCATCATCAATTACCGCGACGCCAAGGTGAATTCTACACTTACATATTCTGTATGCATTTTTTAAATTATGTTTTTTGTGTTCTGTGGTAGCTTTTTTGTTGAAAAGTTGAAATTGATTAAACTTAAATGTTTTTTCAGAAGAGAGGGATTATTTAATATGGAATACTAGGTTTTCCATTTGCAACATCACAACATGGTGTATTTATTCTTATACAAGAGTGTTAGAAGCTTGAAATGTTGAAGATTCAATATAGAATTGCACATTTAACTATTTAAGTAATGTGTCTATATTCTAGAGGGTGTTATCTCAATGAGAATGGAGATTTTAAGAAAAATAAAATCTTTATATAGTGTTTTATTTTGAACTTGGAAGGGAGACTGGAAAAGGATTTGAATTGGAATTGTAGTAAGATATTAAAATGCATTGTATATTCTATAAGCTTTTGTGTGTATACGAAGTGATGTGGGTTGTGACATTAATGTTTTTTTTATGTTTATCGGTTTGATTCTCAAGAATTAAGGACAATAGATGTGAATGCAAATTACTAAAATGCATTATCCCAAGTGGGTTACCAGCTTGTGTTTTTGAACTTAAAAAATTCAAGCTGTCCTTAGAAAAACTTTTCTACCTTGGGCAAGAAAGATACGAGGTCCTTGGGTAAAACTTGCATCAAGATGAAAATTTTGAGTAAATGTTGTGATGAGCAGGTTACTGGCTTGTAGTTCACTGGTCAATTGATAGTGTTCCATAAAAAAGGACTTTTCAAAGAAAATTGTGTTCTCTTAGAATAGAAAGGAAAATGTTAAATACACCTAATCTTTCGTCCTTTGTGCACTCGTTAATGTGTCAAATTGCTGAAATTAATGCATTAGTTAGGTTTCATTATTAACTCCTTAAAGATACAATGAGTCATCAGGGTGCATAAACTAGGCATTTGCAAGATTAGTCTTCCTAGAAATATCCCAGCAAGCATGTGCTTCAGGATGAAGCCATTAATTGATTTACTTATAAAAATTTGTTCATTTCTATCACTAGAGGTTCCTACCTTTGTGATCTTATGATTTTATCCTTTTTGGTCCCAAAATATACTGTGACGCAGAACGGAAGTGATGGACATTGAGTTATTTATATGGGCTTATGTGCATTTTGGCTTTTGTGAGCACGTGGCATGATATGATACTATGGTCGACTTGTATATTGAAGGATCATCTTAAGACAATATGCCAAAAAAATTCAATGAACTATGTATTTATATTCCTCTGGTCGGGATGTCAATGCTGTGCAGGAATACCTTCAAGGGAATCCGCTGTGGCTTCAATATGTCAAAGTTCCTTTGGTGACCTTGGGGTATGAAAGTAGTTATGATGTATTTGTCAAGGCACATGGTGGTGGTCTTTCTGGGCAGGCTCAAGCAATATCCCTTGGTATTGCACGTGCTTTGCTAAAGGTTAGTGAGGACCACAGAACACCTCTGAGGAAGGAGGGTCTTCTTACCAGGGATGCGCGAGTAGTTGAGAGGAAGAAAGTTGGTCTCAAGAAAGCTCGAAAAGCCCCACAATTCTCTAAACGTTGAGGTTAGAATTTTGATCCTAATGATTTGTCAGAATCTATTAAGTGGTTTCTCTTAATTTTTTAGACTACTTAATATTTATTGCACCTCTCTGGTCATTGACATTAGTTGCATAAGGTTCTAAAAGTGTAGAGAGAAGTGTAATATTGTGTTGAAGATGTTTTTTCTAGGGGTGTAAATGGATATATATGAATTCGGATACAGTAGTATCCGTATCCGTTTATTTACGGATACCTTTAAACCGAATACGGATAATATTCGTTTTTTTCCGAATACGGATGCGGACAGATACGAATTTTCCGGTTACCATTTACAGCCCTAACTATAACTAGAATAAAAAAATAATGAATTTTAAATATACTTTATTAATAAATGAGTGTTAATTTTTTTATTTTTAATAAATATTCAAATACAATAATCAATATTCTAAATTACAATTCAAATAAGTTTTTATCATTTTGAAATTCTAAATTTCAAAATGAATGCTCTACTTATTAATGTTTAGATGTCCATTTTATGTGTGTGGAGTAATATTTTGTAGTATGTATGCATATTTATAATTTATAATTAGATTCAAAAGTTTACATTGAATATTTAATTATTTTTTCTCAAATACTTGATTAAAACTTTAATAATATGTTTGTGGAATTTTTATTTATAATCCTCAATACATAGATTACAATTTACATAGGTATAAAAAGTTTATTTTATTTTATTATATTTATGGAGACTGTGAATTATAATGTATATGTGACAACCGACAACTAGTTAATTCAACTTGATCCAAAATTTACTTTAGACTTAATTTAAATATTTGGACTTCTAATTTTTAAATAATTAGGCAAATGAAAGTGATAAATATTCCTCCACACGAAAATTCATAAATGTGAATTAATTATTGAACTCCTTCTAGATTAATTCTAAATTAATTCGAACTTAACACATTTTAACAATAAAATTATATTGTTCATTGTTCCCGCCTCCCAACATTGCAAGTAAGTTTTGAAAATAAAAACTTATAACAAACTAATAACTATAGTTTTGTTCTTCTAGTATATAATTTTCTTGGTAAATGATACATTTTAGATATTCTAACTTTATAATAGTAAAAATATATTAACTATACTTAAATCAATTTATTTCAGTTTATTAATATTAGAATAAAAGTGTTATTTTCTACTTTTTAGAAGTGAAATGATATATTTTTAAAACAATTTTCGTATGATAGTGAAAACTAATTATTATATAAGGAATGCCATTTTAAAAAAATTATTTTGTTTATTATATAATAATTAATATATATATATATATATATAAGTTATTTGATACGAATTCCGGATACGGATTCGAATCCGGATATCCGCTATTTGTCAGATATATTTATGGTTGGATGTTAAACGAATACGCTTATATCCGTATTCGTATCCGTTTATTTGCGGATACTTTTAAACCGAATACGGATATATCCGTTTTTTTCAAATACGGATGCAGACGAATACGAATTTTTCGGTTACCATTTACAACCCTAGTTTTTTCCCACTAAACATGAATTTTCAGTTTATATGACAGAATTGAAGTCAGTTGAATCTTTGTAAATTATAGTTTTAAGTGCCTTGCATGCTATCTGTGTTTGGCCTGGCTCATATAGTTTAAAGATTAGTACCTTGATATCTTCGTAAGTGTCTGGTTTTTAGTAATACAAAGATGCATAGATATACCTTATCGGCTGGAATACCTTCACTTGCTAAACCTGCATTATTTTGAACAGGAAGGGGTGTAATTGGTAATTGGTTTACTCCAGAGAAACTGCAACCTTCCTGTTTTCCTTTAATGCATGCTGGACATTTTAATTAATTTTGGAGTACTTGGGATGGTGATCTTACGTAATTGTATAGAGAAATTTGGCTTTAGAGTTGAAAATCCCGAAGCATTCCTTATAGTACTTTCTCATTTCCCCTTGAAGGTCAAGAATTGAGGAGCTGAACAGAAAGTACTATCACCACATCTGCCTCCTCTTTCAGGTGTCCTTGTTACTCGGATTAAAGAATTTTTCAAGCTTCTATCTTTCTCAGTTCTCTCTAGCAAACTTCTTCAATCATGATTGGGTATTTCAGTTCATATGTTACCATCGGTTACCTGCAAATAATGGCTGAATGGTAGAAATTTCCTACATCTTTTTATGGACAACTTTTTGCATCTTCACTAGAATGTTGAATGTCATAGTTGTTACCATCATTGGTAACTAGAGATAATATTTTTAAACCTGTTTGAATTCGCTAATACTATAAATTTACACATGAAATCAGCGAATTATGGGACTTGAGACTTTTAAAGCTATTCATCCTTTTTGTTTCTTAAACTTGTAGACCATTTTTGGAGGCTATTTGTGCTATGGCAATTGCCAAACATTTTTTTTATCGACTAATTAACATTTAGGAAATGTTTTCAACTATTTGGTATTATGTTCTGACCTAAAGCTTCTTGTTTTAATTAATTTTTTCTTTTGCATTGTTTCCAGGTTTGTTTCATTAATCTAGAATCTAGCAGAAGAGATTTTATTTTTGAAGGCAATATTCAGGTAGCAACAGGTGCATGTATAGAAGTGCTGAAAATTTAGCATATTCATGTTTTATCCTTGCCGCATTCCATGTAAATTAAATTTTTATTGTCATCTGTAGTGTGCTGGAATATGTTCAAGCATGAAATACCTGACATTGTACACAAATCCAGTCACTCATGCCCTAATGTTAAAGTGCATTGCCTGTTTGTAATCTGTCGATTCGATTGTCGGAGCTTTCTAATTGATATGTTGTTCTATTTAAAAACTTCATTGTCAGGGTAATGTAACTCCCGTTTTGAAATGTATATATTTATTGCGATTTAAAAACACCAACTCTTATCGGAACACGATGTTGAGGAGGATAGTATTTTTCTAAAATTGCGATGTGTTTGTTATGGATCCTCCATATATATACAATTACATATATATTTATTGCGATTTAAAAACACCAACTCTTATTGGAACACGATGTTGAGGTGGGTAGTATTTTTCTAAAATTGCAATTGTAAGATATGTGTTTGTTATGGATTCTCTCTCTCTATATATATACTAGTTGTGTCCTGTGCCTTTGACATTGTATAGACGGTAGATCTGGCAAAGATGACTGCATTTTTTTAGCCCACTAAAAATTTGGGCCTTTTTAGCCTTACCAAGCTTCTATACTGACCGACCAGTGATTTTTTTTTTTTTTTTTTTTTTTTTTAACAAAATGTTCTTCTTTGTGGGTTATGAGAACTGAATATAAGACATAAGTAAATAAATAAAAGTTCAAACCAACTGAGCTACAACAACTGTTTATTTTTAATGCAATCTTCAATCTTCAATATAAAAATATATTTTTATACAAAACTATCATATGCTAATACGATATTTAACTATTATAGTTGTAGTAAATAATAATTGTAGTTTAAAATTTCTTAATTTATGTGGCTGTTAATAAGTCCCATAAAACAAGCTAATTGATTAAATAATGAGATATTGGGTAATGCCTAAAATCATGTCATGCAAATCTTCTTAGAATCAATTTAAATATTCAAAGTGCTAAAATCTTGGCATCTCCAAGTTCCAACCATGTAAATCTTGGAAATTAATTAGATATCTCTTGGAACAATATTTGTGGAGTCATGAATGCGTTTTTAAAAGTTAAATAAATTATATTAATTTTAAAGTATAATTTAAAAAAATCAAATTTGATTATATACTTTAAAAGTAATTTATAATACTATTAAAATTTTAAATGATTGAGATATGTAGTTAATGTAGGTAATTAGAATTATTGTTTATTATAAATTATTTTATTATTTGTAATATTTATTATTATTACCATTTTTGGTGTAACAAGATTTTGCAAAAAAAATAATAGGGGAAGAAGCAGCATGGTAAAATTTAGGCCGAATGACAACCGACCCGCCACGGGACTCATATTATCACTACCAAAACTTAAAGTTTTTTTGGCCCTACTGTAAAAGGCCCGACCATGATCGGCCGGGTAAGACCCGAATTTTATGAAATAAAAGTATTCAATTTTTCTTATAATTACTATTCAAGAAAGCAGGTTAAATTGATAAAAGTTAAAGTTAAGGGTGATATATGAATTTTTTTTCAAAATACACAAGTGGTTATAAAATATTCACCGTGTTGTGGGAATATTCGTTTGGTCGTGAAATATTCTTTACGTAGGGAATATTAAATGCACTGCAGCCGTATGATCATTGTTGGCCCATAACGAATAACTATCGAATGAATAAAACGACAAAATTAAGTTTTTATAAATAACTACGTAATCGTTATCAGATTAACATTTGTTGGAATACGGTTGGTAAAATAAAAAGTCTGGCGTTGTTGCGAAAGATAGCTGCGGTATTACACAATTTTTGAATTATTGATTCTTACGTAAGAAGGCACTACTCAATAATTGTTACGATAATTACTGCTTCAATATTTTATTTTATTGATTCAATAATTGATGCGTTGATATTTTATATTATTGTTGTTTCAATAATTATCAACGCACAATATTTCTCATTATCGATCAATAATTCATATTATTTGAATAATATTATTAGATAGCATTATTGACAATGTCTAGAAAGTTTTGTCGAGGAGAGGTTTGGTCACCTAATTGCGGCGCCAAGATGAGAAATTCTTATTGGAAAGCCCTCTTTCCTCGAACGACGACACGGTTGTCATAATTGTGATTACGTAATATTATTTGTGAATAATTAATTATTGATTTATATGATAAGGAAATATTTATTTGATGTGGATATAAATGATGGATTTATTTATGTGGTTATAAATGAAGGAATTAATGTTGAGGTATTTTATTAGTATTTTTGTCGGAATGAAGGTATTAAAAATTAAATCAGTGTTTTTAAGATATATTGCGTGAGTTATAATTTTTAATCCGACCGTTGGATCGTTGTAATTTTTGGATATGTTATACATATATAAGTTGAATATATGTCCACAAATTTTGAACCGTTAAAAATGAACGTATGATTTGTTATGAATTTTAAGAGGTGAATGGTTTAGAAATTATTGAAGTATCTGAATTTAGCATTTTGGTGAAAAATTCTAGAATTGAGTGGGCCCCACTTGTGGTTGGTGAAGAAATGTACTGAATTTTATTTCAAATGTGGTGGGTGGGAATAGTAGCAGGTAAAGCCATCAGGTTGCAAGTCAAGTCTGCTAAAATTTTCCTATAAATAGAGAGCTAAGTTAGAATTGAAAATCACACCAGAAACATAAGTTTTCTCTCTTTCTCTCTCTAGATTATTGAGTGTATTTTGTGAGTATTTAGATACTTGGTGAGTTGATATTCATCAGTGCAAGTTTCCTTTAGCGTCATATCCGATATCCAATCAGAAGTGCTGCTCTTTTGAGGTAAGGGATAGTAAGAGATTTTAAGAGTTATTATATTTTTCAGTTCGTACTTCTTCTGAGCTTCAAAAAATTCTGGAAAATTTGAAATGATATGTTGATGAGTTTTATTGATTCTGTCCAAAAATGGTGATTTTTGGATGTATAGATTAAGAGTTATGAATTTTATGAGAAAAGACTATTTTAAAAGTAACCGCTTATAATTCCTTGTGGTTAACTCCAAAATTGATGAAATTTTTATTGGGTGTACATCTATATAATATCAGTGTACTCTGTGAATTTCGGAATTTTTAGATAAAATTATAATTTATGATAAATATCTAAATATTCGGCGGTTTTGGCCATATGAAAAATAGTAAATGAATTTTAAAAATTCTAAGAAAATATATGTTCAATATGGGACTATATTTTCCTAAATCGCAGAAAAGAAATATTTTTGGAACTGATTTGGTATTTTTCATGAAAATGGACTAGTTATAAATAAATGAGTTAAATATGTTATGTGAAGGAAGAAAATTGGAAAATATGATTTTATGGCTTGAGAATCGTATATGTGGTATATGCAGATTTTTGATGAGGATTTTGGTTATTGGTGATGAAATCTTATAAGTTTGGCATTGTATGATGATTAAATGCATTATTTAGTAAAGTGTAAACAATTAAAATAAATTGTTTATAAGTTTAAGAAATGTTATTCTTTCAATATCATTATACCAAAATATTGGTATGGATTTTATTGTAGAATTTCTTCCTTTTTGTGTCAGAGTTACTATTCATGAGTTACTATTCACGATTTACTATTCACGGGTACTATTCACTACAAAATTGGTTTCTTTTTCTAACCAAATTATAGTTAATTTATAAATATTACTCTGGAGATTAAAACTATATATTGATTATATTGATTTTATTATCATATATAACATTTTATAACCTCGATGTTGAAATTCTCTTTCACTTGAGTATAAAGATGGGTAGATTATTGGTATGATCATGACTAGGGTTCTCTTTGGCGATGGTGAAAAGTTGAATTGTGGTTGGTATGATCATGACCATTGAATTTATAATTGAATATCTTTAGCTTAAGTGCAAAGGTGAATTGATCAACATGGTTATAATTATTGTTTATATAAATTCTGAAATGATTATATATTTCTTTGAGATATTAATATATTTGGCCTGTAGTACAAATATAAACTGTTGAGGAATATCTTTGGCCAGTGGTGTGAAGATGAACTGTGGATGAATATCTTTGGCCGTAGTGTAAAGATGAATTTATTAGTATGATTATGAAAAGGAACTGTGATTTGGTATAACCATGATCTTTGATGTTTCAGGTAAAGACATGTGATAAAAATTATATTCGTCCTGGGTACGAAGAAGAATTTAGAATTACAATTATGATTATGAGATATTCATATAATTGTGGAAAGGAACTGTTGATTGATGTTACAGGGATAAAACATTGTTGGTGGACTTTTAACATGGAGAAGATAATAGAATGTATTGTCTATTTGACTCTTCTAATGGATTGCTCGTTCCGCTGCAACTATGGTTGAAATTTTTATCATCTACCATATGTTCTAAATCTCTGGTTTGTTATTGATGAAGGCTATTGATAATTTAATTATCTTTAGTCATGATATTCTTTATTGAAGCTAGTTGTGGCTCACCCTTTTGCTTCACATTCCTTTCGTGTAATAAAAGTGTAGGTTGGGTCGAGCGGGGTAACAAGGAATAGAGCGGTGGTCTCTAAGTCGTGGAGTTCTCCTAAACAAATATATAGACAAGTGTGTTGTATACATCTTTTAGTAGTTATATTTGGTGAATCATATAGGGAGAGGCGAACCCAACGTTGGAAGGGTGTTTTGCCACTATCATACAAGATGTCTAATGACATACAACCTCGTGTCATCATAGAACATGGTTGTGCTCATCCACTTTCTGAGTATATTTACGAGCACTATCTATATAATCTTGGTGTTTGTTTGAAGTATAATTCTCAATTTGAGACAGTGGAGATAATGATAAATCAAGAGAAGACTCACCATTGGGAAGAATATGATAGTAATCTTCTCGTTTTTCTTTGGGGTCTATTGGGTCAACCAAGGATAATTATGTGGCCATATGATATCTATCATAACCTAGAAGCATGACCTCCCATGTATGAAGGTTTCCTTGAGCACTTCCCAAAGATTTTAGTTTCTAAAACAGTTTTTGACTATACCTTTATGTAAGGTGTCACTGTGAGGTGTTGTCCACGGTTGGGACATGTGTCATATTTGGTATATATTTGTATCCAAACTCACAGTATATGTGTTGTTGTATTTTGCACGACAATTGTTGTAATAAAGTTGTAGTTGTTTTCTGTACCATGTATTTGGCGACTCAGAATGGGTTGGATGGAATGGACCTATTTTGGGGTTGTCACATTTGGTATCAGAGCTTAGGGATATGATCTCTGGCGGAGATCAGGGAATATAACTAGGAGGGGAGAGATGAGTAAATCCTTCGCTAGTGTGTCCTACTTAAGCTTCATTATTTCTTACGAATTCACTGAAACTCTAGAGAGAGAAATTATAGAGAAGCTATAGAAAAGTATTATGCTCCTTCCCTACTTTTATATTCAGTTTCTTTTACGGTAAGGGATATAATTTGTTGTACTCGTAAGGGGTATTCTTTCTTTCTTATTCGTGAAGAGAACTTCTGTTATTCCATTCTTTATTATTACATTGGAATAACTCAGTATCACGCTGGATACCCTATACTTGGTGAAATTCTTCTGTTATTCCGTTCTTTATTATTCTGTTGGAATTCCTGTCGGTGCGTATTACGCCTGACCTAGTTCTATTATTTATTATTTAGTTCTTTATTATTCATTTGAATATCCTCGTCGTATGCGTTCTTTGGGACTGGTTCCATTATTTATTATTCTGTTGGAATATCCCGTAAATGCGTTTACGGACACAGTTCCATTATTTATTATTCTATTGGGAATAACACATCGCTTGAGTGCGTCTATCGCATCGCATGGTGAATCATTCATTATTCCATTCTTTATTATTCTGTTAGAATAACCTGTCTATGTGAATTACCACATGCATGGTGAATGATCCTTCGTATTCATACGAATAGTATTTTCATTAAAAAGGGGTTTCTGCCAGGGACAGATTCGTAATTTTTCTGACCCTCAAAAATTCTGAAAAAATTTGAAATGATAATTTAATGAGTTTTCTAAATTGTGTCAAAAAATGGCGATTTTTGGATGTATAGATTAAGAGATATAGATTTTATGGGAAAAGACTATTTTAAAAGTAAACTCTTATAACTGCTTGTGGTTAACTCTAAAATTGGTAAAATATTTATTGGGAGTACATGTATATAACAGGAGTATACCCTGTAAATTTCAGAATTTTTGGACAAAAGTACAATTTATGATAAATGTCTAAATATTCGGCAGTTTTAGCCATATGAAAAATAGTAAATGAATTTTAAAAATTCTGAGAAAAATATATGTTCAAGATGGGACTATATTCTGCTAAATCCCAGAAAAGAAATATTTTTGGGACTGATTTGGTATTTTTCATGAAAATGAACTAGTTATGAGTAAATGAATTAAATATGTTATGTGAAGTAATAAAATTGAAAAATAGAATTTTATGGCTTGAGAATCCTATATAGGGTATATGCAGATTTTGATGAGGGATTTGATCATTGATTATGAAATCTTATGAGTATGACATTTTTGAATGATTAAATGCATTATTTGATAAAGTGTAAACAATTGAAATAAATTATTTATAAGTTTAAGAAATGATTAAAATATTGTTATAATATTAATGATATTAGATTATGAGATTATTAAGTGATTGATAACATTTGGTTATTATTGAACGATGGATAAATTGTATTATAAATGTTTAATATTTATCCTTTATCTCATTTGATTGATTCTTATATCATTGTCATCATCCTCATGCTTATATTGTGTTGAAAGTCATCTGTGGCCTGTAGTGCATAGATGGACTTGGTATAATTATGACCAGGGATTATTCGGTATAATCATGACCGTAATGTTACAAATGTTGTGGAAAAAGTCCTCATTGGCCCATAGTGCATTGATGGACAGTTTTTGGTATGATTATGACTATGGATTCTCTTCGGCCAAGGATGCAATGATGAATTATTTTATGGCATGATCAGGACCGTTGATGAAAACACGATTATCTTTGGCCCGTAGTGCATGGATAATTCGTGGTCGTGATATTAATGAATATCCTTGGCCTGTAGTGCAGGGATGATTCGATGATGTGGATTAATTATTGAGCTGAGTCTCAGCGATGAAATATTAATTCATGGATGTGATAATAATGAATATCTTTGGTAGTAGTGTATGGATAATTCATTGATATGGATTGATTATCGAAATGAGTCTCAAATGATGAAATATAAATTCATGGATGTGATATTAACGAATATCCTTGGTAGTAGTCACGGGGTGATTCGATGATGTGGATTATTTATTAAGTGAGTCTCAAATGATAAAATATTTATCATACACTTTTAAATGCATAGAAGATAGTAGATATCATGTTCTACTTGACTCTTCTAAAATACAGTTGTATGTCTTTGGCATGTAGTGCAAAGATGAATTGTTAATGAATATCTTTGGTCGAGGTGCAAAGATGAATTTATTAGTATGATTATGAGCAGGAATTCTGATTTGGTATAACCATGATTTTTGATGTTTCAGGTGAAGATAGGTGATGAGAATTATCTTCGTCCTAGTTGCGAAAAGAAATTTAGAACCACAATTATGATTATGAGTTATTCATATGATTGTGGACAGGAACTGTTGATTTATTTTACATGGATAAAACATTATTGGTGGACTTTTAACATAGAGAATATAATTGATCTGATGGTCTATTTGACTCTTCTAATGGATTGCTCGTTCCGCTGCAACTATGGTTGAAAAGTTTTATCATCTACCCTATATTCTAAATCTCTGATTTATTATTAATGAAAGCTATTGATAATTTAATTATCTTTAGTCATGATATTCTTTCTTTGGGCTAGTTGTGCTCACCCTTTCGCTTTCACAATTCCTTTCGGGTAATAAAAGTGTTGCTTAGTAAGAGTGTTCTTAGGTCGAGCCAGGGGATAACAGGGGAATAGAACAACGGGTCTCTAGTGCATGGAGGTTCTCCTTAAACAAGATAGAAAAGTGTGTTGTATTCTATACAACATTTAGTAGTTATATTTGGTGAATCAAATAGGGTGAGGTGAACCCAACTTTTGAAGGGTGTTTTGCCACTATCATACAAGATGTCTAATGACATACAACCTCGTGTTATCATAAGACAGGGTTGTGCGCATCCACTTGTTGAGTATATTTACGGGCACTACCTATATGATCTTGGAGTTGATTTAATAAATAATATGCACTTGGAGACAGTGGAGATAGTCATATTTCAAGAGAAGACTCACCATTGGAAAGAAGATGATAGTAATCTTCTCGTTTTTTTTTGGGGTCTATTGGGTCAACCAAGGATAATTCTGTGGCCATATCATATCTATTATAACCTAGACGCATGGCCTCCCATGTACGAAGGTTTCCTTGAGCACTTCCCAAAGATTTTAATTTCTAAAATAGTCTTCGACTATACTTTTATGTAAAGTACCATTGTAAGGTTGTGGTCGAGGCACCATGAGAGTTACATACATTTGTATTAAAACTCACGATTAAGCGTGGTGTCGTATTCTATCTGACATACTCAACAATTAATATAAATGAAGTTGTATCTGAATTTTGTACTATGTATCTGGCGACTCAGAATGGGTGATGTATACCTAATTTTGGGGGCGTCACAAGAAGGCTAGTCTTGTAGCGAAGGGGTATTCTCAGAAGAAGGGAGTTGACTACACTAAATTTTTTGCACCAGTGGCTATATGGGATACTATCCGCATGGTAATTACTCTTGCTTCTCAAAAAGGATGGAAAGTATATCAGTTGTATGTAAAAAAATGTGTTCTTGCATGGAGAACTAAGTGAAACGGTTTTTGTTAAGAAACCTCAAGGCTATGTAATAAAAGGCGAAGAAATAAAGGTGAATGGATTGAAGAAAGTCTTGTACTACCTCAAGTAGGCCCCTCGAACTTGGTATAGCCGCATCAAAGCTTATTTCATCAACAAAGGATTTGAGAGATGTCCTTATGAACACACCTTGTTTGTGAAGCGAGTGGAGGATGTAATATTCTCATTGTTAGCCTTTTTTACGTTGATGATTTAATTTTTATTGGTAGTGATGAAAAGATGTTCAAAGAGTTTAAGAAGTTTATGGAAAAGGAGTTTGATAAGAGAGATTAGTAAAATGCGGTATTTTCTTGGGGGTTAAAGTAATTCAAAGAGAAGAAGGAACTTATATTCGCCAAAGAAAATATGCAAGATAAGTGTTTCTGAGGGTTTAACACGATGGACCGTAATTCTTCAAAGAATCCTATTGTTCCCGGGTGTAAGCTGATGAAAGGTGAAGATGGAATGAAGGTGGATGCTACAATGTATGTATAAGTAAGTCGTTGGATGTTTGATGTACTTGGTAGGAACTCGACCTGATCTTATGTATATGTTGAGCTTAATTAGTAGATTCGTGAGTAACCCAACTAAGTTACATATGCATGCAGTCAAAAGGGTGCTTAGATATCTCAATGATACCACTAATTTGGCATCCAGTATAATTGGAATGGAAATGAGAAACTTGAGGCATACATGGACAACGTTTATGCAGGTGACTTGGATGATCGGAGAAGTACGTTAGGATATGTTTTAATGTTAAGAACATGTGTAGTTTTATGGTCCTCTAAAAAGCAACCCGTGGTTTCCTTGTCTACAACCGAAGCGAAATTCATTGAAGTTGTGCACTGTGTGTGTCAAGTAGTCTGGATGCGAAGGATTCTTGAGATACTTGGTCGTACTCAACTTGGAAGTACCATTGTATACTGTGATAATAGTTCAACCATAAAGCTTTCGAGAAATCTAATGCTTCATGGCAGGAGTTATGATGAAAGTCATAATAAAAGCATTGGACTAATGAAAATCATGGGTATATATAGTATTAGTAAGTGTTATGATGAGTTATGTTGGTTATTATGTGAAAACATGAAAGTTTCTTAGAAATCACAAAGTGTTGAAAATTAGATTTTGGTGAAAATGGAACATGAAATTCAATTGACCATATCTCCTATTATATTTCGAATTTTTGAGTGTGGTCAAGTTCTAGAGTTAGATCTATGAGTTTTCTAACTTATCCAAGTGGAATCACTAGAAAAGATGTTGTAGATTTTCGTGTGGATTGATTTTAGTAAAGCACGAAAAAGTGAAAAATGGGAAAAAGCTACTGCAAATATTTTTAAAAGGGAATTTTCGGCCACTTAATTTGTGAGAAAAATTCCGGCCTTTTGGGACATGAAAGTATATGGTATAAAGTACCTCCTGTCCAAAAATGAGTTCATTCCGACTTAAAATGAGCAAGTTATGACTATTTCAATATTTAGGTTTTTCCGACGAAAAACGCTATAACCGGAGTTGTATAACTCTGATGACCATGAAATTTAAACTAGAAGCTCACGTTAACATGTGTAAGATCTTGCCAAGATTTGGGAATTTCTGGAGTTAAACTTGAGGTAGCTAATTTCTTAAGGAATTAATTAGAAATTGATTTTTGAAAAATAGTAAATGAATTTTAAAAATTCCGAGAAAAATATATGTTTAGTATAAGACTATATTCTGCTAAATTCCAGAAAAGAAATATTTTTGGGACTGATTTGATTATTTTTGAACGCTGGATAAATTGTATTATAAATGTTTAATATTTATCCTTTATCTTATTTGATTGATTCTTTATATCATTGTCATTATTCTCATACTTATATTATGATGAAAGTCATATGTGGCATGTAGTGCATAGATGGACTTGGAATGATTATGACCAGGAATTATTCGGTGTAATCATGACCGTAATGTTACAAATGATGTGGAAAAAGTCCTCATCGTTGGCGTAGTGCATTGATGGACGCGTTTTGTATGATTATGGCTATGGATTCTCTTGACCCGAAGTGCAAAGATGAATTATTTTATGGCATGATCGGGGACCGTTGATGAAAACACGATTATCTTTGGCCTGTAGTGCATGGATAATTCGTGGTCGTGATACTAAAGAATATCATTGGCCTGTAGTGCAGGGATGATTCAATGATGTGGATTAATTATTGAGCTGAGTCTCAGCGATGAAATATTAATTCATGGATGTGATAATAATAAATATCCTTGGCCGTAGTGCATGGATAATTCATGGATGTGATACTAACGAATATCCTTGGCCGTAGTGCAGGGGTGATTCGGTGATGTGGATTATTTATTGAGCTGAGTCTCAGGGATGAAATATTAATTCATGGATGTGATAATAATGAATATCCTTGGCCGTAGTGCATAGATAATTCATGGATGTGATACTAACAAAAATTATTGGCCGTAGTGCAGGGGTGATTCGGTGAAGTGGATTATTTATTGAGCTGAGTCTCAGCGATGAAATATTAATTCATGGATGTGATAATAATGAATATCCTTGGCCGTAGTGCATGGATAATTCATGGATGTGATACTAACGAATATCCTTGGCCGTAGTGCATGGATAATTCGATGATTTGGATTATTTATTAAAATTTGAGTCTCGTGATAAAATATTGGTTATACACTTTTAATTAAGTAGAAGATAGTAGATATCATGCTCTACTTGGCTCTTCTAAAATACGATTTATGTCTTTGGCTTGTAGTGTAAAGATGAATTGTTAATGAATATCTTTGGTAGTAGTCAAAGATGAATTTATTAGTATGATTATGAGGGAAATTATGATTTGGTATAACCATGATTTTTGATGTTTCAGGTGAAAATAGGTGATGAGAATTATCTTCGTCACAGGTGCGAAGAGGAATTTAGAATCACAATTATGATTCTGAGTTGTTCATATGATTGTGGGCGAGAATTGTTGAGTGATGTTACGGGATAAATCATTATTGGTGGACTTTTAACATGGAGAAGTTAATAGACACGATGGTCTATTTGACTCTTCTAATGGATTGCTTGTTCACCGCAACTATGGTTGAAAAGTTTTATCATCTACTATATGTTCTAAATCTCTGATTTATTATTGATGAAAGCTATTGATAATTTAATTATCTTTAGTCATGATATTCTTTATTGGGTTAGTTGTGCTCACCCTTCTGCTTCACAATTCCTTTCAGGTAATAAGAGTGTTCTTTGTAAGAGTGTTCTTGGGTCGAAATGGGATAATAGGGGAATAGAACAATGGTCTCTAGCTGTGGAGGTTCTCCCTAAACAGTATAGAAAAGTGTGTTGTATTCTATACATCATTTAGTAGTTATATTTGGTGAATCAAATAGGGTGAGGCGAACCTAACTTTGGAAGGGTGTTTTGCCACTATCACACAAGATGTCTAATGACATACAACCTCGTGTTATCATAAGATAGGGTTGTGCGCATCCACTTGCTGAGTATATCTATGGGTACTACCTATATGATCTTGGAGTTTATTTGAAATATAATATTCACTTGGAGACAGTGGAGATAGTTATATATCAAGAGAAGACTCACCATTGGAAATAAGATGATAGTAATCTTCTCGTTTTTCTTTGGGGTCTATTGGGTCAACCAAGGATAATTCTGTGGCCATATGATATCTATTATAACCTAGACGCATGGCCTCCCATGTACGAAGGTTTCCTTGAGCACTTCCCAAAGATTTTAATTTCTAAAATAGTTTTTGACTATACTTTTATGTAAAGTATCATTGTAAGGTTGTGGTCGAGGTACCATGAGAGTTACATATATTTTGTATTAAAACTCATAGTTAATCGTGGTCGTATTCTATGACTGACATTTCAACAATTGTATAAATGAAGTTGTATTTAAATTTTGTACCCATGTATCTGGCGACTCGAGAATGGGTGATGTATACCTAATTTTGGGGGCGTCCACAGTTGGTATCGAGCTTAGGGATATGGTTATTTGGCGGAGATAAGAGTCTAGAACTAGGAGGGGAGAGACGAGTTATATACTTCGCTAGTGTGTGACTTACCTAAGCTGAAATTGTTTACTTGATAAGTTGATAAATTATAATATGTCAATTATCCTTTGTTTTGAAGTTATATTCTAGAATGATATCTGAAATACAGGAGATGAGCAATGGAAAAATCATGATATAGAGGATATAACCGGGAAGGTACAATCCGAAAAGAAAACAAGGTATTCTCATCTCTTCGAATATTAGGTACGTACGTAAATTTCGAGGGCGAAATTTCATAAGGAGGGGTGATTGTGTGACCCCGAATTTTATGAAATAAAAGTATTCAAATTTGTTTTCTATTTTGGTAAATAGCACGGTATTGATTATTGATGCTTATGTTATAAGTCACTTAGTTTTGTTTTATTGGTATTATTAATGTAATAAAACAAAAAATCTTTTTATATAAAACTGAATACTTTAATAAAGTTATTCTATAAATAGAATATATTATATTCTATTATGCGTAGTGTTGCGTAAAGTGTCTGCATAGTATTTTGCATAGTAAAATCTTTTTATATAAAATGTAATACTTTTATAAAGTTATATCATTTTTATTAGACAATAATTAGAATATATTATATTTTATTATGCATAGTGTTTGCATAGTATTTGCATAGTAAAATCTTTATAAAGTTATTAGTTTTATTAGATTATAAATAGAATATATTATATTTTATTTAAAAGATTTTATGCGTTAAATATGGACCGTCGATTTAAGTAAATCAATACTGACCGTTCATGAGTTAATTCTTATCGCGATCTATTTTTCTATAAATAGAAACTCATTCCTTCATTATTTCTTCTTAATTCAATTTGAAACTCTAGAGAGAAAATTATAGAGAAGCTATAGAAAAGTATTCTCGCTCCTTCCTACTCTTATATTCAGGTTTTTTTACGGTAGAGAGATATTATTTGTTGTACTTTCGTAAGGGGTATTACATGGCGCCCCCAAAATAGGTATACAACACCCATTCTGAGAGTCGCCAAATACATGATGCAGAAAGCAAACTACAACTTTAATAATACAATTGTCGTGCAAAATCGACAACACATCTTTGTGAGTTTAAATATAAATATTGTCTTCTAGAAAATATCCACACTCAAATAAGTCCTCATTACAATTATTCAAACACTATTTTACGAAATAGTGAGGACTACGCTAAAACATCTTTCTAGAACCATCACTCCGCATCCCAAACTAGTTCTGCTATGTTCTCACCTCCACGAGAAAAATGGAACAAAAAGGAAAAGGGTGAGCTCAACTAAGCTATTTGTAAAGAATAGTATGACTAAGATAATATACAACAAATTATCGTTAGTCTTCAACAGGAAAAATCGATAAAATATAATAGACAACAAGTTTTAGATCAACAATTGCAATGAAACAACAATCCATTAGAAGAGTCAAGTAGAGAATGAGTTCTACTATCTTCTAAGATTTAAAAGTCCATCATCAATATTTTATCCACAGAACAACAATCAATATACATCTTTAATCAAATATTCATCTTTGCACTACATGCCAAAGATATTCATTTATATCACCATTGGTCATGTTCATCTCAACACACATTCATCTTTGCACTACTGACCAAAGATATTCATCGATTAATCATTTATCTTTGCACTACATGCCAAAGATATTTAGTAATATCATCATTTAGGACCGAGGATGATGAAAAATATTTTAAAAAAATGAATCCATTGAGATGGAAGGACAAATAGTAAGGATTCAGATAACAATTTATCCAAGATCAATAATACTCCATAATAACCAATTTTGAAGCAAAATTCAAGAATAAAGATCAAAACATGGATACAATCAAAGATAGTAACCATAATAGACATCTTGGACAAAAGAAGAAAATTTTATTTTTTGGTGAATAGTCTTGATGATACGTGAATAGTGTCGATATCGTGAATAGTCTTGTATCGTGAATAGTAACCCCGACACAAAAAAGTTCTAAATTTGATAAAATTCAGATCAATACTTGGCGTAATGATATTGAAGAAATAATATCATATATGAAGAAAATAACATCCCTTATCTCAAAATATCGATCTTACGATCGGAATATCGGTATAAAATTTGAAGGAAACTTGCAATCGATGAATAAAAACTCACAAAGTATCTAAATACTCACAAAATACACTCAATAATCTAGAGAGAGAAAGAGAGAAAGCTTATGTTTCTGGTGTGATTTTCAATTCTAACTTAACCCTCTATTTATAGGAAAATGTTAACAGACTTGACTTGCAACCTGATGGCTTTACCTGCTACTATTCCTACCCACCATATTTGAAATAAAATTCAGCACATTTCTTCACCAATCACAAGTAGGGCCCACTCAATTCTAGAATTTTCCACCAAAATGCTAAATTCGGATACTTCAACAATTTTTGAACCAGTCACCTCTTAAAATTCATAAAAAATCATACGTTCATTTTTAACGGTTCAAAATTTGTGGACATATACTCAACTTATATATGTATAACATATCCAAAAATTACAACGATCCAACGGTCGGATTAAAAATTATAACTCACGCAATATATCTCAAAAACCTTTGGTTTAATTTTTAATACCTTCATTCAAACAAAAATCTTGATAAAACACCTCAACATTAACTCTTTCATTTTTAACCACAATAAATATATCCAACATTTATAATCACATAAAATAAATATTTCCTTATCATATGAATCAATAATTAATTATTCATAAATAATATTACGAGAATCACATTTATAATGACCAGTAGTTCCTGTGAAAGAGGGGATTTCAATAAAATTTCTCCTCATCTTGGCCAATTATTAGGTGACCAAACCTCTCCTTGATGAACTTTATAGACATTGCCAATAATGCTATCTAATAATATTATTCAAATAATATGAATTATTGATCCGATAATGGGAAATCTTTATGCGGTGACAATTATTGAAACAACAATAATATAAAATATCAACGCATCAATTATTGAATCAATAAAATAAAATATTGAGCGATAACTCACCGTATAATAATTATTGAGTAGTGCCTTCTTATGTAAAGATCAATAATTCATCAATCTTTGTGCATCCACGCGCATATTCATCGTATTTTAACCACCGGGTATTCAACGGTGTTAATTGGTAATAACTACTGTACCAGTTATTTATAAAAACTCAAACTTGTCATTTTTTCATCCGAACCATTATTACATTATGAAGCCCACAAATGATTGCTTGTAATTAAATTTAATAATATTCCAAAAACAACAAGAATATTCCACGACCAAATGAATATTTCCCGATAAAAATGATTATTATATAACCACTTGCATATTTTGCAAAATTTGCACATTTCACCCATAACCAGAGAATTATATCAAATTAATACCTTATTATTCACAATAATAATTAGAGGAAATTCGATTTTATTTATAATAAGTTGGGGTCTTACAACCTCCCCTCCTTATGAAATTTCGTCCTCGAAATTGACATACGTACCTGGTGTTTCGAAAAGGTGAGGATACCTCGCTTTCATTTCTGATTCCAACTCCCAGGTCATTTCTTCAATAGCATGGTTTCTCCACAAAACCTTAACTTGTGGTATAACCTTGGTGCGTAGGACATGCTCTTTCCTATCCAAGATCTTAATAAGTACTTCTTCGTATGTTAAATCTTTGGCTATCTCATCTGGTTTTAACGCAAAAATATGGTTCGGGTCTTTCACATATTTACGAAGCATGGATATGTGAAAAACATTATGAACACGAGACATACTTGGAGGTAATGCGAGTCTATAGGCCACATTTCCTATTCGGTCAAGAATCTTAAATGGACCAACAAATCGTGGATTGAGTTTTCCTCTCTTTCCAAATCTTGTAACTCCCTTCCATGGAGCAACACGTAACAATACATGATCTCCAATATTAAACTCCACGTCCTTTCTATGAAGATCAGCATAACTCTTTTATCGATCTTGTGAGGTTTGAATCGTTGTCGAATCATTTGGATCTTTTACGTGTCATGCATGCGTACTAATTACGGTCCCAACAACGTTGCTTCTCCCACCTCGTCCCGGCATCTTTGGAGAACGACACTTTCGTCCCATACAACGCCTCAAATGGAGCCATTTTTATACTTGCTTGATAAGCTGTTGTTGTAGGAGAATTCCACCAAAGTGCAAGTACTTATCCTAACTTCCTTTAAAATCTAGGACACAAAGTCTTAATAGATCTTCAAAGGTTTGAATAGTCCTCTCTGATTGTCCATCTGTTTGAGGATGGTATCTGAAAGCCAGATCGTAAATCCGTGCCCATAGCTTTCTGTAAGCTAACCCAAAATCGTGAAGTGAATCTTGGGTCACGATCCGAAACTATGGATACTGGCATGCCATGTAATCTCACAATCTCATTCATGTACATGCGAGCAAGTCGTTCAAGGGAATAAATCTCACGTATCGGCAAGAAATGGGCAGACTTAGTTAATCTATGAACAATAACCCAAATAGCATCTATGCCTTGAGAAAATTTGGGAAGACCTGTAACGAAATCCATAGTAATGTGTTCCCACTTCCATTTTGAAATCTCAAGTGGTAGTAATGGATCCTTTGGCACTTGATGCTCCGCCTTTACACGTTGACAAGTTAAACACCTCGAGATAAATTTCGCGATCTCTCTCTTCATATTGTTCCACCAAAATGTATGTCGAATATCATGATACATTTTGGTACTCCCAGGATGGATTGCAAATGATGTGTTGTGTGCCTCCATCATGATTCTATGCTTCAAGTCAGAATCGTTAGGAACACAAAGTCTGGAGTTGAATCTAAGTATTCCTTCTTCATCGATTCTTGCTTCTGGAATAGCACCTTCTTGCACTTTCTTCTTTATACGCATCAGTTGAAAGTAATATGCACACAAGCCAATCATGTTTGATGATAAAGCATATACTTTGTAACAATCTTATTCATTTATTAAATAAAGAGTATTAATTTATTAAAGGCTTTTAATTATCTACATGATGCTGTTTTATAATATGTGATAAACCCATAGTTTTAAGCAATGCTTTTAGAATAATGATGATGATCATTCTAATGAGATCTAAATTCTTAGAAAGCTTAAAACTAAAATAGTTCCCAATCATTGGATTACTAAATTGGGGATTAGTGAATCCGGATAGATTGGTACATACGTTAACTTGCTCATTGGATGAGGATGATTGATCTCATGATCATTTGTGTGGGGAACACTAAAGCAAGTATGTAGGTGCTTATTAGAGAATAAGTTCATTTGAACGCATTGGCTCGCTAAGGAATACCTAATGGAGTTTTACTTGCTGTCGATAGGAATTCTGTAGTGATAGTAGTACAAGTGATCCTTGGACTTGAGATCATCATAGTATCTTGTGTATGATGAGTTATACTTTGACTTATTCCTTAAGACCCTTAGGGTATATCAAAGGGTATGCTTGGGTATAATAAGTTGTACGTGGAGATAATGTATGATCAATAAAGAATCTACCACTTATTAAAAGAAGAGAATGTCCTATGTGATTCGATAAATGACAACCCGGTAGTCCTTGGCAAAGGCGAATGAAATTAGAAAGGAGTTTCTAATTTGCATTATTTAGTGTTGTGCATTTAAGGATCGAAATACATATAATTAAATAAAATAAGACTTGACAAATAATTCCATGTCTTATATTTAATTGGGACATTGTATGGTGGAAGGATTGAATTATACGGTAACTATTACTCAAAGGTTCTTTTATGATTAATGTTGAAATCTATATTATCTGGAAAGTCGTTGATCATTAGGGAGGCTTATCCTATTGTAGAATAAATATTATTTATTTAAATAAATTAATTGTTTAATTTATTTATTTAAATAAGATTAGAATTGTTCTAATTGATTTATTCACAACTGTTTAATATGGAGAACCTAAAGGGTCACACCATAAAAGGAAGAATAGTTATTTAAGAAGTTAATGGCATAATTGTAATAATATGTTAAGTATATTTAATTTAATCTATGGTGATAGAATAAATTAAATAGCTTAATATTTATTATTTAATATTTAGAAATATTAAATATAAATTAATAAGAGGAGTCTTATTAATATTATTACAATTAATTATTATTATTTTAATTTCTAAAAGAGTTTAGAAATTAATTTAATATAAGTACTCTCATTTATTCCTAATAGGATTAGGAGGAAAATTAGTTAAATGAGTTTAATTAATTATCCCTAATAAGATTAGGGAGCCCATTTAATTAAAAGAGTTTAATTAAATAATATTTTATTTTAATAGGGTTACTTGATATCTTTATAAGAGGAGTCTTATATCGGATATTAAGACGACGTTATAATTCGAATGGTTGGAGAGTGCGTTCTTTTCTATAGAGATAGAAAACTAGGGTTTGAGCCAACCATCCATCTTCTTGATCTTTCTTCTTCCTTGGTGGATCACCTCTGAGGCCCGAACACTTGGGTGGCTAACGTTGATCAAAGGAAGGAACCAAACCCGGTGGATTCAAGTTGAGCGAAAAGGATTGGAGGTGAACTTGTGCACGAGAAGCTTCGGATTTTCAAGGGTATGTTTCTTATTCATCTTTTTCGTTTAATTAATAATTGTGCATAAAGGGTGATCCGGGTATATGGTTTGTAAAATTCTTAAACTCTGATTTTTACACGTTTCCGTTTATTTATGCAATTTGATTGCGTTCTTGAATATTACAAACCTTATAGTGGCATCAGAGCCAAACCTTTATGCAAATTATTAATTATTTTATTTGATATGTATATTGATATGTGTTTAGAATAATTTAATTGGGCATAATTTTATTGTATAAAATTTAATAATTTTTTTTTTTTGATCCTGCGTCACCCACGATTCACGTGGAATGATCCAGTCGAATTCCTTTTACCGTATGGTTATAATGATTATAATATATAATAGTTATATATTATATATATATACCGTAATATATTAACATGGCCTTGATTTCCGCTGCCGGATTAAAAAAATAAACTAAAGGTTGGTTTCCTGCAAACTAGTTACAATTAATACCATAAAAAAAAAAATGAAAGATTACTAAATGGTCCGCGTGATTCAAGGAAAAGTTGGCGAAAAGGATTCCTGGATGAGGATATACTATTATTATATATATATAGACATATAATTGTTATATATATATTCGGTACTAATATATATATATATATATTATTATATATACGGTTAATATATATATATATATATATATATATTCTTACTTATTTTATAATTAAAATAAAAAGTTTATTTTAATCTTAAAATATAAGGTTTATTTTAATATTAAAATATAAAGTTTATTTTAATTTTAAAATTAGAATTTCATCTTAACTAATTAGAGTTGGAATTGGATTCCATGATAACTAATTGGAGTTGAAATTGTATTCTATGTTTCCTTAAATAAAAGAGTTTATTTAGATATGAAATAAGATTTCATATTATTCAAAATAAAGGAGTTTATTTGTGAATAGGAAAGTGAATCCATGTTTCTTTAAATAAAGGAGTTTTATTTAGATATGAAATAAGATTTCATATTATTCAAAATAAAGGAGTTTATTTGTGAATAGGAAAAAGAATCCTAATTTCCTTAAATAAAGGAGTTTATTTAGATATGAAATAAGATTTCATATTATTCAAAATAAAGGAGTTTATTTGTGAATAGGAAAGAAAATTCGTGTTTCCTTTAATAAAGTTTTTTTTTTTACATGGAATTGGATTCCATAATTAATTAAAATAAAGGAGTTTATTTTGATTAAAGATTTTAATTAAAATAAAATAGTTTATTTTATTTAAAATTGGATAAATTAAAATAAAATAGTTTTATTTTGATTTAAATTTGGATTAAAAATAAAGGAGTTTATTTTGATTCAAAATTAGATTTTATGCTAACTAAATTTGCCCATTAAATGATATCAATATATATATTGAATGTTTATTATTCATTAGATGAATGTTATTTATTGATGCGTATGGTGATGTGTATGATAATAAATGGGATTGATTATGAACAATTGACCAATGTGATTGGATTTTATTTTAGTTGGATGCATGAATGTATGGGTTTTTATTAAATGGGGTCTCACAGACCTCGCCTTCTCTAATTTTTCTTAATATAAATTCTAACTCCCTCCTATGTACTTGCCCTTGACTGCTGATCAAGATTTCTATTTATTTTAAATAGTTTTGTAATAGAAATAGTTAGAATTAATTTTGAAGAATTGAAGATCAAGGAGCAAGGAGCGCTTAAAGACCCATTTGTAATGGAGCCCGGGTTTAAATGTAATAGTTATATTTAAATATTATTTCTTGCACCCCTAGGGTTTGACCTTTTGGTTCACTTGGTGGCTCTAGTGAACCAAACTAGAATAAAAGTCCATAATCAATTCGGGTAGAATATAGTATTCTATATGTGCATGCTTATACTATATATATTATATATTATGCAAACATGCTTCGCATGTTCATTAATATAATAGCGTATTTTATATATATATATATATATATGCGTGCGCTAAACAAGAAGATGAGACATATTAATAACAAACCCCTCAATTTTTATATTAAGTCCTAAGCGTTCAAAGATATTTGGAATATCGAACGTCAAGCTTTCTAGCATGATAAAATTAATAGAGTATTAAATATTTAGTATGAGTTTGTTGTGTCACCACAAGGCAAGTATTAAGTATTTAAGATGTTAATTTATCACATTTGATGCTTATAAAGAAAATTGAACAATATTGTTTTGTTGTGTCACCGCAAGGATGATATTTTTCTTTTTGAATATATGGAGTGCTAGGTCGGACTTAACTTGGATAATTTTGATTCGGATGTGCCACCACTTGATCAAAATAATCTAAGAGGCAAAAGAAAAGGAGTTGTATAGTTGATGTAATTGACAAAAGTTGTCTACCTATTTATTTATATATAGTTTGTTGTGTCACCACAAGGCTATATACATTTGAAATGGGATCCTTATTCTCACTAGCAAATCTTTAATTAGATTTTACCGAACTATATAAGTGAGGGTAATATAATTTGAAGAAAATAGTGGGAGATACCAATTTAAAACAAGACCTAAATTATTTTGGTAATTAATAAAAGAATGTATGTTAAAATGTTGTTAATTACAAATTCATTTATAGAATTTTACAATGTCTAAATTACTATCACGCTAAAACATATTAGATGTTATTTAACCTAATCAAATTAAATGAGTTGGTTAAGGAATTTGAGAATAGTTCTCATAGTTTGAAAAGCTATCTTATGTCCTTATACGCTTATCCTCGCAATGGTTGCGAGAATAATGCCTCTGAGGAAGAGATTGCTACTTTTAGAAAGTGGCAAGATGATTATAAGACCCGACTTTTTATAAATAAAGATGAATTTTCTATAAATATTATTTTTGAATATTATGGAATAATTTGATATAATGTTATAGTTGTGGGTAATATTTATAAATTTTGCAAAGTATGCAAGTGGTTATATTATATTCGATTGGTGGGGAATATTCGGTTTAGCGGGAATATTCGTATAACTAACTTTCAATCATTGGTGGACCCTACAATGTAATTATTGTTGTCGGATTGAGAAAAGACAAAAATATTTTATTGAAATAACGGCGGAAGTTTTACCGTTGATCTTGTTGAACTACTCGGTAGTAAAAAATAAAGAATACGTGTGTGGTTGCGTAGTAGCACACCGGTATTGATTATTGATGCTTATGTGAGAAGTCACCGGTTTGATTCCATTATTGTCGATTAATAATATGAATTATTATATAGCGATAATGACGTTTTGTTTTATTCGTATTATTAACGTAATAAAATGTAAAACATCTTTTTATATAAAATGTAATACTTTATTAAAGTTATTTTATAAATAAAATATATTATATTTTATTATGCATAGTGTTGCGTAGTGTTTTGCATAGTGTTTTGCATAGTGTTTGCATAGTAAAATGTTTTTATATAAATAGAATATATTATATTTTATTTAAAAGATTTTGCTTTAAATATGGATCGTCGAGATTAAAGTAAATCAATCTGACTGCTCATGGATTAGTTACTATGCATTCCATTTTCCTATAAATAGAAGTTCATTCTTTCATTATTTTCTTTACGAATTCATTGAAACTCTAGAGAGAAAATTATAGAGAGAAGTTATAGAGAGAAAGTTATAGAAAGAAGAAGAGTATTCTCTTACTTCACTACTTCTATATTCAGGTTCTTTTTTTTGTAGTAAGGGTGTTATTCTTTCTTCTTGAAGAGAACTTCATTATTCCATTCACTATTATTCGCTTGGAATAACTTTTGTAAAAGTGGCATACCCTATACATAACCTTTGTATATCATGGCGTACCTATACTTGGTGAAATCCTTATGTTATTCCATTGCTTATTATTACGTTGGAATAACTTTTGTATCGCTGGTTTACCTATACTTGGTGAAATCCTTATGTTATTCCATTGCTTATTATTCTTGGAATAACTTTGATATGTGCTGGTTTACCTATACTTGGTGACATTCTTCATTATTCTGCATTGGAATATCCTCGTCTGTGTGTGTTTTACACCTGACCGGTTCCGCCTTTATTATTATTACATTGGAACATCCTCGTCTCAGTGTGTTTTTTACCGACTGGTTCCGCTCTCTCTATTATTCATTGGAATATCCTATCTCGCATGTGTTTTACAGGATCCGATTCCATCTTTATTATTCTGTTGGAACATCCCCGCTTGTGAATTTCACCGACTTCGGTTCGTTATTATTATTCTTGAATAACTTTTTACTGTCTGCATCTGCATGCATGGTGATTTCTTTTGTTATTCCATTCTTATTTATACCCAGTTGGTTAAAACTTTGACTTTTTATACTCCATGAAATTAGTAGAATATCCTTGATATTTGGGTTTCATCCAAGATCTTTTCATGGAAATATTCTTCCGATCATTCTTGAATTTTACTCTACAAAGCAATGATCGTGTGACAATTTGGGCGTTAATAATTCTGGATAAAATAATTCTTGAACTTGTTTTATTGAATTCTTATATCATTGTCATCATCCTCATGTTTATATTTTTTTTAAAGTCATCATAACTTCAGAGGCATGGATGGACTTGGTATGATTATGACCGAGATTATTCGGTGTGTAATCATGGCCAGTAATGTTACAAATGATGTGGTAAAAAAATCCTCAATGGTAGTAGTGCATTGATGGACAGTTGTTGGCATGATCATGACCATTAATGAATACACAACTATTCTTGGCCCGTAGTGCGTGAATAATTGTGATCGTGATACTAAAGAATATCCTCGGCAGTAGTAGCGGGGGGTGATTCGATGATGTGGATTATTTATTAAAGTTTGAGTCTCATTTATAATGATGATGAAAAACCTTTTAAAATCATAAAAGATAGTAGATTTTATTTTCTACTTGACTCTTTTAATGGATTGCATATTCACCGCAGCTTAAACCGGTTTTATCATTGTATTTTATCGGTTTAACATTGTTGAAGACTATTGATAATTTATTTTGCATTATCTTAGTCATAATATTTCTTCTTGAGCTAGTTGAGCTCACCCTTTCTTTCACCGTTCTCTTCGTGAAATGAGAATATAGCCGGGACAAAGTCGGAAACGAGTGATGGTCCCGAAGATAGCATTAGTAGTCCTCACTATTCACGTGAAATAGTGTGATAATAATTGTAATGAGGACTTTTGTTTGAGTTTGTATAATATCTAGTGAGACGATATTTGTATTTAAACTCACGATTTATGTCGAGTATATTATACCTACGCTTATGTTAATAAGTTGTATTTAAATTACATACCATGTAAGTGGCGACCCAAGATGGGTGATGTATACCTAATTTTGGGGGCGTCACAATGATGCACAACATTGGCTCGATGCATCATGCTCGCATCCACGAAATGAACGAGCTTCATTGTCAACATGAAACTATGGATGCTCTACTATATTCCCTGCACATCAAGTAGTTGATGGTGAGGAAAGTGGGGCGATAGATATCGAGATATCTAAGGAGCTCTTCCGATCTAGAATGGCCAATGACACTATAAAATGCATAAAAAGTTCTTAACATAATCAATTTGATTGATCAATTAGAACAACCGGTTTTGTCACGGATGGAGAGTTGAGCCAAGATTTGATCTTGCACTCACTCCCTGACTCCTTTCACAATTGTTGTGAATTTTTCATATGAATAAGCTAGATATCGACCTCGTGATTTGCTTAACATATTGAAAATGTTGAGAGTCACTTTCCAACCAAGAAAGATCAAGTCTTACTGGTAAGGGCCAAAGGATCTTCTGAAAAGAAGAACGATTCAAAGAAGGTAAATAGAAAAGGCCAAAACAAAGGATAATAAGAACAAAACTGATATGGATAGCAAAAGGTGTTTGCTTCCACTACAATAAGCCTGGACACTGGAAAGAAACTGCGAGAAGCATCTTGCAGAGGCTAACCAAAGAAGCTTAGTGAAGTTTTGATTCATAATACGCTTTTGTTCATGATTGAAATAAATTTTCTTTAAGTCAAGGTTCTACTTGGGTATTGGATACCGACTTTGGTTATCATAAATATAGATTTATGAAGGGACCAAGCAGAAGTAGAAAGTTAAACAAAGATAAGTAATCCTATGTGTGGAAAATGAAGCAAAGGTTGCCGATTAGCTATAGAAACTTATAGTTTAAGATCGCTACGGGCAAATCTATTAAGTCAATAAGTTGTTATCAGTATTCCAATTCTTGTTAGAAACATTATTTCCATTTTATTGTTGGACAATAAATTTTTTGGTATTATAATTAAGAACAATTGTTGTTCTATTTATAATAATAATGTTTCGTATAGAATCGAAAAATTACTTAATGGATTTTGTATACTGACTTACGTGAAAAATTATTTTGTAAATTGAACAAACTAGTATAAGAAAAGGAGATGATCATTCAAAGAGTTGAATGTATGTATTTGTTGAATACAAGTGTGAATTATTTGAAAGGTTCAAAGAATTCGTAAGTGAAACAAATTGGCAAAGTATTAAGATTCTTTGATAAGATCAAGGAATAAATACTTGTGCAATAAGTTTCAAGATCATCTCAAATGGTTTTTCTCATAATGGACACCTCATGATACGTAATAATTGATTGATGTATCTGAAAGGAAAAATCATACCTTGTTGAATACATGGTACGGTCCAAAATGATTTTACCGACATTCCAAAGATTCTTCTAGGGTCTTGTCCTAGAAATGGTCAGATATATCTTTAAAAGGTAACCTCAAAATCCAAATTTCCAAGACTCCATAAAAGTTATGGACAGGGAGGATTCCTAATCTTAAGTATGTTAAGATAAGGGGTTGTCCAACTTATGTGAAAAGGTTTCAAAGGATAAGCTTGGGACAATATTTGACATGTACAGATTTGTGGGACATCCTAAAGTAAGTTTAGGGTATATGTTCTATAATTCTACTTAGCAAAAGGTGTTTGTTACTGAAAACACGCTTTCTAAGATAAAGGTGTTTATAATTGTGGATCGTGATACTAAAGAATATCCTTGGTCCGTAGTGCGTGTGGGTGATTCGATGATGTGGATTATTTATTAAAGTGAGTCTCAAATATATAACAAAGATGAAAAACCTTTTAAAATCATAAAAGATAGTAGATTTTATTTTCTACTTGACTCTTTTAATGGATTGCATATTCACCGCAGCTTAAACCGGTTGTCTATTGTATTTTATCGCTTTAACATTGTTGAAGACTATTGATAATTTATTTTGCATTATCTTAGTCATAATATTTCTTCTTGAGCTAGTTGAGCTCACCCTTTCTTTCACCGTTTCTTCAGAAATGAGAATATAGCCGGGAGGAGTCAGGGAAACGAGTGATGGTCCCAAGATAGCATTAGTAGTCCTCACTATTCGTGAAATAGTGTGATAATAATTTTAATGAGGACTTTTTGTTTGAGTTTGTATAATATCTAGTAGACGATATTTGTATTTAAACTCACGCTTTATGTCGTATTGTACCTACGCTTATGTTAATAAGTTGTATTTAAATTACGCACCATGTAAGTGGCGACCCAAGATGGGTGATGTATACCTAATTTTGGGGGCGCCACAACAGTATCGTAACTAAGGGATATGATCCTCGGTAAGATGTGAGAAAAGTACTAGAGGGGAGAGACGGGAATACCTTCGCTATTTGACCTACCTAAGTTTATGTGCTATATTTATTGGTTTGGTTAGTAATATAAAGATAATTGTTAAATGTCAATTAATCTTTTGTTTTGTGGCGATTCTCGAAAATGACATCCGAGAATGTTGAGAATAAAGAATGGAGCACAAAGCGATCGCCGATTCACCACATATCAATAATCGTGATAATGTGCATCGTCGAGGCGACAATCCTCATGCAAACAACAACACCGACCAAATGATGAATGATCAAATGTTCGTAGGCTTTATGCAATTTATGCAACAAAGAAAGTAGAGCGACGACTCGCCCAAAACGTAGGTGGAAACACGGAAAACTCTCGGTCACACCGCTAAACAATTCAAGGAGCCGGGACCACCGGAGTTTAAGGGAGAGCAAAACCACTTCAAGCGAAGCATAGATAAAGCAGATTACCAAGATATTTGATGTCTTGGGATGCTCCGAGGAGCAAAAGGTTCCTTTGCCGCCTTTATGTTGCGCGCGGAGAGGACATCGGTGGGAATTCCAGAAACGTACTCAACTCTTTGTATTGAAGATATCTTGGGAGAAGTTCCAGAGTCGTTCAACGACAAATACTTTCCCGAAAGTATTCGCCATACATGAAGGAGGTGGAGTTTATCAAGTTGGAACAAAACAATATGACCGTGTCGCAATACGAGGCAAAATTTGCGAGTTATCACTTGCCATATCCCCACTTGGTGGATAATGAAGAGAGAATGGCGCTTAATGTTTTTAAGAGGTTTGAAGTCGAGATATCGTCAACATCTTATTTCTCATAAACCGTGTTTGTATTCGGATGTTGTAAATAGGGCTCGCTTTAGTGGAGCGCGATAACGAGTCAACGTAACTAAAAGAGAGCAAATGCAAGAAAGTTATAATACCAAATGAGTAGTCATCGAAGCGGTGACAACAAGCGTGGAGGGAATCAACGGGCCGAGATATGGTAACCACTTGGTGGTAATCGGCCAAAACAATAAGAATGGACATTTCAAGAAACGGAGATTCAACAATGATGGAAAGACGCCAAAGACCAAAGACCCGTTGTTAAGGAAGGAGAAAGACCACCTATCATATGCTTCAAATGCGAGAAGAGGACACATCACCAAAACTGTGACATGCCATTCAAAGTATGTTATAATTGTGGAAGAGAAGGTCACTTAGCTCGATTTTGTTCCATCAAGACAAATTCAACTAGGATGGAGGCACCAAAGGCCATCCCCCGTAAAAGTCAAACCCAGAAAGGTAAGGGGAGAGCGTTTGTTGTGACCTCCTCCCAGAGAGCAAGGAACCCGAATGAGGTCATCACGTAAGCTTATCATAAACTCTAATGAAGTCTACACTTTATTTGATACCTGGTTCTACCCATTCTTTTATTTCTCCTACTTGCGCCATCGATTAAATTTGACTCGGAGAAATTAGACTTTGACTTATCTGTGGAAACTCCGCTTGGGAGAAACTTTCATTACATCCAATCGCTTATAAGTCTTGTTTGGTTCAAATCGGTACCCTCACATTACCCGTCGATCTTATTTCATTAAAAATACTTGCATTTGACGTGATTCTAGGGATTGATTGGTTAACTACTTATCATGCAAAAATTGATTGTTTTCGTAAGGTTGTTAGCTTTCATATTCCTAATCAACCTATTATGCGAATTCAAACGACCAAACCATTAAAATCAATCACGGTCATCTCAAGCCATAAAGCTATTCGCTTATTGAAAAATGGATGTCAAGCTTTCTTAGCTCATGTCACGATTTAAACAAAAATACGCCGGGCTTGAACGATATTTCTATTGTTAATAAATTTCCCGACGATTCCCAAGAACTTCCCGGCCTACCCTGAGCGTGAAATTGAATTTTGTATCGACCTTGAACTCCGGTACAAAACCTATTTCCAAAGCCCCATATCGAATGGCTCTATTGAACTTCGTGAGTTAAAGACCCAACTACAGAATTGTTAGACATTGGCTTTATTCGTCCCCAGTACTTCTCCTTGGGGTGCCTGCTCTATTCGTGAAGAAGAAAGATGGGAGTATGCAACTTTGTATTGATTATCTGGAGTCAAATCATGTCCCCATCAAAAATAGGTATCCATTGCCACGTATTGATGACCTCGTTTGACCAGGATTGCAAGGAGCCAAATTCTTTTCAAAGATTGATCTTCGTCCTGATATCACCAATTGAAGATTAGAATCACGACATTCCAAAGACGGCTTTAACTCCTCGCAGACGGGCATTATGAATTCCTAGTCATGTCCTTTGATTGACTAATGCTCCTCGCCGCCTTCATGGATATGATGAACCGAGTATTCAAGGAATATTTAGATCACTTTGTGGTCGTCTTTATTGATGACATCCTTATTTATTCCAAAAGTCGTGAAGATCATGAGCAACACTTGAGGTCGACACTCCAAAAGCTTCGTGAATATAAGCTTTATGCCAAGTTGAAGAAATGCGAGTTCGGCAAGAAGTAGCATTCCTTGGGCATGTGGTATCAAGTCATGGAATATCTGCTGACCCAAAGAAAGATCGAAGCTATTCAAAGTCGGGAACAACCTAAATCAATGACCAAAGACGAGCTTTCTTGGTTTAAATTGGTTATTATCGGAGATTCGTGGAAGGATTTTCTCGAATCGCTACTCCATCGACTCAAATTTGACTCGAAAAGATACAAAGTTCGGTTGGAGCGAAGAATGTGAGAAGAGTTTTCAAGAACTCAAGAAGACTTATTTCAAAGACTGCTCGACAATACCATCCGCTCGAGGGATTTGTCATCTACAAAGTGATGCTTCGAGCAAAGGGTTGGGATGTGTTCTTATGCAACATGGAAAAGTTATAGCCTATGCCTCATGAACCCTCAAAGAATATGAGAAGAATTATCCTACTCATGATCCGGAGTCAGCAAACATTGTCTTTGCACTTAAAATTTGGAGGCATTACTTGTATGGGGAGAAAGTGGAAATCTTTACGGATCATAAAAGCCTCAAATATTTCTTCACTCAAAAGGAACTCAACATGCGACAACGACGCTGGCTTGAACTGTTGAAAGATTATGATCATACCATCCAATACCATCCCGAAAAGCGAACGTGGTAAATGATGCATTGAGTAGAAGATCGTATGCAAGTACGAAAAGGCGTTATTGTCAACACAAAGGCCCATTTGTGTGACTTGCAAAGGATGGAGATAGAGTTAAAGACTCTGTGGACGCATGTGATGATAGCGAATATATGAGTAGAACCGACTTTAATCGATAAAGTTAAAGTCGCCAAGCTACGCACTGGAGCCGATGCGTATGAAAAAGAAAGTCTGCAAGAGGGTGCTACGCTAGGAAGCAAGAATCGATGAAGAAGGAATACTTGAGTCAACTCCGCACTTTGTGTTCCTAACGACCACGATTTAAAGTATAATATCATGATGGAGGCGCACAACACACCATTTGCAATCCATCTCGGGAGTACCAAAATGTATCATGATATTCGCTATACATTTTGGTGGAGCAATATGAAGAGAGAGATAGCGTTGTTTATCTCAAGGTGTCTAACTTGTCAACGAGTTAAAGCGGAGCATCAAGTACCAAAAGGTCCATTGCAACCACTTGAAATTCCGAATGGAAGTGGGAGCACATTACCATGGATTTCGTTCACGGCCTTCCTAAGGTTTCAAGGCATTGATGCGATTTGGGTCATTATTGATAGATTGACCAAGTCCGCTCATTTCTTACCGATACGAGAAACTTATACACTTGAACGCCTTGCTCAGTATGTACATAAACGAGATTGTAAGATCGCATGGTATGCCGGTATCCATAGTTTCGATCGAGACCCAAGATTCACTTCACGATTTTGGGTTAGTTTGCAAAAAGCTATGGGCACAGACTTACGATTTAGCTCTAAGATATCATCCTCGAGACGGACGGACAATGGAGAGGACTATTCAAACTCTCAAGATCTATTAAGACTCTGTGTTCTTGATTTCAAGGGAGTTGGGACAAGTTTTACCATTGGTGGAGTTTTCCTACAACAATGCTTATCAAGCAAGTATTGGCATGGCTCCATTCAAGCGTTGTATGGAAGAAAGTGTCGCTCTCCAAAGATGCTTGGATGAGGTGGGTGAAGCAACGTTGTTGGGACCGAGTTGGTACGTATGACTACGGAAAAGATTCAAACGATCCGACAACGATAAAAACCTCACAAAATCGATAAAAGAGTTATGCCGATCTTCATCGAAAGGACGGGAATTCGATATAGGAGATCATGTGTTGTTAAAAGTTGCTCCATGGAAAGGAGTTACAAGATTTGGAAAGAGAGGAAACTTAATCCTCGATTCATCCGGTCCATTTTAATCCTCGATCGAGTAGGAATCGTAGCCTATAGACTCGCTTTTACCGCCAAATATGTCTCGTGTTCATAACGCTTTTCACATATCCATGTTACGTAAATATGTGAAAGACCAAACCATATTATCGAGTTAGAACCGGATTTAAATAGCGGAAGATTTGACGTATGAAGAGGTTCCCTGCTCAAATTTTGGATAAGAAGGAACATATTCTACGCTCCAAGGTTATACCTCAAGTCAAAGTTTTGTGGAGGAACCACGATGTTGAGGAAATGACTTGGGAGTTAGAATCAAAATGAAATCAAGGTATCCTTACCTCTTCGACATACTACCAGTATCGCATTCTAATTTCGAGGGCGAAATTTCATAAGAAGGGGAGGTTGTAAGACCCCACTTTTTATAAATAAAGATGAATTTTCTATAAATATTATTTTTGAATATTATGGAATAATTTGATATAATGTTATAGTTGTGGGTAATATTTATAAATTTTGCAAAGTATGCAAGTGGTTATATTATATTCGATTGGTCTGGGAATATTCTTTAGCGAGGAATATTCGTATAACTACTCAATCATTGGTGGACCCTACAAATGTAATTATTGTTTGATTGAAAAAAGACAAAAATATTTTATTGAAATAACTACGGAAGTTTTACCGTTGATATCGTTGAACTACTACTCATAGTAAAAGTACAAAGAATGTCGTGTGGTCGCACAAGAAGTACACTATATTGATTATCGATGCTTATGTGAGAAGTCACTCGGTTTGATTCCATTATCATTCGATTAATAATATGAATTATTATAATGCGATAATGACGCTTTTGTTTTATTCGTATTATTAACGTAATAAAATGTAAAACATCTTTTATATAAAATGTAATACTTTATTAAAGTTATTTTATAAATAAAATATATTATATTTTATTATGCATAGTGTTGTATAGTGTTTTGCGTAGTGTTTTTGCATAGTATTTGCATAGTAAAATGTTTTTATATAAATAGAATATATTATATTTTATTTAAAAGATTTTGCTTTTAAATATGGACCGTCGATTAAAGTAAATCAATCTGGACCGCTTATGGATTAGTTACTTATTACGCATTCCATTTTCCTATAAATAGAAGTTCATTCCTTCATTATTTTCTTACGAATTCATTGAAACTCTGAGAGAGAAATTATAGAGAGAAGCTATAGAGAGAGAAAGTTATGAAAAGAAGAAGAGTATTCTGCTACTTCACTACTTCTATATTCAGCTCTTTTTTACTAGTAGGGGGTGTTATTCTTTCTTCTTGAAGAGAACTTCATTATTCCATTCACTATTATTCTGTTGGAATAACTCGTAAAAAGTGGCATACCCTATACATAACTCAGAGTATCTTGGCATACCCTATACTTGGTGAAATCCTTATGTTATTCCATTGCTTATTATTACATTTGGAATAACTCAGATACGCCATTTTACCCCTATACTTGGTGAAATCCTTATATTATTCCATTGCTTATTATTACATTGGAATAACTTTTGTATATGCGGTTTACCTATACTTGGTGACATTCTTCTATTATTCTCATTGGAACATCCTGCTCATGTGTTTTACACCCACTGGTTCCGCCTTTATTATTATTCTTACATTGGAACATCCTCGTCTCGTGTGTTTTACACCTGACTGGTTCCGCTTCTATTATTCTGCTTGGAATATCCTATCTCGTGTGTTTTTTTACACCGGATCCGATTCCATCTTTATTATTCTCGTTGGAACATCCTCGCTTGGTGTGAATTTCACCGACCTGGTTCCGTTATTATTATTCTCGTTGAATAACTCGTCATCATGCTAAGTACCGCATGCATGGTGATTTCTTTTGTTATTCCATTCTTATTTATACCCAAATAAGGTTAAAACTTTGACTTTTATACTCCATGAAATTAGTAGAATATCCTTGATATTCATGCGTTTCATCCAAAGATCTTTCATGGAAATATTCTTCCGATCATTCTTGAATTTTACTCTACAAAGCAAAGATCATGTTGACAATTTGGACGTTAATAATTCCCGGATAAAATAATTCTTGAACTTGTTTTATTGAATTCTTATATCATTGTCATCATCCTCATGTTTATATTTTTTTAAAGTCATCTGGCACTGTAGAGCATGGATGGACTTGGTATGATTATGACTGTGGATTATTCTTCTGTAATCATGACCGTAATGTTACAAATGATGTGGTAAAAAAAATCCTCAATGGTAGTAGTGCATTGATGGACGATTGTTGGCATGATCATGACCATTAATGAATACACAACTATTCTCGGCCGTAGAAATGCGGTGAATAATTGTGATCGTGATACTAAAGAATATCCTCGGCCGTAGTAGTGCGGGGTGATTCGATGATGTGGATTATTTATTAAAGTCGAGTCTCAAATTATATAAAGGATGAAAAACCTTTTAAAATCATAAAAGATAGTAGATTTTATTTTCTACTGACTCTTTTAATGGATTGCATATTCACCGCAGCTTAAACCGGTTGTTTATTGTATTTTATCGGTTTAACATTGTTGAAGACTATTGATAATTTATTTTGCATTATCTTAGTCATAATATTTCTTCTTGAGCTAGTTGAGCTCACCCTTTCTTTCACCGCTCTCTTGTGAAATGAGAATATAGTTGGACAAGTCTGGGAAACGAGTGATGGTCCTCAAGATAAAGATTAGTAGTCCTCACTATTCGTGAAATAGTGTGATAATAATTGTAATGAGGACTTTTTGTTTGAGTTTGTATAATATCTAGTAGATTTATATTTGTATTTAAACTCACGCTTTATGTCGTATTGTACACTACGCTTATGTTAATAAGTTGTATTTAAATTCGCATACCATGTAAGTGGCGACCCAAGATGGGTGATGTATACCTAATTTTGGGGCGCCACAATGATGCACAATGGCTCAATGCATCATGCTCGCATCCATGAAAGTAACGAGCTTCGCCAATAACATGAAACTATGGATGCTCTACTATATTCCTGCACATCAAGTAGTTGATGGTGAGGAAAGTAGGGCCGATAGATATCGAGATATCTAAGGAGCTCTTCCGATCTAGAATGGCCAATGACACTATAAGATGCATAAAAGTTCTTAACATAATCAATTTGATTGATCAATTAGAACAACCGGTTTTTGTCATGGATGGAGAGTTGAGCCAAGATTTGATCTTGCACTCACTCCCTTGACTCCTTTCACAATTGTTGTGAATTTTTCATATGAACAAGCTAGATATCGCCTCACCGATTTGCTTAACATATTGAAAAATGTTGAGAGTCACTTTCCAACCAAGAAAGATCAAGTCTTACTGGTAAGGGCCAAAGGATCTTCTGAAAAGAAGAACGATTCAAAGAAGGTAAATAGAAAAGGCCAAAACAAAGGATAATAAGAACAAAACTGATATGGATAGCAAAAGGTGTTTGCTTCCACTACAATAAGCCTGGACACTGGAAAGAAACTGCGAGAAGCATCTTGCAGAGGCTAACCAAAGAAGCTTAGTGAAGTTTCGGTTACAATACAGTTTTTGTTCATGATTGAAATAAATTTTTCTTTAAGTCAAGGTTCTACTTGGGTATTGGATACCGACTTTGGTTATCATAAATATAGATTTATGAAGGGACCAAGCAGAAGTAGAAAGTTAAACAAAGATAAGTAATCCTATGTGTGGAAAAATGAAGCAAAGGTTCTTTGCATTAGCTATAGAAACTTATAGTTTAAGACTTTTACTGGCAAATCTATTAAGTCAATAAGTTGTTATTGTATTCCAATTCTTGTTAGAAACATTATTTCCATTTTATTGTTGGACAATAAATTTTTTGGTATTATAATTAAGAACAATTGTTGTTCTATTTATAATAATAATGTTTCGTATAGAACTGAAAGATTACTTAATGGATTTTGTATACTTGACTTACGTGAAAAATTATTTTGTAAATTGAACAAACTAGTATAAGAAAAGGAGATGATCATTCAAAGAGTTGAATGTATGTATTTGTTGAATACAAGTGTGAATTATTTGAAAGGTTCAAAGAATTCGTAAGTGAAACAAATTGGCAAAGTATTAAGATTCTTTGATAAGATCAAGGAATAAATACTTGTGCAATAAGTTTCAAGATCATCTCAAATGGTTTTTCTCATAATGGACACCTCATGATACGTAATAATTGATTGATGTATCCGAAAGGAAAATCATACCTTGTTGAACATGGTACGGTCCAAAATGATTTTACCGACATTCCAAAGATTCTTCTAGGGTCTTGTCCTAGAAATGGTCAGATATCTCTACGGAAAAGGTAACCTCAAAATCCAAATTTCCAAGACTCCATAAAAGTTATGGATGGGAGGATTCCTAATCTTAAGTATGTTAAGATAAGGGGTTGTCCAACTTATGTGAAAAGGTTTCAAAGGATAAGCTTGGGACAATATTTGACATGTATGATTTGTGGGACATCCTAAAGTAAGTTTAGGGTATATGTTCTATAATTCTACTTAGCAAAAGGTGTTTGTTACGAACACGCCGCCTTCTAAGATAAAGGTGTTTATCATTGAAGGGCTAGTGGAGGATAATAGATCTTGAAGAGTTCAAGAACCACAAAACACTATAAGTCAAATAAGAGGAACCTATAGATATACCTATTGTACCACAACCGAATCGTAAATCGAATAGTACCAAGATACCTAGGAGGTATGGATTCATCATGGATGGATGATGATGATGAGGTACGATCATAGAAGATGATGATCCAAATACATACGATGAGGTAAGTGTTGTTGAGACACTCGAGAGAAATGGATTGAAACAAGTTTCTCAAATATGGAACATTCGTTTTGATGAGGCAATCAAAAGAGTTTGATTTTATCAAAATAAGAATGAACATAGTGTGTACAAAAAGGGTCGATTGGGAGCATCGTGACATTCCTAAGACTATATGTTGATATACTACGGATGAGGAATTACATACCAATGCTACAATCAAGAAAGATAAAGTTGTCTAACAATCCTCCATGAATGATTTGGGAAGAGTATCTTAATTGGGGATAAAATCTATATAGATAGATACAAGAGGATGCTCGCCTTAACCCAAGGAACGATATTCATTTGATGCTAAAGTTGTTTAGCATGGCAAACTCAAGAGATGTCTCATGTCGATGAGCTATGGAGTGTATCTCTCCTAATAGTCCCCACGCACTCTCGAAAAAGAGAGGTCGCATGAGTGAGGATCAATCATGTATGCAATGAAATGTACGAGACCGATGTTGATCAAATATATTATGGAGAAGTTCACTATGAGTCGGTGAAAACATCTTAAAGTGCTTAACCCAAGCACTAAGGATGTGATCATATTCATGGTGGGTCTAAATTAAAACTAGAGGGCTTAACAGACTTAAGTTTTTCGACAGACCAAGATGATGTAAAAATCCACTTTAAGGTAAAAGCGTTATCTTGAATAAAGGTGCGTTGAATTGAAAGGTTCCAAACAAAGAAAGAGTTGCCGGTTTAGTGATAAAGATAAAGTATATAGCTATAAATGAAGTCGCAAGTTAATTGTTTGGATTAAAAGTTCATTACGTAACTAGGAATAGTTCTTAAGTCTCATCTTGGATCTAAACATGTGTTGTGGCACTTTCATTTGATTATTAGAATCATTGAAGATGGAAAATCACTATAGAGATGGTGGACTCTCAAGAACAACATTACATATCCATTAACTAAAGCTTATCCAACAAAGGGATAATCGCCACTTAGAGAAGAAGAGTATAAGATACAATGGTGATTGGCTTTAGTGCAAGTGGGAGATTGAAAGTAATATGCACACAAGCCAATCATGTTTGATGATAAAGCATATACTTTGTAACAATCTTATTCATTTATTAAATAAAGAGTATTAATTTATTAAAGGCTTTTAATTATCTACATGATCTTCGTTTTATAATATGTGATAAACCCATAGTTTTAAGCAATGCTTTTAGAATAATGATGAGGATCATTCTAATGAGATCTAAATTCTTAGAAAGCTTAAAACTAAAATAGTTCCCAATCATTGGATTACTAAATTGGGGATTAGTGAATCCGGATAGATTGGTACATCGTTGCTTGCTCATTGGATGAGGATGATTGATCTCACGATCATTTGTGTGGAGACACTAAAGCAAGTATGTAGGTGCTTATTAGAGAATAAGTTCACCGAACGTGGCTCGCTAAGGAATACCTAATGGAGTTTTACTTGCTGTTAATAGGAATTCTCAGTAGTGATAGTAGTACAAGTGATCCTTGACTTGAGATCATCATAGTATCTTGTGTATGATGAGTTATACTTTGGCTTATTCCTTAAGACCCTTAGGGTATATCAAAGGGTATGCTTGAGTATAATAAGTTATACATGGAGATAATGTATGATCAATAAAGAATCTACCACTTTTATTAAAAGAAGAGAAATGTCCTATGTGATTCGATAAATGACAACCCTAGGTAGTCCTTGGCGAAGGCGTAATGAAATTAGAAAGGAGTTTCTAATTTGCATTATTTGGTGTTGTGCATTTAAGGATCGAAATACATATAATTAAATAAAATAAGACTTGACAAGAATTCCATGTCTTATATTTACTTGGGACATTGTATGGTGGAAGGATTGAATTGTGCAGTAACTATTACTCAAAGGTTCTTTTATGATTAATGTTGAAATCTATATTATCTGGAAAGTCGCCGATCGCTAGGAGGCTTATCCCTATCAGAATAAATATTATTTATTTAAATAAATTAATTATTTAATTTATTTATTTAAATAAGATTAGAATTATTCTAATTGATTTATTCACAACCTAGCTTAATATGGAGAACCTAAAGGGTCACACCATAAAAGGAAGAATAATTATTTAAGAAGTTAATGGCATAATCGTAATAATATGTTAAGTATATTTAATTTAATCTATGGTGATAGAATAAATTAAATAGCTTAATATTTATTATTTAATATTTTAGAAATATTAAATATAAATTAATAAGAGGAGTCTTATTAATATTATTATAATTATTATTATTATTTTAATTTCTAAAAGAGTTTAGAAATTAATTTAATATAAGTACTCTCATTTATTCCTAATAGGATTAGGAGGGAAAATTAGTTAAAAGAGTTTAATTAATTATCCCTAATAAGATTAGGGAGCCCATTTAATTAAAAGAGTTTAATTAAATAATACCTTATTTTAATAGGGTTACTTGATATCTTTATAAGAGGAGTCTTATATCAGATATTAAGACGACGTTATAATTCCAATGGTTGGAGAGTACGTTCTTTTCTATAGAGATAGAAAACTAGGGTTTGAGCCAACCACCCATCTTCTTGGATCTTTCTTCTTCCTTGGTGGATCACCTCTAGAGGCCAAACACTTGGGTGGCTAACGTTGATCAAAGGAAGGAACCAAACCCGGTGGATTCAAGTTGAACGCGAAAAGGATTGGAGGTGAATTTGTACCTGAGGAAGCTCGGATCTTCAAGGGTATGTTTCTTATTCATCTTTTTCGTTTAATTAATAATTGTGCATAAAGGGTGATCCGGGTATATGGTTTGTAAAATTTTTAAACTCTAATTTTTATACGTTTCCGCTTATTTATGCAATTTGATTGCGTTCTTGAATATTACAAACCTTACATCAGCTCCATGTCCGTAGCTTGAGCAACTTTAACTTTATCGATTAAAGTCGGTTCTACTCGTATATTCGCCATCATCATGTGGGTCTCTGGAGTCTTTAATTCTACCTCCATCCTTTGCAAGTTATACAGAATGGGCCTTTGCATTGACAATATCGCACTCGTACTCGCATATGATCTTCTACTCAATAAATTACCTACTACGTTAAACTTTTCGTGATGATATTGAATAGTGTGATCGTAATCTTTCAATAGTTCAAGCCAACGTCGTTTCCGCATGTTGAGTTCTTTTTGGGTGAAGAAATATTTGAGGCTTTTATGGTCCGTATAAATCTCCACTTTCTCCCCATATAAGTAGTGTCTCCAAATTTTCAACGCGAATACGACTGTTGCCAACTCTAGATCATGAGTAGGATAATTCATCTCATATTCTTTGAGTTTTCATGAGGCATAGGCTATGACTTTCCCATGTTGCTTGAGAACGCATCCTAACCCTTTGCCTGAACCATCGCTGTATATAACAAATCCATCCGTACCAGATGATATTGCCAGAACAGGTGCCGAAATGAGTCTCCTCTTGAGCTCTTGGAATCTCTTCTCGCATTCCTCGCTCCATACGAATTTTGTATCTTCCCGAGTCAGCTGAGTTAACGGAGTAGCGATTCGAGAAAATCCTTCCACGAATCTCCGATAATAACCAACTAAGCCCAGAAAGCTACGCACTTTAGTCCACCGACTTTGGTTGCTCTAACTTTTTGTTCGCTTCAATCTTTGTCAGTCAACAGATACTCCATGTTTTGACATCACGTGCCCAAAGAATGCTACTTCTCTCAAGCGAACTCACATTTCTTCACTTGGCATAAAGCTTGTTTTCACGAAGCCTTTCAAGTATCGACTTCAAATGGTGCTCATGATCTTCACGGGTTTTGGAATAGATGAGGATGTCATCAATAAAGACAACAACAACCCATCCAAATATTCCTTTGAATACACTCGGTTCATCATATCCATGAAAGCGGCGGGAGCATTAGTCAATCCAAAAGACATGACTAAGAATTCATAATGCCCGTCTGCGAAGTTCTCAAGGCGGTCTTTGGAATATCCTCGCTTTTAATCTTCAAATGATGATATCCGAATCGAAGATCAATCTTTGAAAAGAATTGTGCTCCTTTCAATTTGGTCGAACAGTCATCAATGCGAGGTAGTGGATACCTATTCTTGATGGTGACATGGTTTAATTCTCAGTAGTCAATACAAAGTCGCATACTCCCGCCTTTCTTTTTTACTGAATAAAATAGGAGCACCCCAAGGAGATGTACTAAGGCCGAATGAAACCTATGTCTAATAATTCTCGTAGTTGGACTTTTAACTCCTGAAGTTCAATAGGAGCCATTCGATATGGGGTTTTAGAAATGGGTTTTGTACTTTCGCTCAAGGTTAATAAAGAATTCAACATCACGCTTACGGGGTAGGCGGGAAGTTCTTCAGAAATACATCGTGAAATTCTCTAACAATAGAAATATTATTCAAATCGACTTGTCTTTGTTCAAATCCATAACATGGGCTAAGAAAGCTTGACATCCGCTTTTCAATAAACGAATAGCTTTATGGCTTGATATGATAGTGATCGATTTTAGTGGTTTAGTTGTTTGAATTAAGTATGACGTGGTTGGTTAAGAATATGAAAACTAACAACCTTACGAAAACAATCAATTTTGGCATGATGAGTGGTTAACCAATCAATTCCTAAAATCACATCAAAAACAAGTATCTTTAAAGAGATATGATCAACAGGTAATGTGATAGTGCCAACTTGGATCATGCAAGATTTATAAACTGTGGATGTAACGAAAGTTTTACCCAACGGAGTCTCCACTGATAAATCAAAGTCTAATTTCTCCGTAGTCAAGTTTAAACGTTGAGCACAAGCAAGAGAGATAAAAGAATGGGTAGAACCGGTATCTAGTAAGGTATAAATTTCGCAAGAGTTCAAGATTATCTTACCCGTAATCACCTCGTTCGGGTTCCTCGCGTTTTGGCGATCACGACAAACGCCTCTTCCGAGAACCCAGCGATTTTGACTTATCCGGAATGACCCTTGGAGTCACCATCCCCGATTGAACTTGGTTTTCTACGTAATAACGATCCGAGCTATATGGCCTTCCTTTCCACAGTTGTAACATTCCTTGGATTGTTGTGGACAGTTTGGGCTGATATGTCCCTCTTTCCCGCATTTGTAACATCTAACTGGCGGCCATTCTCCTCCCCTAGAATTTGTTGTTGGTGTTGGTGCTGCTGCTGATGTCTTCCCGTCATTGTTGAATCTCCTTTTTCTGAAATTTCCACTTGACTCACCTCTCCTATTATCATGGCCACGATGACCACCTGAGTGGTTACCGCCTTTGTTCGTATTTTTCCCTCCTCGTTGGTTATCATCTGTGACTCCCCCAGAATAGGTATACAACACCCATTCTGAGTCGCCAAATATATGGTACAGAAAGCAAACTACAACTTCAATAATATAATTATCGTGCAAAATACGACAACACATACTGTGAGTTTAAATACAAATATTGTCTTCTAGTCAATATCCACACTCAAATAAGTCCTCGTTACAATTATTCAAACACTATTTTACAGAAATAGTGAGGACTGCTAAAACATCTTTCTAGAACCATCACTCCGTACCCCGACTAGTTCCTGCTATGTTCTCACCTCTTGAGAAAAAAGGAACAAAAAGGAAAAGGGTGAGCTCAACTAGCCCAGTAAAGAATATTATGACTAAGATAATATACAACAAATTATCGTTAGTCTTCAACAAGAAAAAATCTGATAAAATATAATAGCCAACAAGTTTTAGATCAACAACTGCAGCGGAAACAACAATCCATTAGAAGATTCAAGTAGAGAATGAGTTCTACTATCTTCTAAGATTTAAAAGTCCATCACCAATATTTTATCCCTGTAACAACAATCAATATACATCTTTAATTAAATATTCATCTTTTGCACTACTGTGCCAAAGATATTCATTTGTATCACCAAATTAGTCATGTTCATCTCAACACTGTTCATCTTTGCACTACTACGCCAAAGATATTCATCGATTAATCATTTATCTTTGTACTACTGGTAGAAGATATTTAGTAATATCATCATTTAGGACCGAGGATGATGAAAATATTTTAAAGAAAAAAGAATCCAAAGAAACGGAAGGACAAATAGTAGGGACTCGTATAACAGGTTTATCCAAGATCAATAATACTTCATAAATACCAATTTTGAAGCGTAATTCAAAAATAAAGATCAAAACATGGATACAATCAAAGATAGTAACCATAATAGATATCTTGGACAAAAAAGAAAATTTCATTTTCTAATTGAATAGTGTAAATGATTCGTGAATAGTGTCAGTATACATGAATAGTGCTTGGTATATACGTGAATAAGTAACCCCAGACAAAAAAGTTCCAAATTTGATATAAATTCGGATCAATACTTGGCGATAATGATATTGAAGAAATAATATCATATATGAAGAAAATAACATTTCTTACCTCAAAATATCGAAGTCTTGATCGGAATATCCAGATAAAGTCAAGAAAACTTGCAATCGATGAATAGAAACTCACAAAGTATCTAAATACTCACAAAATACACTCAATAATCTAGAGAGAGAAAGAGAGAAAACTTGTTTCTAGTGTGATTTTCAATTCTAACTTAGCCCTCTATTTATAGGAAAATGTTAGCAGACTTGACCTGTAACTTGATGGCTTTACCTGCTACTATTCCCACCCACCACATTTGAAATAAATTCAGCACATTTCTTCAACAACCACAAGTGGGGCCCACTCAATTCTAGAATTTTCCACTAAAATCATTTATAAACCTAATTTCTGAATCAGTCACCTCTTAAAATTCATAACAAATCATACGTTCATTTTTAACGGTTCACAATTTGAGGACATATACTCAACTTATATATGTATAACATATCCAAAAATTACAACGATCCAACGGTCGGATTAAAAATTATAACTCACGCAATATATCTCAAAAATACTGGTTTAATTTTTAATACCTTCATTCCGACAAAAATACTGATAAAATACCTCAACATTAATTCCTTCATTTATAACCACATAAATAAATCCATCATTTATATCCAAATCTAATAAATATTTCCTTATCATATATATCAATAATTAATTATTCACAAATAATATTACAGAATCACAATTATACAACCGGTAGTTCCCGGAAAAGAGGGGTTTTCCAATAAGAATTTCTCCTTCTTGGTGGCCGCAATTAGGTCACAAAACCTCTCCTTGATGTAACTTTCTAGACATTGCCAATAATGCTATCTAATAATATTATTCAAATAATATGAATTATTGATCCGATAATGAGAAATATTGTGCGTTGATAATTATTGAAACAACAATAATATAAAATATCAACGCAAAGAATTATTGAATCAATAAAATAAAATATTGAACAATGAAATTACCGTAACAATTATTGGGTAGTGCCTTCTTACGTAAGAATCAATAATTCAAAAAATCCGTATGTAATCTGAGTGTGCTCATGTGCAACAACGCGTATTACTTTATTTTTACCAACCGGTATTCCAACAGGTGTTGATCGGTAACGATTACGCCAGATTATTTATAAAAACTTAATTTTGTCGATTTCTTCATTCGATAGTTATTACATTATGGGGCCAACAAATGGTCATACCAGTCAAATTTAATATTCCCCGAAGCGGAAAGAATATTCCATTTACCAAAACGAATATTCCCCACAACAAATGAATATTTTATAACCACTTGTGTATTTTGAAAAAAAAATTCATATATCACCCTTAACTTTAACTTTTATCAATTTAACCATTTACTGAATAGTAATTATAAGAAAAATTGAATACTTTTATTTCATAAAATTCGGGGTCTTACAATCTCCCCTCCTTATGAAATTTTATCCCCGAAATTTACGTACCTGGTATTTCGAAAAGTTGAGAATACCTTGCTTCCATTTCAGATTCTATCTCCCCGGTCATCTTGATTTCTCCATCTCCCGTGATAACTTCATTTGGGTTCCTCATTTATTGGGAAGTCATGACAACCGCCATCCCTCGAACTACCCGGTTTTGACTTGTCTGGGGCAGCATTTGGCGTTATCACTACCGTTGGAATATATTTTTCTATAGGACATATTCCTCCATCAACTGCCTCGTCGTACTCCTGTTTCATGATATGAATCATCAATCTTCGATCCATATCGAATTCAGGTTGACCGCTATGTACAGGGTAATTCAAAACTTGATGTTGGGTTCTCCCAATTGCTTTCCAAAAAGAGAAATTCATATCATCTATTTTAGTTTTCTTAGATCGGACATCTCTTTCCACAATATCCACGTGTCGTGTGGCTTTTTCCCATGCATCACTCATTTTTACTCGTTCAGTTTTTTCTTCTTTCAACTCAGATTCCATCTTTATCATCTTATACTCTGCCAAAGAATGCTTTTGTTCAAGCATCACATATCGGGTAACACAAGCTTGAATTGTTGCATCCTTTTGTTCCACGAATCACCATCGCTTCTTCACTTTCGCTTCTTCTAACTCATGAATACGATTTTGAAATTCTACATTTTGATCATATAATACCTCTAATAAACTCTCCTCGTGTACCTCTTCTTCCTCTTCTTCCTCACTCTCAAATTGTTACCTCTGTGACTATCTCAAGAATGTAACTATCAATTCTTCATTCACCAAATGGATATCTCTAATTCTTTCTTCGTCGACATCACATTATCATGGTTAGTGATTAGAGGTATCCCACCTGTCTCATTCACTCCATTGTTAACATTCTCGTGAGCCCATCGTAAAGACCCCAACTTTTATAAATAAAGATGAATTTTCTATAAATATTATTTTTGAATATTATGGAATAAATTTGATATAATGTTATAGTTGTGGGTAATATTTATAAATTTTGCAAAGTAAGCAAGTTGTTATAAAATATTCGTTTGGTGGGAATATTCTTTTTATCGGGGAATATTCGATGACGACTCTCAATCATTAATGGACCCTCATTAACGGAAGTATTGTCGTAGTTAGAAAAGCGACAAAATTATCTTTCTATAAAAATAACTAAGTAGAGGTGTTACCGTTAAAACCGTTGAACTATCCTAGAGTAAAAGTACAAGAATACGCGTAGTTGTATAGTAGCACACGATATTGATTATTGATGCTTACGTGAGAAGTCACTCACCTATGCTCAATTATTGCTCTGAATAATTGCTTTGCATCATTTCTCTTATATTATTGATTCAATTATTGTCACAAGATCATCCGTAATATGTTATAGTATTAAATCAATAATTGAGACGACAAGTTATAAATGATTAATAATTGTTGAAAGATTAAATATGTGTTGATTAAAAATAAAATGATTTGTGGTAATATTTATTCAATCCTTGATGTATATAAAGAGTCTCATATAAGACGTTTGTGGTAAGTTTGATTATTTTATGGGGGCCCATATGTCATCATCTAAGAGTCTCTTCGTCAATAGTAATTACCTTCCGTCGATAGTAATTACCTTTGTGAATAGTAATTACCTTCGTCGATAGTAATTACCTTTACCGTCGTAACCAATTACCATTACAAAGACGTCGAACCACTTGTCGTTTCACATTACAGCATCAAACCACTTTTCTTTTCACATCACCAAATCGTCAAGCCACTTGCCTTTTCACACGGCGGTCTTTAAGCTTATAAATCTTCTATAAATAGAGGCCTAGTGCTTTATTATTTTCACGAATTCATTCAAGCTTAGAGAGAGAAAGTATAGAAAGAATAAGAGAGAAAGAAGAAGAGTATTTTGTTACTACACTACTCGCAAAGATTCAATCTCCTACCAAAAGTAAGGGGTGTTATTCTTTCTTATTCATGAAGAGAACTGTTATTATTCCATTGTTTATTATTCTGTTGGAATAACTCAGTATACGCTTACCACCTATACTTGGTGACATTCTTCTATTATTCTCATTGGAACATCCATGCATGTGTTTTACACCCATACATGGTTCCGCCTTTTATTATTATTCATTGGAACATCCTGTCATGTTTTCTACACCCGACATGGTTCCGCTTTTTATTATTATTATGTTGGAACATCCTCGTCATGTGTTCTACATCGGACCGGTTCCGCCTTTATTATTATTCGCTGAACATCCTGCCTGTGTTTTTTACGCCGGACCGGTTCCATTCTTTATTATTCTGTTGGAATATCCATGCATGCGTTTCTACGGACGGTTTTCGTTATTTATTATTCTGTTGGAATAACTCACTTTAAAGGCCTATCGCATGCATGGTGATTTCTTTTGTTATTCCATTCTTTATTATACCTAGTTGGTTAAAACTTTGACTTCTATACTCCATGAAATTAGTGGAATATCCTTGATATTTGTGCTTCATCCAAATCCTTTCATGAAAATATTCTTCTCAAGATTCTTGAATTTTACTCTACAAAGCAATGATCATGTTGTGATTTGGATGTTATTGGTTCCTAGATAAATTAATTCTTGAACTTGTTTTATTGAATTCTTATATCATTGCCATCATCCTCATGTTTATATTATGTTGAAAGTCATCTCGTGGCTTGTAGTGCATAGATGGACTTGGTATGATTATGACTAGAGAGACTATTCTAAGGTAATCATGGCGTAATAATGTTACAAATGATGTGGTAAAAATCCTCAATGGCCCGTAGTGCATTGATGGACAGATTGTTGGCATGATCACGACCATTAATGAATACACAAATATTTTTTGGCCCGTAGTGAATGAATAATTGTGGTCGTGATACTAAAGAATATCATCGGCAGTAGTGCGTGGGGTGATTCGATGATGTGGAATATTTATTAAAGTCGAGTCTCAAATATAACAATGATGAAAAACCTTTTAAATCATAAAAGATAGTAGATTTTATTTTCTACTTGACTCTTTTAATGGATTCTTTGTTTCATTGTAGTTAAACTTGATGTTCATTATATTTTATCAGTTTAACACTGTTGTATGCTAATGATAATTTATTTTGCATTATCTTAGTCATAATATTTCTTCTTGAGCTAGTTGAGCTCACCCTTTCTTTCATTGTTCTCTTCGTGAAATGAGAATATAGGCCGGACTAGTCGGGAACTAGAGTAATGGTCCGAGAGGATAGCATTAGTAGTCCTCACTATTCTATGAAATAGTGTGATAATAATTGTAATGAGGACTCCTTTTGAGTTTGTATGATCTCTAGTAGACAATATTTATATTCAAACTCACGCTTTATGTCGTATTGTACACACGGCGCTTATATTAAGTAAGTTGTATTTAAATTACATACCATGTATCCGACTACCCAAGATGGGTGATGTATACCTAATTTTGGGGCGCCATACCATTCTCAAATACTTCCATAAAACAAGGGTTAATTAAACAAATTAACATATCACATAATATCCCGATATTACGATCGACCAACAAATAAGCTTAGGTAGGACACACTAGTGAAGGATTTACTCATCTCTCCCTCCTAGTTATATTCCCCGATCACCACCGTAGATCATATCCTAAGCTCGATACCAATCATGACGCCTCTGCAATAGGTATACAACACCCATTCTCGAGTCGCCAAATACATGGTATAGAAAGCAAACAACAACTTCAATAATACAATTGTCGTGCAAAATACGACAACACACATACCGTGAGTTTAAATACAAATATTATCTTCTGCATAATATCCACACTCAAATAAGTCCTCATTATAATTATTCAAACACTATTTTACGTAAATAGTGAGGATCGCTAAAACATCTTTCTAGAACCATCACTCCGCACTCGACTAGTTCTCGCTATGTTCTCACCTCCCGAGAAAATGGAATAAAAAGGAAAAGGGGTGAGCTCAACTTACCCAAGAAAGAATATTATGACTAAGATAATATACAACAAATTATCGTTAGTCTTCAACAGGAAAAAATCGATAAAATATAATAGCCAACAAGTTTTAGATCAACAACTGCAATGGAAATAAAGAATCCATTAGAAAGAGTCAAGTAGAGAATGAGTTCTACTATCTTCTAAGATTTAAAAGTCCATCACTAATATTTTATCCCCTCAGAATAACAATCAATATACATCTTTAATCAAATATTCATCTTTTGCACTACAGCCAAAGATATTCATTTGTATCACCAGTTGGTCATGTTGATCTCAACACATGTTCATCTTTGCACTACGGGCCAAAGATATTCATCAGTTAATCATTTATCTTTGCACTACAGGCCGAAGATATTTAGTAATATCATCATTTAGGACTGAGGATGATGAAAAATATTTAAAAAAAACGAATCTAGTGAAACGGAAGGACAAATAGTAGGGATTCGTATAACAGTTTATCCAAGATCAATAATACTTCATAAATACCAATTTTGAAGCAGAATTCAAAAATAAAGATCAAAACATGGATACAATCAAAGATAGTAACCATAATAGACATCTTGACAAAAGAAGAAAATTTCATTTTTATTGAATAGTGTTGTATTAAGTGAATAAGGGCCATACGTATACATGAATAAAGGCCGAGATATCGTGAATAAGTAACCCCCGATCCAAAAGTTCCAAATTTGATAAAATTTAGATCAATACTTCTAAGATAATGATATCAAGAAATAATATCATATATGAAGAAAATAACATCCTTACCTCAAAATATCGATTTTGATCGAAATATCCAGATAAGGTCAAGAAAACTTGCACCGATGAATAGAAACTCACAAAGTATCTAAATACTCACAAAAACACTCAATAATCTAGAGAGATAAAGAGAGAAAACTTGTTTCTCAATGTGATTTTCAATTCTAACTTAGCCCTCTATTTATAGGAAAATGTTAGCGACTTGACCAAGCAACCCGATGGCTTTACTCGCTACTATTCCCACCCACCACATTTGAAATAAATTCAGCACATTTCTTCACTAACCACAAGTGGGGCCCACTCAATTCTAGAATTTTCCACCAAAATCATTTATAAACCTAATTTCGAATCGACCACCTCTTAAAAATTCATAACAAATCATACGCTCATTTTAACGGCTCACAATTTGAGGACATATACTCAACTTATATATGTATAACATATCCAAAATTACAACGATCCAACAATCGGATTAAAAAATTATAACTCACGCAATATATCTCAAAAACACTCGGTTTAATTTTTAATACCTTCATTCCAACAAAAATAATCGATAAAATACCTCAACATTAATTCCTTCATTTATAACCACATAAATAAATCCATCATTTATATCCACGCCGATAAATATTTCCTTATCATATAAATCAATAATTAATTATTCACAAATAATATTACGTAATCACAATTATGACAACCAAAGTAGCCCCTGTGAAAAAGGGGCTTTCCAATAAGAATTTCTCCTTATCGCACGCAATTAGGTGACCAAACCTCTCCTCGATGTAACTTTCTAGACATTACCAATAATGCTATCTAATAATATTATTCAAATAATATGAATTATTGATCCGATAATGAGAAATATTGTGTAGTGATAATTATCAAACAACAATAATATAAAATATCAACGCAAAGAATTATTGAATCAATAAAATAAAATATTGAATAATAATTATCGTAATAATTATTAAATAGTGCCTTCTTACATAAGAATCAATAATTCAAAATACATCGTAATACCGCTACATCGCAAGCAACAACGCGTATTACTTTATTTTACCAACCGGGTATTCCAATAGTGTTAACGGTAATGATTACGCCGTTATTTATAAAAACTTAATTTTGTCGTTTTCTTCATCCGACAGTTATTCTGTTATGGGACACACAAATGGTTGCGTCGTTGCATTTAATATTCCCCGGCGGAAAAGAATATTCCACGACCAAACGAATATTCCCGACAACAATGAATATTTTATAACCACTTGTGTATTTTGAAAAAAAATTCATATATCACCCTTAACTTTAACTTTTATCAATTTAACCATTTACTGAATAGTAATTATAAGAAAAATTGAATACTTTTATTTCATAAAATTCGGGGTCTTGCATCATCGCCTTGTTTGATCATCATCCACCGGTATGACCCTCGGTCAGGGTCCCTCATTGCACATACTCATTATCTCGCTTCTAGTAATTGAGCCATGTTTACAACATCTCAATATAAAGAAAATTTATGAGATATAAGATATTGTTAATCTCTGCTTTTAGACCTCTCTCGAAACATCCTTGTCATTTGTTCCTCATTTTCAACTAATGAGGTGCAAACTCGATAACTCTAGAAACTTCGCCTCGCATCGACACCGTCATTTTATTTTGTTCCACCGATAAACTCCACCTCCTTCATATGATTTAATACTTTCGTGAAAGTACTTATTATTGAATAGTTTCGAAATGTTTCCCAGACATCTTTGAGTGTGGTGGTCATTGGTACGCTTCACGAGACTCCCACCAAGAGATCACGCCTCACCGCGGAACATAAAGTGTGGCGAATGGAACCTTCGTTCTCCGCATCCCAAGACATCGAATATCTTGGTAATTTGTTTGACCCACGCTTCCGCCATGATCGGATCCGGCTTTCCCTTAAATTCTGGTGGTCTCAACTCTTTGAACTGCTTGGCTGTGACAAGCCCCGCATTGCTAGCATTTCCACCCGTATTCTGTGCACGAGTTTTCCTCGTCTGGTTTTGCATAAAATACAAAAAAACTCCTGAACATCCTATCATTCATCATTTGTTCTAGTAGTGTTGTTTACAGGAGGATTATTGCCTTCCCGTTGACGCTTTTCCTGGTTTGTAATTAAAGGTTGTTCCACGCCTCATACACTCCATTGTTAACGCTCTCGCAGCCTATTCTAAATATCGCCATAAAACAAGGGTTAATTAAATAAATTAACATATCATATAATATCCCTATATTATGACAGCATCAACAAATAAGCTTTAGATAGACACACTAATGGAAGGATTTACTCGTCTCTCCCCTCCTAGTTCTATTCCCCGATCTCCGCCAGAGACCATATCCCTAAGCTTTGATACCAACTGTGACTTTGGACACCAACTTGTGTCAGCACCTCACCAGGGTACCTATCAGCTTGCCACCGCAATGTCATTCCCTACCGAAGTCCGCTTTGCAATCCTCCTCATCAACAGGAAGTCACCAGATAGAGGCTCGGGGCTCTTTACTTATGGCATCGATACCTCATCAGATGCCCCCAAAATAGGTATACAACACCCATTCTAAGTCGCCAAATACATGGTACGTAAAGCAAACTACAACTTCAATAATACAATTGTCAGCAAAAATACGACAACACATACCGTGAGTTTAAATACAAATATTGTCTTCTGACAATATCCACACTCAAATAAGTCCTCATTATAATTATTCAAACACTATTTTACGTAAATAGTGAGGATCGCTAAAACATCTTTCTAGAACCATCACTCCATACCCCACTAGTTCCTCGCTATGTTCTCACCTCCTCCGAGAAAAATGGAACAAAAAGAAAAGGGTGAGCTCAACTAAGCAGTAAAGAATATATTATGACTAAGATAATATACAACAAATTATCGTTATTCTTCAACAGGAAAAATCATAAAATATAATAGACAACAAGTTTTAGATCAACAATCGCAATAAAATAAAGAATCCATTAGAAGAGTCAAGTAGAGAATGAGTTCTACTATCTTCTAAGATTTAAAAGTCCATCAACAATATTTTATCCTCAGAATAACAATCAATATACATCTTTAATCAAATATTCATCTTTGCACTATGTGTCAAAGATATTCATTTGTATCACCAGTTGGTCATGTTCATCTCAACACCTATTCATCTTTGCACTACGGGCCAAAGATATTCATCAGTTAATCATTTATCTTTGCACTACAGGCCAAAGATATTTAGTAATATCATCATTTAGGACTGAGGATGATGAAAAATATTTTAAAGAAAACGAATTCAGTGAGACATAAGGACAAATAGTAGGGATTTGTATAACAGTTTATCCAAGATCAATAATACTCCATAATAACCAATTTTGAAGCAAAATTCAAGAATAAAGATCAAAACATGGATACAATCAAAGATAGTAACCATAATAGACATCTTGGACAAAAAGAAGAAAATTTCATTTTTCTATGAATAAAGTCGTCGATTCGTGAATAGTCCCAGATATCGTGAATAAAGTCCGTGATACGTGAATAAGAATCCCGACACAAAAGTTCCAAATTTGATAAAAATTCAGATCAATACTTGATAAGATAATGATATTGAAGAAATAATATCATATATGAAGAAAATAACATCCCTTACCTCAAAATATCAAGATTTCGATCGGAATATCAGAGTATAAGTGTGACGCCCCCAAAATAGGTATACATCACCCATTCGAAAGTTGTCAATACATGGTATGTAAACAACTACAACTTTATTATTACAACAAGAAACTGCGAGTTTGAATACAAATATTATCTTCTGTACAATATCTATACTCAAATAAATCCTCATCACATTTATTGTTACATTATTTTACAAAAATGATGAGGACTACTAAACAATTCTTTCTAAAACCTTCATTCCATACCCCAACTCGATATCGCTTATATTCTCGCCTCCGAGAAGAAAAATAGAACAAAAAGGAAAAGGGTGAGCTCAACTAGCCCAAAGAAAGAATATTATGACTAAGATAATATACAACAAATTACCGTTAGTCTTCAACAGGAAAAATCTAATAGAATACAATAGACAACAAATTTTAAATCAATATTCGCAATGAAATAATAATTCATTAGAAGAGTTAAGTAGAGAATGCAAACTACTATCTTCTATGTATGAATTTAAAAGTTCATCGCTCATCTTTTATCCCTATAACATCAATCAATATTCATCTCGAATCAAATATTCATCTTTGCACTACAGCCAAAGATATTCATCACTTGGTCATGTTCATCTAAACACATGTTCATCTTTGCACTACTACCAAAGATATTCTTCGAAATCATTCATCTTTGCACTACAGCCCAAAGATATTCAATAATATCATCATTTAAGACCAAGATGATGAAAAATATTTTTAAAGAAACGAATCCAAAGAAACAAAATGACAAGGATTAAGGATTAAGGATTCGTACTTTGTTTTATCCATGTTCAAAAATACCTCAAAAATAATCATAGTGGTGTAAAATTCAAGAATGATCAAAACATGGATACAATCAAAGCTAGTATCCGTAATAGATATTTTGGACAAAAAGAAGAAATTTCATTTTTCTATGAATAGTCAGATTCGTGAATAGTGCCAGATATCGTGAATAAAGTCGTATACATGAATAGTAACTCTCACACCAAAAGATAGAAATTTTACAAAAAATCATCTTCACGCTTACATTAATAAGACTCGTGAATAAGAACTCATTTAATAAGTAACTCGTGAATAGTAACTCATGAATAAGAACTCATGAATAGTAATCCCGACATGAAAAAGTTCTAAATTTGATAAAAGTTTCAACCAATATTTCAAAGATAATGATATCAAAGAAATAATATCATTTGAGAAGAAAATTACATCCCTTACCTCGAAAGATTAAGACTTCTAAATTTGAATACCGTATAGTGTTGAAGGAACTTGCACCGCCTAACAATACTCAAAGTATACTCACAAGAATACGCCAATATATCGAGAGAGAAATAGAGAGAAACTTCAGTTTACATTGTGATTTTAATTCTAACCCAAGACCCTATTTATAGAAAATCGCTTAGAACACCAAAAAAAGCGTAAAATTGAATATAATATTAATATATTTTTCATATTTTCTTTAGCCCACCTTAGACAACTGATCTCAGCCCATTTGAATCACATGTAAGGCCAACTTAGTTGCAAAAACGTTTTTCTCAAAATAATTAACTAAAACTCCCAAAAATTAATTATTTCGGAACTTTGGAACTTCAATAATTCATAATAAATAGCCCTTTATCAGAAAATTCAAATCTCATGAGTTTTTATAGAAAATTCAATTCTCTACAACTTTGTAGAAGAAAGTTTTTCAAATTCCAAACAAAAATTGACCGAAATCCACAAACCAAGCAATTTTACAGTGCTATAATCAAATTTCTACCAATAATTGTGTCCACCAACACACAAAACATGTGTTAAACATTTATTGCCACAAAAATACTCTTTCTCCTCATATACTTATATATCCCACATTCATTGTAAAATATCATCGTTAATATATTATTAAAATAATATATTTAAATAAATTATTTTATCGTAAAAGATAAAATATTAATTTTCAACAATTGTCACATTAAAAATTTTCTCCATCTATATCCTCATAAAATAAATATTTTCCTCATCATATAAATTAATAATTAATTATTCATAAATAATATTACGTAATCACATTATCGACAACCGTGCGCTTCCTCAGAGAGGGGGCTTTCCAATAAGGATCTCTCCTTACTGCGCCAAGCAATTAGATGACCAAACCTCTCCTTAGATGTAACTTTCTAGACATTGTCAATAATGTTATCTAATAATATTATTCAGATAATATGAATTATCGCTCGATAATGGAAAATACTTGTAATGACAATTATCAAACAACAAAGAATATAAAATGTCAACGTAGCAATTATTGAATCAATAAAATAAAATATCGAATAAGAATTATCAGTAACCATTATTGAGTAAAGGCCTTCAATAATTGGTGCAATACCGCAATAACGCAGTGCAACAACGCCAGACATCGTGTTTTAACCACCGGGTATTCCAACAAAGTGTTAATTCTGTAATAACTACGCCGCTATTTTTAAACAACTTATATTTGTCGCTTTCTTCATCCAATCGCTTTTTTACATGGGCTCCACACACGGTCGTCACTACATCGCATTTAATATTCCCCACAAAGATTTAATATTCCACGACCAAACGAATATTCCCCGACAACAATGAATATTTTATAACCACTTACTTATTTTGAAATATTTGTGTATTTTACCCTAACTATCCACATTAATCAAATCAACCCTTACTATTTCAAAATAATAAATAGAGAAAATTAAATTTCATTAATAATAAGTTGGGGTCTTACAACCTCCCTCCTTATGAAATTTCGTCCTCGAAATCGACGTGACGACGTGGGTGTTTCAAAAGGTGAGGATACCTCGCTTTCATTTCCGCTTCCAATTCCCGTGTCATTTCTCTATAACATGATTCCTCCACGTAACTTTAACTTGTGGTATGACCTTTCACTGTAGGACATGCCCTTCCTATCCAAGATCTTAACAGTATCTCCTCATACGTTAAGTCTTCGCTATTATTTCGTCCTGCTCTAACTCTATAACGTGGTTCGGGTCTTTCACATATTTACTGAAGTACGATATATGAAACACATTATGAACACGAGACATACTTTGAGGTAACGCGAGTCTATAGCTACATTTCCTACTTTCGGCAAGAATATGAAATGGACCAATAAATCGTGGATCGAGCTTTCCTCTCTTCCCAAATCTTGTAACTCCCTTCCATGGAGCAACTCGCAACAATACATGATCCCCTACACTAAATTCCACGCCCTTTCGATGAAGATCCGCATAACTCTTTTGTCGATCTTGTGTCGCTTTGTATATGCTTGTCAATCATTTGGATCTTTTCCGTAGTCATATCGTATCAACTCGGGTCCCAAAAAGGTGTTGCTTCACCCACCTCGTCCCAACATACCGAGAGCCACTTTCGCCCATATAATGCTTCAAATGGAGCCACACCTATACTTGCTCGATAACCGTTGTTGTAGGAGAATTCCACCAATGGTAAATACTTATCCTAACCGCCTCAAGTCTAGGACACGTAGTCTTAATAAATCTTCAAGAGTTTGAATAGTCCTCTCGATTGTCTCGTCTGCTTTGAGGATGATATGTCAACTAAATCGCAAATCCGCGCTCCATAGCTTTTTGCAAGCTAACCCAAAATCTTGAAGTGAATCTTGGGTCACGATCCAAACTATGGATACCGGCATGCCATGCAACCTCACAATCTCATTCACGTATATACTAAAGAAGACGCTCAAGGAATAAGTCTCCGTACGGCAAGAAATGAGCGGACTTGGTTAATCTATCAACAATAACCCAAATAAAGATTGATGCCTTGAGAAACCGTAGAAAGACCCGTGAACGAAATCCATGGTAATATGTTCCCACTTCCATTTCTAATCTCAAGTGGTTGCAACGGACCCTTAGGTACTAGATGCTCCGCTTTTTACACGCCGACAAGTTAAACACATCGAGATAAACTTTGCAATCTCTCTCTTCATATTGTTCCACCAAAATGTATGTCAAGATCACGATACATTTTAATACTTCCAAGATGGATTGCAAATGGTGTATTGTGTGCCTCCATCATAATCTTGTACTTCAAATCGAGTCGTTAGAACACAAAGTCTAGAGTGGACTCAAAGTATTCCTTCTTCATCAATTCTCGCTTCCTAATAGCTCCTTCTTGTACTTTCTTCTTCATACGACGCACCCCGGCCTGCGGGCTCGAGCAACCTTAACTTTTTCTATTAAAGTCAAGCTCTATGCGAGATACTGACATCATCACACCTCGCTCAAGCATATGATCTTCTACTCAACGCCGCCTACCACGCTCGCTTTTCCGTGATGGAATCAATAGTGTGGTCGTAGTCTTTCAATAGCTCGAGCCAACGTCACGCCGCATGTTGAGTTCTTTTTGAGTGAAGAAATATTTAAGGCTTTTATGGTCCGAATATATCTCCACTTTCTCCATATATAGATAGTGCCTCCATATCTTTAACGCTGAAACGATCGGGCCGCTAACTCTAGATCATGAGTAGGATAATTCCTCTCATACTCTTTTAAGTTGTCGCGAGGCATAAAGCTATGACTTTCCCACGCTGCATGAGAACACATCCTAACCCTTTGCTCAAGCATCATCAGAGATAACAAATCCATCCGAACCAGATGGTATTGTTAGAACAGCCGAAATAAGTCTCCTCTTAAGCTCTTGAAACTCTTCTCGCATTCTTCGCCCAAACGAATTTTGTATCCTTCCGAAGTTAATTGAAGTTAATGGAGTAGCGATTCGAGAAAACCTTCCACGAATCTCCGATAATAACCAAATAAACCCAAAAACTACGTGACTTCAACCACCGACTTTTGGTTGCTCCCCAACTTCAGATTGCTTCAATCTTCACGGATCAACAGATACTCCATGTTTCGACACCACGTGCCCAAGGAATGCTACTTCCTCGCCGTAACTCGCATTTCTTCAATTTGGCATATAGTTTGTTTTCACGAAGCCTTTGAGTACCAAATAAATGGTGCTCATGATCTTCACGACTTTTGGAATATATGAGGATGTCATCAATAAAAACAACAACGAACCGATCCAAATATTCCTTGAATACTTTGCTTCATCATATCCATGAAAAGCCGCAGGAGCATTAGTCAATCCGAAAGACATGACTAAGAATTCATAATGCCCGCATCGAAGTTCTAAAGGCGCCTTTGAATATCCCCGCCTAATCTTCACCGATGATATCCGTAATCGAAGATCAATTTTTGAAAAGAATTGTGCCCCTCAGAATCGGGTCAAACAAGTCATCAATACGAGGTAGAGGATACCTATTCTTGATGGTGACATGGTTCAATTCCCGATAGTCAATACAAAGTCGCATACTCCCGCCTTTCTTCTTTACAAATAAAACAGAGCACCCCAAGGAGATGTACTAGACGAATGAAACCGATGTCCAACAATTCTCAGTAGTTGACCTTTAACTCCTCAAGTTCAATAGAGCCATTCGATATGGGGTTTTAGAAATGGGCTTTGTACTCGTGTTCAAGATCAATAAAGAATTCAACTTCACGCTCTGGGGTAGACCGGAAGTTCTTCAGAAATACGCCGTGAAAGTCAATAACAACAGAATATTATTCAAATTTGACGTGTCTTTATTCAAATCCATAACATGGGCTAAGAAAGCTTGACATCCGCTTTTTCAATAAACGAATAGCTTTTATGATTAGATATGACAAAGATTGATTTTAATGGTTTAGTTGTTTGAATTGCATAACAAAAGTTGGTTAGAATATAAAACTAACAACCTTACGAAAACAATCAATTTTGGCACGATGAGTAGTTAACCAATCAATCCCTAAAATCACATCAAAAGCAAGTATCTTTAAAGAGATAAGGTCAATGGTAAGGTAATGGTGCCAACTTGAATCAAACAAGATTTATATACAAAGGATGTGATGAAAGTTTCTCCTAACTGAGTTTCCACAGATAAAGTCAAAGTCTAATTTCTCCTGAGTCAAGTTTAAACGCTGAGCACAAGCAGGAGAGATAAATGAATGGGTAAAGACCCCAGATCAAGTAAGGTATAAACTTCGCAAGAATTTATAAATAGCTTACCCGTGATCACCTCGCTTGGGTTCCTCGATTTTGACCAAATACAACAAACGCCTTCCCTAATCGCTGACTTTGACTTTTCTCGGATGTCTTTTGAGTCACCGTCCCACAATGAACTAGGTTTCATTCACCATCGCATAATCTCGAGCGATATGTCCTTCCTTTCCACAATTATAGCATACCTTGAACTGTTGTGGGCGCTTTGACCGATATGTCCTCTTTTCCGTGATTTGTAAAGATATGACCGGTGGTCGTTTCTCCTCCTTCGAACCCGCTTGTCACGCCAAGACCGCTGCCTTCATACATACGTCGTTGTTAAATCTCCTCTTTAAAATCTCCTCCCGAATCGCTTCTTCTATTTTCACGGCCATGATTACCACCAGTAGTGGTTACCATTTTTGTCCGTCTGCTTTTTCTCCGCTAGTTATCATTATTCTGCTGATCGCTATCTCCGGTACGATCCTCGTTATGGTCCTCAATTACCGTACTTCGTTATCTCGCCTAATAATTGAGCCCCCATTTACAACATCCTAATAGAGAGAAAATTTATGAGAAATGAGATATTATCGTATCGCCGTTTCAAACCTCTCAAAAACATCCGCTGGCATACGCTCCTCATTCTCCACCAAATGAGGTCCAAAACTCGATAACTCGCAAACTTTGCCTCGCATCGAGACACCGCCATGTTGTTTTGTTCTAATCTGATGAACTCCACTTCCTTCATATGACGAACACTTTCGTGAAAGTATTTGTCATTAAATAATTTCAAACGTCTCCCAAGACATACGAAAAAGGCCGGATGGGTACGCCTTCACGCATCTCACCCAAGAGTCTCCTTCGCCACTTTAACATAAAGGTGGCGAATGGAACCTTCTATTCTTTCGCATCCCAAGACATCGAATATCTTGGTAATTTGTTGACCTATGTTTCCGCCGCATGATCGGATCCGCTTTCCCTTAAATTCGTGGTCCCAACTCTTTAAACCGCTTGGCATCAGGATAACCCGTGAATCGCTATCATTTCCTTCTCAGATTTTGAACACGAAGTCTCCTCGCGTCTGATTTTGCATGAACTCGCAAAAAGCTTCTAAACATCCCCTCGCTCATCATCTCGCCAAAGGTGTTGTTCACAGAGGAACATTGCCACTGTCAGCACGCTCTCCTCGCTGGTGAGTAGTACAGCATCTCCCACGGTCTCATTTCCATTGTTAATATTCTCACGACATTCTCAAATATCACCATAAAACAAGGGTTAATTAAGGAAATCAATATATCACATAATATCCCTATATACCGACCAACTAACAAATAAGCTTAGTAGACACACTAGCGAAGGATTTACTCGCCTCTCCTCCTAGTTCTATTCCCCATCTCCGCCAGAGATCATATCCCTAAGCTCGATACTAACCGCGACGCCCCCAAAATAGGTATACATCACCCATTCGAAAGTTGTCAATACATGGTACGTAAACAACTACAACTTTATTATTACAACAAGAAACTGTGAGTTTGAATACAAATATTATCTTCTGCATAAATATCTATACTCAAATAAATCCTCATCACATTTATTGTTACATTATTTTACAAAAATGATGAGGACTACTAAACAATTCTTTCTAAAACCTTCATTCCATACCTCGACTGCATCGCTTATATTCTCGCCTCCCGAGAAAGAAAAATGGAACAAAAGGAAAAGGGTGAGCTCAACTAGCCCAAGAAAGAATATTATGACTAAGATAATATACAACAAATTATCATTAGTCTTCAACAGGAAAAATCTAATAGAATACAATAGACAACAAATTTTAAATCAATATTCGCAATGAAATAATAATTCATTGTAAGAGTTAAGTAGAGAATGCAAACTACTATCTTCTATGTATGAATTTAAAAGTTCATCGCTCATCTTTTATCCCCTCAGAACATCAATCAATATACATCCGAATCAAATATTCATCTTTGCACTACAAAGCCAAAGATATTCATCACTTGGTCATGTTCATCTAAACACATGTTCATCTTTGCACTACTACCAAAGATATTCTTCAAAATGTAAGACCCCAACTTATTATTAATGAAATTTAATTTTCTATTTATTATTTTGAAATAGTAAGGGTTGATGTGATTAATGTGGATAGTTAGGGGGGCAAAATACGCAAATACTTCAAAATAAGCAAGTGGTTATAAAATATTCATCATTGTTTTGGGAATATTTGTTTGGTCGTGGAATATTCGTGACTGTCGTGTGAATATTCGTATTTACGATAAAAGACCATGTGTGGGCCCCATAACCGAAAGCGATTGATGAAGAAAACGACAAATATAAGTGCTTTAAAAATAATCTACAGAGTTGTTACCAAGTAAATATCGTTAAAATACCCTGTGGTTAAAACACGTTATATTCAAGAATTGCACCAATTATTCGATTCTTACGTAGAAGGCACTACTCTTTCAATAATGGTTACGTAATTATCGCTCAAAGATTTTATCGAGTTAATAATTGTCATGTTGATATTTTATATCATTGTCATTGTTTCAATAATTGTCATTACACAAAGATTTTTCATTATCGAAGCAATAATTCATATTATCCTAATAATATTATTAGATAACATTATTGGCAATGTCTAGAAAGTTCGCCTAAGGAGAGGTTTGGTCACCCCCAAAATAGTATACATCATCACCATTCCGAAAGTGTCAATACATGGTACGTAAACAACTACAACTTTATTATTACAACAAGAAACTGTGAGTTTGAATACAAATATTATCTTCTGCATAATATCTATACTCAAATAAATCCTCATCACATTTATCGATACATTATTTTACAAAAAATGGTGAGGACTACTAAACAATCCTTTCTAAAACCTTCATTCCATACCCCGACTGCATCTCGCTATATTCTCGCCTCCCGAGAAAAAAAATGGAACAAAAGGAAAAGGGTGAGCTCAACTAGCTCAAGAAAGAATATTACGACTAAGATAATATACAACAAATTATCGTTAGTCTTCAACAGGAAAAATATAATGTATACAATAGACAACAAATTTTAAATCAATATTCGCAGCTGAAATAATAATTCATTAGAAGAGTTAAGTAGAGAATGCAAACTACTATCTTCTATGTATGAATTTAAAAGTTCATCGCTCATCTTTTATCCCCTCAGTAACATCAATCAATATACATCCGAATCAAATATTCATCTTTGCACTACATGTGCCAAAGATATTCATCACCGGGTCATGTTCATTTAATCACTGCTCATCTTCACTACTTCGCCAAAGATATTCTTCAGAAATCATTCATCTTTTCAGCACTACGTGCCAAAGATATTCTTAAGAAATCATTCATCTTTGCACTACAAAGCCAAAGATATTCCATAATATCATCATTTAAGACCGAGGATGATGAAAATATTTTTTTTTTAAAGAAACGAATCCAAAGGAAACAAAATGACAAGGATTAAGGATTAAGGATTCGATTTGGTTTTATCCACGCCCAAAAATACCTCAAAAAATAATCATAGTGGTGTAAAATTCAAGAATGATCAAAACATGGATACAATCAAAGTTAGTATCCGTATTAGATGTTTTGACGAAAAGAAGAAATTTTATTTTTCTATGAATAAGATCAGATACGTGAATAAAGTCAGATACGTGAATAAAGTGCCGATACGTGAATAGTAATCTCGACACCAAAAGATAGAAATTCCACAAAAACATCTTCACGCTTCACTTAATAAGACTCGTGAATAAGAATCTCGTGAATAAGAACTCATGAATAAGAATCTGAATAAGAACTCATGAATAAGAACTCATGAATAGTAACCCCATATGAAAAAGTTCCAAATTTGATAAAAAGTTCCAATCAATATTTCAAAGATAATGATATCAAGAAATAATATCATTTGAAAAAAAATAACATCCCTTACCTCGAAAGATCAAGATTTCTAAATTTAAACACCTGATATAAAGCATGACTTGACTTGCACCACCGATAGCAATAATACTCAAAGTATACTCAAAATACTCACAAGAATACGCCGATAATATAGAGAGAGAAAACTTCAGCTTCGTGTGATTTTCAATTCTAACCTAAGACCCTATTTATAGAAAAATGCTAGAACACCAAAGCGTAAAATTTAATAAAATATATTATTATTAATAAATTTCCTACGCCTCTTTTGAAATCAGATCCCAACATTTCCCACATGCCAACCTTCTAGAAAGAAATGATAAAAAACGTTTTTCATAAAATAAATATTTAAAACTTACAAAAATCAATTATTTCGAGCTTCGTAACTTCAATAATTCATAATAAATAGCCCTTTCATCGAAAAATTCAATCTCGCGAAGTTTTTATAGGAAATTCAATTTCTACAACTTTGCAAAAAGAAAGTTTTTCCAAATTCCAAATAGAAATTGACCAAATCCACAAACCAAGCGATTTTACAAAAAGTATAATCAAATTTCAAATAATAAATGGGGTCCACCGACATGTTTAACATGTTTTAAAACATTTATTGCAACAAAAATACTCTTCCTCCTCAGATACTCATATATCCCACATTCGTTGTAAAATATCACCATTATTATATTATTAAAATAATATATTTAAAATGAATTATTTTATCGTAAAAGATAAAATATTAATTTTCAACAATTGTCATTTTAAAAATTTTCTCCATCTATATCCACATAAAATCAATATTTTCCTCATCATATAAATCAATAATTAATTATTCACAAATAATATTACAGTAATCACAATATCGACAACCAGCGCAGCCCTGTGAAAGAGGGGCTTCCAATAAGAATTTCTCCTCATCAAGCGCAAATTAGTGACCAAACCTCTCCTTAGATGTAACTTTCTAGACATTGCCAATAATGTTATCTAATAATATTATTCAGATAATATGAATTATTGCTTCGATAATGAAAAATACCGTAAATGACAATTATCAAACAACAAAGAATATAAAATATCAACGCAAAGAATTATTAACTCAATAAAATAAAATATCGAATAAAGAATTATCGTAACCATTATCGAGTAGGCCTTCACGTAAGAATCAATAATTGGTGCAATACCGCAGCTACTACTTCAAACAACGCCAGACAGTGTGTTTTTAACCACCGGTATTCCAACAAGATAATCTGTGAATAACTACGCCGCTATTTAAAAACAACTTATATTTGTCGCTTTCTTCATCCAATCGCTCACATGGGCTCATTACACGGTCAAGGCCGTCAGCATTTAATATTCCCCGACAAAGATTTAATATTCCACGACCAAAACGAATATTCCCCGACAATAATGAATATTTTATAACCACTTGCTTATTTTGAAATATTTGCGATTTAACCCTTAACTATCCACATTAATCAAATCAACCCTTACTATTTCAAAATAATAAATAAAGGAAATTCCTTTTATTTAAAAAAGTTCGGGTCTTACAACCTCCCTCCTTATGAAATTTCGCCCTCGAAATCGACGACGCACTCGTGTGTTTCAAAAGGTGAGGATACCTCGCTTTCATTTCCGCTTCCAATTCCTGTGTCATTTCTCTATAAAGATGATTCCTCCACAAAACTTTAACTTGTGGTATGACCTTTCATACCAGTAGACATGCTCCTTCCTATCCAAGATCTTGACAGTACCTCCTCATACGCTAAGTCTTCTACTATCTCGTCCTGCTTCTAACTCAATAACGTGGTTCGGTCTTTCACATATTTACGGCAGTACGATATGTGAAACACATTATGAACACGAGACATACTTTGAGGTAACGCAAGTCTATAGGCTACATTTCCTACTCTGGCCAAGAATTTGAAATGGACCAATAAATCGTGGATCGAGCTTTCCTCTCCCCAAATCTTGTAACTCCCTTCCATGGAGCAACTCGCAACAATACACGATCCCCTACACTAAATTCCACGCCCTTTCGATGAAGATCCGCATAACTCTTTTGTCGATCTTGTGCCGCTTTGTATACGCTGTCGAATCATTTGATCTTTTCGTAGTCATATCGCATTAACTCCTGTCCCAACAATGTTGCTTCACCCACCTCATCCCAACATATCGAGAACGACATTTTCGGCCCATATAATGCTTCAAATGGAGCCACACCTATACTTGCCTCGATAACTCGCTTGTTGTAGGAGAATTCCACCAATGGTAAATACTTATCCCAACTACCTTGAAGTCTAGGACACGTAGTCTTAATAGATCTTCAAGAGTTTGAATAGTCCTCTCTCGATCATCTCGTCTGCTTGGGGATGGTATGCCGAACTAAATCGCAAACTGCGCTCCATAGCTTTTTGCAAGCTAACCCAAAATCTTGAAGTGAATCTTGGGTCACGATCCAAACTATGGATACAGTGCATGCCATGCAACCTCACAATCTCATTCACGCATATACTAGCAAGACGCTCAAGGAATAAGTCTCCCAGACGGCAAGAAATGAGCGTAGATTTGTTAATCTATCAACAATAACCCAAATAAAGATTGATGCCTCGAGAAACCGTAGAAGACCCGTAACGAAAATCCATAGGTAATGTGTTCCCACTTCCATTCCTAATCTCAAGTGGTTGCAACGGACCCTTAGGTACAAGATGCTCTCGCTTTTACACGCTGACAAGTTAAACACATCGAGATAAACTTTGCAATCTCTCTCTTCATATTGTTCCACCAAAATGTATGTCAAGATCACGATACATTTTAGTACTTCCAGATGGATTGCAAATGGTGTATCAGGTGCCTCCATCATAATCTTGTACTTCAAATCGTAGTCGTTAGAACACAAAGTCTAGAGTGGACTCAAGTATTCCTTCTTCATCAATTCTCGCCCCTAATAGCTCCTTCTTCAGACTTTCTTCTTCATACGATCACCTCCGGCCTGGGCTCGAGCAACCTTAACTTTTTCTATTAAAGTCGGCTCTACGCGATATACTTGACATCATCGCACTCGCTCCTCGTGATACGATCTTCTACTCAACGCGCCGCCTACCACGCTCGCTTTTACCAGATGGTATCAATAGTGTGGTCGTAGTCTTCAATAGCTCGAGCCAACGTCACCGCCGCATGTTGAGTTCTTTTTTTTGAGTGAAGAAATATTTAAGGCTTTTATGGTCCTAATATATCTCCACTTTCTCCCATATGATAAGGCTCCATATTTTTAGCGCTGAAACGATCACCGCTAACTCTAGATCACGAGTAGGATAATTCCTCTCATACTCTTTTGTTGTCGTCATGAGGCATAAAGGCTATTTTCCCACGCTGCATGAGAACACATCCTAACCCTTTGCCCAAGCATCATCAGAGATAACAAATCCATCCGAACCAGATGGTATTGTTAGAACAAAATAAATAAGTCTCCTCTAAGCTCTTGAAACTTTTCTCGATTCTTCGCCTCCAAACGAATTTTGTATCCTTCCGAAGTTAGCCGAAGTTAATGGAGTAGCGATTCGAGAAAACCTTCCACTAATCTCCGATAATAACCAAATTTAAGCCCAAAAAACTACGTGATTTCACCACCGACTTTTGCTGTTCCCAACTTCAGATTGCTTCAATCTTCACGGATCAACAGATACTCCATGTTTCGACACCACGCGCTCAAGGAATGCTACTTCTCAAGCCGTAACTCGTGATTTCTTCAATTTGGCATATAGTTTGTTTTCACGTAAGCCTTCGAGTACCAAATTTCAAATGGTGCTCATGATCTTCACGACTTTTGAATATATGAGGATGTCATCAATAAAGACAACAACGAATCGATCCAAATATTCCTCAATACTTTGGCTCATCATATCCATGAAAGTCATAGGAGCATTAGTTAGTCCGAAAGACACGACTAAGAATTCATAATGCCCATACCGAAGTTCTAAAGGCGCCTTTGAATATCCTCGCCTAAATCTTCAAATTGATGATATCCGTAATCTAAGATCGATTTTTGAAAAGAATCAGCCCTCAGAATCGGGTCAAACAAGTCATCAATACGAGGTAGAGGATACCTATTCTCGATGGTGACATGGTTCAATTCCCGATAGTCAATACAAAGTCGCATACTCCCGCCTTTCTTCTTTTTACAAATAAAACAGAGCACCCCAAGGAGATGTACTAGATCGAATGAAACCGATGTCCAACAATTCCTCGTAGTTGACCTTTAACTCCCAAGTTCAATAGAGCCATTCGATATGGGTTTTAGAAATGGGCTTTGTACCAAAGTTCAAGATCAATAAAGAATTCAACTTCACGCTCGGGGTAGACCGGAAGTTCTTCTGAAATACGCCAGAAAGTCAATAACAACAGAATATTATTCAAATTCGACGTGTCTTTATTCAAATCCATAACATGGGCTAAGAAAGCTTGACATCCGCTTTTTAATAAACGAATAGCTTTTATGATTAGATATGATAAAGATTGATTTTAATGGTTTAGTTGTTTGAATTGCATAACAAAGTCAAGTTAGAATATGAAAACTAACAACCTTACGAAAAACAATCAATTTTGGTATGATGAGTAGTTAACCAATCAATCCCTAAAATCACATCAAAAGCAAGTATCTTTAAAGAGATAAGGTCAATGTAAGGTAATGGTGCCAACTCAAATCAAACAAGATTTATAAACAAAGGATGTGATGAAAGTTTCTCCTAACTGAGTTTCCACAGATAGTCAAAGTCTAATTTCTCCTGAGTCAAGTTTAAACGCTGAGCACAAGCAGAGAGAGATAAATGAATGGGTAGCACCCAGATTAAGTAAGGTATAAACTTCGCAAGAATTTATAAATAGCTTACCCGTGATCACCTCGCTTGGGTCCTCGTGATTATGACTAAATACAACAAACGCCTTCCTAATCGCTGACTTTGACTTTTCTCGGGATGTTTTTTGAGTCACCGTCCCTCACCGAACTAGGTTTCGCCATCGCATAATCTCGAGCGATATGTCCTTCCTTTCCACAATTATAGCATACCTTGAATCTGTAGGGGCGCTTGACCGATATGTCCTCTTTCCCGATTTAGAAGATACGACCGGTGGTCGCTTCTCCTCCCTTAGAACCGGGCTTGTCACGCCAAGACCGCTGCCTTCACATGGTCGCTGTTAAATCTCCTTTTTTAAATCTCTCCCCGACTCGCTTTTCTATTTTCACGGCTATGATTACCACCAGAGTGGTTACCATTTTTGTCCGCTCTTCTTTTCTCCGCAGTTATCATTATTCTGCTGATCGCTATCTCCGGGCACGATCCTCGTCAGGTCCTCAACGACCGCATTTCTCAAGTATCTCGCCTAATAATTGAGCCCTCGCTTACAACATCCGAATAAAGAGAAAATTTATGAGAAATGAGATATCGACGATGCCGGTTTCAAACCTCTAAGAAACATCCGCCATACGCTCCTCATTCTCCACCAAATGAGGTGCAAACCTCGATAACTCGCAAACTTTGCCTCGCATCGAGACACCGCCATGTTGTTTTGTTCCAATCTGATGAACTCCACTTCCTTCATACGACGTAACACTTTCGTGAAAGTATTTGTCATTAAATAGCTTCAAACGCCTCCCAAGACATGCCGAAAAGTACCGATGGGTACGCTTCACGCATTCTCCCACCAAGAGTCCGCTTCGCCACTTTAACATAAAGGTGGCGAATGGAACCTTCGTTTTCTCCGCATCCCAAGACATCGAATATCTTGGTAATTTGTTTGACCCATGTTTCCGCCATGATCGGATCCGCTTTCCTTAAATTCGTGGTCCCAACTCTTCGAACTCGCTGGGTCGCGATAACCCGTGAATTGCTATCATTTCTCCTCAGATTTTGAACACGAAGTTTCCTCGTCTCGATTTTGCATGAACCGCAAAAAACTTCTAAACATCCCCTCGCTCATCATCTCGCTCAATGGTGTTGTTCATGAGGAACATCACCACCACTGTACGCTCTCCTCAGCTGTGAGTACAGCATCTCCACTGGCCTCATTTCCATTGTTAATATTCTCACGACATTCTCAAATACCGCCATAAAACAAGGGTTAATTAAGGAAATCAATATATCACATAATATCCCTATATACCCACTTCAACTAACAAATAAGCTTAGTAGGACACACTAGCTAAGGATTTACTCTGCCTCCTCCTAGTTCTATTCCCCGATCTCCGCCAGAGATCATATCCCTAAGCTCGATACCAACCATGACGCCCCAAAATAGGTATACATCACCCATTCTCGAGTCACAATACATGGTACGTAAACAACTACAACTTTATTATTACAACAAGAAATCGTGAGTTTGAATACAAATATTATCTTCTGATAATATCTATACTCAAATAAATCCTCATCACATTTATCGATACATTATTTTACAAAATGGTGAGGACTACTAAACAACTTTTCTAAAACCTTCATTCCATACCCCGACTGCACTCGCTATATTCTCGCCTCCCGAGAAAAAAATGGAACAAAAGGAAAAGGGTGAGCTCAACTAGCTCAAGAAAGAATATTACGACTAAGATAATATACAACAAATTATCGTTAGTCTTCAACAGGAAAAATCTAATAGAATACAATAGACAACAAATTTTAAATCAATATTCGCAATGAAATAATAATTCATTAGAAGAGTTAAGTAGAGAATGCAAACTACTATCTTCTATGTATGAATTTAAAAGTTCATCGCTCATCTTTTATCCCCGTAACATCAATCAATATACATCCGAATCAAATATTCATCTTTGCACTACAAAAGCCAAAGATATTCATCACTGGTCATGTTCATTTAAACACTGCTCATCTTTGCACTACAAAGATATTCTTCAGAATCATTCATCTTTGCACTACAAAGCCAAAGATATTCTTCAAGAAATCATTCATCTTTGCACTACAAAGCCAAAGATATTCCATAATATCATCATTTAAGACCGAGGATGATGAAAATATTTTTTTTTAAAGAAACGAATCCAAAGGAAACAAAATGACAAGGATTAAGGATTAAGGATTCGTATTGGTTTTATCCACGCCCAAAAATACCTCAAAATAATCATAGTGGTGTAAAATTCAAGAATGATCAAAACATGGATACAATCAAAGTTAGTATCCGTATTAGATGTTTTGACGAAAAAGAAGAAATTTTATTTTCTATGAATAAGACCAGATACGTGAATAAAGGCCGATACGCGAATAAAGGCCGATACGTGAATAGTAACTCCGACACCAAAAGATAGAAATTCCACAAAAACATCTTCACGCTTACTTAATAGTACTCGAATAAGAATGAATAAGAATCGTGAATAAGAATCATGAATAAGAACTCGTGAATAAGAATCATGAATAATGAATAGTAACCCCATACATGAAAAAGTTCCAAATTTGATAAAAAGTTCAGATCAATATTTCAAAGATAATGATATCAAGAAATAATATCATTACGAAAAAAATAATATCCCTTACCTCGAAAGATCAAGATTTCTAAATTTAAACACCTGATATAAAGCATGACTTGAACTCAGCACCGCAGATCAACAATACTCAAAGTATACTCAAAATACTCACAAGAATACGCCGATAATATAGAGAGAGAAAACTTCAGCTTCGTGTGATTTTCAATTCTAACCTAAGACCCTATTTATAGAAAACGCTAGAACACCAAAGCGTAAAATTTAATAAAATATATTATATATTAATAAATTTCCTACGCCTTCTTTTGGAAATCAGATCCCAACATTTCCCACATGCCAACCTTCTAGAAAGAAATGATAAAAAAAAACGTTTTTCATAAAATAAATAATTAAAACTTCCAAAAATCAATTATTTTGAGCTTCGTAACTTCAATAATTCATAATAAATAGCCCTTTCATCGTAAAATTCAATCTCGCGAGTTTTTATAGGAAATTCAATTTCTACAACTTTGCAGTAAGAAAGTTTTTCCAAATTCCAAATAGAAATTGACCAAATCCACAAACCAAGCGATTTTACAAAAAGCTATAATCAAATTTCACCAATAAATGGGGTCCACCGACATGTTTAACATGTTTTAAACATTTATTGCAACAAAAATACTCTTCCTCCTCAGATACTCATATATCCCACATTCGCTGTAAAAATATCACCATTATATATTATTAAAATATAATATATTAAAAACGAATTATTTTATCGTAAAAGATAAAATATTAATTTTCAACAATTGTCATTTTAAAAATTTTCTCCATCTATATCCACATAAAATCAATATTTTCCTCATCATATAAATCAATAATTAATTATTCACAAATAATATTACGTAATCACAATATCGACAACCGTGCTTCTCCTGTGAAAGAGGGGCTTTCCAATAAGAATTTCTTCTCATCATGCAAATTAATTAGTGACCAAACCTCTCCTTAGATGTAACTTTCTAGACATTGCCAATAATGTTATCTAATAATATTATTCAGATAATATGAATTATTGCTTCGATAATGAAAAATACCGTAGTAATGACAATTATCAAACAACAAAGAATATAAAATATCAACGCAAAGAATTATTAACTCAATAAAATAAAATCGAATAAGAATTATCGTAACCATTATCGAGTAAAGGCTTCTCACGTAAGAATCAATAATTGGTGCAATACCGCAAAGCACTGCTCAACAACGCCAGACAGTGTATTAGTTTTTAACCACCGGTATTCTAACAAGATAATCTGTGAATAACTACGCCAAGTATTTAAAAAACAACTTATATTTGTCGCTTTCTTCATCCAATCGCTCAAGCATGGGCCCATACATATGGGGGCCATTCTCCATATGGTCACATTGCATTTATTTAATATTCCCCGACAACAAAATATTTAATATTCCACCACCAAACGAATATTCCCCGAACAATAATGAATATTTTATAACCACTTTATTATTTTGAAATATTTCATGATTTAACCCTTAACTATCCACATTAATCAAATCAACCCTTACTATTTCAAAATAATAAATAAAGGAAATTCCTTTATTTAAAAATTCGTCACCTAATCAACGCCAAAGAAGAGAAATTTTATCGAAAGCCCCTCTTCCCTCGAACCGCCTCGTCATTAATATCAGGATTCTGTAATATTATTTGTGAATAATTAATTATTGATTCATATGATGAGGAAAATATTGATTTTATGTGGATATAGATGGAGAAAATTTTTAATGTGACAATTGTTGAAAATTGAAATTTTATCTTTTTCTCGATAAAATAATTCATTTAAATATTTTATTATATTTTAATAATATAATAATGGTGATATTTTTACAACGAATGTGGGATATATGAGTATACGAGGAGAAAGAGTATTTTTGTTGCAATAAATGTTTAAAACATGTTAAACATGTCAAGGACCCCATTTATCGATCGAAATTTGATTATAAATGTAAAATCGCCTGCTTGTGGATTTCTTGGCCAATTTCTCTTTTGAATTTGGAAAACTTTTCTTCTTCGCAGTTGTAGAGAATTGAATTTCCTATAAAAATCGCGAGATTCAATTTTCCGATAAAGGGCTATTTATTATGAATTATCAAGTTCAAGTTCAAATAATTGATTTTTGGAAGTTTAAAATATTTTAAATAATAAAAACGTTTTTTTTTTTTGTTTTGTATGGTACAACATGTGTTGATGAGTCTGAGATCAGATCTAGGAAGGTGGGCGAGAAATTTAATATATATATATTAATATTATATTAAATTTTCTCTTTTCGTGTTCTAAAGATTTTCCTATAAATAGGTGCTTAGGTTAGAATTGAAAATCACACCGTAAACTCAAGTTTTCTCTCTATATTATCGAGCGATTCTTGTGAGTATTTTGAGTATACTTTGAGTATTGTTAGACTAAGGTAAGTTCCTTCAAAGACTATACCCTAGATTCCAAATGAAGTACTAATCTTTCGAGGTAAGTGGATGTTATTTTTTCTCAAATGATATTATTTCTTCAATATCATTACGTCAAATATCGATCGAACTTTTTATCAAATTTGAACTTTTTCATGCTCTGGGTTACTATTCATGAGTTACTATTTCACGAGTTACTATTCACGAAGTTACTATTCATGAGTTACTATTCACGAAGTTACTATTCACGAAGTACTATTCACGAAGCGTGAAGATGTTTTTGTGGAATTTCTATCTTTTGTGTTTGAGTTACTATTCACGATACTTACACTATTCACGATACTTGAGACTATTCACGTATCAAAATTCAATGAAAAATTTTTCTTTTCGTCTAAAATATCTATTCGATACTAGCTTTGAGATCAGATCCATGTTTTGATCATTCTTAAATTTTACACCACTACGATTATTTTTGAGGTATTTTTGGACGTGGATAAAACAAAGTACGAATCCTTAATCCTTAATCCTTAATCCTCATTTTTTTGTTTCACCGGATTCGCTTTTTAAAAATATTTTTCATCATCCTCACCTTAAATGATGATATTATTGAATATCTTCGGCCCGTAGCAAAAAAGATGAATGATTTCTCAAGAATATCTTTCGCCCGTAGTAAAGATGAACAGTGTTTAGATGAAACACGATTAATCGATGAATATCTTCGCCCAGAAATGCAAAGATGAATATTTGATTCCGTATGTATATCGATTGATGTTACAGGATAAAAGATAGACGATGAACTTTTAAATTCATACATGTAAGATAGTAGTTTGCATTCTCTACTTAACTCTTCTAATGAATTATTATTTCACGCTAATATTGATTTAAAATTTGTCATTTATCAGATTCTATTAGATTTTTCCCTCGTCAAGACTAACGATAATTTGTTGTATATTATCTTAGTCATAATATTCTTTATCGGGCTAGTTGAGCTCACCCTTTTCCTTTTTTGTTCCATTTTTCTTCTCGTGAGGCGAGAATATAAATGAGTACGAAGCCTGGGGTAATGGAATGAAGGTTTTAGAAAGAATTGTTTAGTAGTCCTCACCATTTTGTAAAAAATAATGTATCAATAAATGTGATGAGGATTTATTTGAGTATAGATATTGTCTGTAAGATAATATTTGTATTCAAACTCACACAGCTTTATCGTCAGAATAATAAAGTTGTAGTTGTTTTCGCACTCACGATCGACAACTCGTAATGGGTGATGTATACCTATTTTGGGGCGCCACAATGGTATCGTAGCTTAGGATACGATCTCCATGAGATCTGTGAATGTAACTAGAGGGAGAGACGAGTAAATCCTTCGCTAAAGTGTCCTACCTAAGCTTATTTGTTAGTTGGTCAAGATATAGGATATTATGTGATATATTGATTTCTTTAATTAACCTCTTGTTTTACGACAAAGATTTGAGAATGTCGATCGAGAATATTAACAATGGAAATGAGACCGTGGAGACGCTCAGACTCACCAACGAGGAGAACGTGCAACAGTCGGGCAATGTTCCTCCCGTGAACAACACCACCGAAAGCGTGATGATGAACGAGGGATGTTTAGAAGCTTTTTGCGCTCATGCAAAATCGCATTTAGGAGACTCGTGTTCAAAATATGAGAGGAAATGATAGCAATTACTTGTTATCACAAATGCAAGCGCTTCAAAGAGTCGGGACCACCGTAATTTAAGGGAAAGCCGATCCGATCACGGCGAAAAACATAGGTCAAGCAAATTACCAAGATATTCGATGTCTTGGGATGCACGGAGAATGAGAGGTTCCATTCGCCACCTTTATGTTCCGCATGAGGCGACATCATCGGTGGGAGTCTCGTGAAGTTGCACTCCATCCAAATTACTCAAAGATGTCTTGGGAGACGCTTCAGAAATTATTTAATGACAAATACTTTCCTCGAAAGTGTTCATTATACGTAAGGAAGTGGAGTTCATCGATTAGAATAAAACAACACGATGACGGTTGTCTCAAAGACGAGGCAAAGTTTGCAGAGTTATCCAGTTCAGACCTCATTTGGTGGAGAATGAGGAACGATGACGCGGATGTTTCTTAGAGGTTTGAAACCCCAGATACGCCAAATATCTCATTTCTCATAAATTTTCTCTCTATTCAGATGTTGTAAAAGTGGCTCAATTATTAGAGCGAGATAACGAGTACGGCCAACCGAGGGACCATAACCAGATCGTACTGTAGATAAGCAACAATGTAATAATGATAACCAAATGGAGAAAGAAACAGATTTGACAAAAATGGTAACCACTCCGTGGTAATCATGGCCATGAAAATAAGAAGAAGCGAAGTCAGAGGAGATTTTAAAAGAGGAGATTTAACAACGACTATGTGAAGACGACAAAGGTTTAAAGAATCGGTTCTAAGGAGGAGAACGACCACCCATTATATGCTACAAATGCGAAAAGAGGGACATATCACCAAACCGCCCACAACAGCTCAAGGTATGCTATAATTGTGGAAAGGAAGGACATATCGCCGAGATCAGACAAGAGCGAAACCTAGTTCAATGGGATTCATGACTCAAAAGATCGTCTCTAAAAAAGTCAAAGTCAACGATTCCTGGAAGAGCGCTTTGTCATGATCGGGTCAAAATGCGAGGAACCCAAACGAGGTGATCACGGTAAGCTATTTATAAATTCTCGCTAAGTTTATACCTTACTTGATACCTGCATACCCATTCATTTATCTCTCCGCTTGTGCTCAACGCTTAAACTCGACCGAGAAATTAGACTTTCGACCTATCTCGTGGAAACTCCGCTAGAGAAACTTTCATCACATCCACTCGCTTATAAATCTTGTTTGATTCAAGTTGGCACCATTACCTTACCCGCTGACCTTATCTCTTTTAAAGATACTTGCTTTTGATGTGATTTTAGGGATCGATCGGTTAACTACTCATCATGCCAAAATTGATTGTTTTCGTAAGGTTGTTAGTTTTCATATTCCTAACCAACCTCGTTGTACGAATTCAAGCAACTAAACCATTAAAATCAATCACCGCCATATCTAATCATAAAGCTATTCGCTTATTGAAAACTGGATGTCAAGCTTTCTTAGCCCATGTTATGGATTTGAATAAAGACACGCCAAATTTGAATAATATTCCTGTTGTTATCGACTTTCCCGACGATTTCAAGAACTTCCCTTGCCTACCCCGTAACGTGAAGTCAATTCTTTATCGATCTCAACCCGCACAAAGCCCATTTCTAAAACCCCATATCGAATGGCTCCTATCAACTTCGTGAGTTAAAGGTCCAACTACAGTGAATTTGTTGGACATCGGCTTCATTCTGCCCCAAGACATCTCCTCGGGGTGCTCCCTGCTTATTCAGAAAGAAGAAAGACTCGGAGTATGCGACTTTCAGATCGACTATCTGAATCGAACCATGTCACCATCAAGAATAGGTATCCTCACCTCGTATTGATGACTTGTTTGACCAAATTGTAAGGGGCACAATTCTTTTTAAAATCGATCTTCGCTCGATATCATCACCAAGATTAGAATCGAGGATATTCCAAAGACCGCTTTTAAACTCTAAGACGGGCATTATGAATTCTTAGTCATGTCTTTCTTGATCGACTAATGCTCCTCGCGGCTTTCATGGATATGATGAACCGAGTATTCAAGGAATATTTGGATCAATTTGTTGTTGTTTTTATTGATGACATCCTCATATATTCCAAAAGTCGTGAAGATCATGAGCACCATTTGAAGTCGGTACTCCAAAGGCTTCGTGAAAACAAACTATATGCCAAATTGAAGAAATGCGAAGTTCGCTTGAGGAAGTAGCATTTCTTGGCACGTGGTGTCAAAACATGGAGTATCCGTGATCCCAAGCAAGATTGAAGCAATACAAAGTTGGGAGCAACCGAAGCTTCAGGTGATCAAGTACGAGCTTTTTGGGCTTAAATCCGGTTATTATCGAGATTCGTGGAAGGGGTTTTCTAATCGCTACTCCATTAACTCAAATAACTCTAAGGATACAAAATTCGCTTGGAGCGAAGAATGCGAGAAGAGTTTCCAAGAGCTTAAGAGGAGACTTATTTCTAAGACTGTTCTAACAATACCATCCGTTCGATGGATTTGTTATCTACAAATGATGCTTCGTGCAAAGGGTTAGGATGTGTTCTCATGCAACGGGAAAGTCATAGCCTATGCCTCGCGACAACTTAAAGAGTATGAGAGGAATTATCCTACTCATGATCTAGAGTCAAGCAAATAAGCTGCTAAAAAATATGGAGGCACTATCTATACGGGAGAGAAAGTGGAGATATATTCGCACCATAAAAGCCTTAAATATTTCTTCACTCAAAAGAACTCAACATCGCGGCAATGACGCTGGCTCGAGCTATCGAAAGACTACGACCACACTATTCAATACCATCCCGAAAAGCGAACGTGGTAATGACGCTGAGTAGAAGATCATATGCAGGAACGAAAAGCGATGATGTCAAGTATACGACAGAGCCAACTTTAATAGAAAAAGTTAAGGTCGCTTGCCACCGAATCTTGAAATGATGCGTATGAAGAAGAAAGTACAAGAAGGAGCTATTCCTAAGCGAGAATCGATGAAGAAGGAATACTTCGAGTCCACTCTAGACTTTGTGTTCCTAACGACTGATTTGAAGTACAAGATTATGATGGAGGCACACAATACACCATTTGCAATCCATCCTCGAAGTACTAAATGTATCGTGATCTTCGACATACATTTTGGTGGAACAATACGAAGAGAGATTGCAAAGTTTATCTCAATGTGTTTAACTTGTCAACGCAGTAAAGGCGAGCATCTAGTACCTAAGGGTCCGCTGCAAACCACTTGAGATTCCGAAATGGAAGTGGAACACATTACCATGGATTTCAAGTTTTGTCTTCCTACTTCGCTTTCTCAAGGCATCAATGCTATTTGGGTTATTGTTGATAGATTAACCAAGTTCCGCTTTCATTTCTTGCCGACACGGAGACTTATTCCTCGAACGCCTTGCTAGTATATACGTGAATGAGATTGTGAGGTCAGATGGCATGCCAAGATCCATAGTTTCGGATCGCGACCCAAGATTCACTTCAAGATTTCGGGTTAGCTTGCAAAAAGCTATGGGCACGGATTTATTTATTTAGTTCGCATACCATCCTCAAACCAGACGGACAATCGAGAGGACTATTCAAACTCTTGAAGATTTATTAAGACTCGTGGTCCTGACTTCAAGGGGCGCTGGGATAAGTATTTACCATCAGGAATTCTCCTACAACAACAAAGCTTATCGTGCAAGTATAGTGTGGCTCCATTCAAGCATTATATGGACGAAAAGTGTCGCTTCCAAGATATGTTGGGACGAGGTGGGTGAAGCAACATTGTTGGGACCCGAAGTTAAGACGTATTTATCACTACGAAAAAATCCAAATGATTCGACAACGATACAAACGACACAAGATCGATAAAAGAGTTATGCGGATCTTCATCGAAAGGACGTGGAATTTAGTGTAGGGATCATGATTGTCATGAAGTTGCTCCATGGAAGGGAGTTACAAGATTTGGGAAGAGAGGAAAGCTCAATCCACGATTTATCGGTCCATTTCAAATTCTCGACCGAGTAGGAAATGTAGCCTATATGTAGACTCGCTAAGCACCTCCGAGTATGTCTCGTGTTCATAATGTGTTTCATATATCTCAGCATTTCAGAATATGTGAAAGACCCAAACCACGCTATTGAAGTTAGAACCTATTTAGATAGCCAAGACTTAACGATGAGGAGGTACACCACAAGATCTTAGATAGAAGGAGCATGTCCCACGCCAAAAGCGTTATACCACAAGTTAAAGTTTTGTGGAGGAATCATGCTATGAGGAAATGACCGGGAATTGAAACGAAAATGAAAGCGAGGTATCCTCACCTTTTCAAACACTGTGTACGTACGCCAATTTCGAGGACGAAATTTCATAAGGAGGGAGGTCAGAAGACCCCAACTTATTATTAATGAAATTTAATTTTCTATTTATTATTTTGAAATAGTAAGGGTTGATTTGATTAATGTGGATAGTTAGGGGTAAAATACGCAAATATTTCAAAATAAGCAAGTGGTTATAAAATATTCATTGTTGTCGGAATATTCGTCAGTCGTGGAATATTCGTATCGTTTGGGAATATTCGCATTTATTTACCAAGCAAATGCATGTGTGGGCCCCATAACTAAAAGCGATCGATGAAGAAAACGACAAATATAAGTGGTTTAAAATAATCTACAGAAGTTGTTATCAAGTATCAATCGTTAAAATACCCGGTGGTTAAAACACAAGAAGACACCAGAGATCGCACCAATTATTGATTCTTACGTAAGAAGACACTACTCAATAATGGTTACAAAAATTATCGCTCAAAGATTTTATCGAGTTAATAATTGTCATGCTGATATTTTATATTGTCGTTGTTTCAATAATTGTCATTACACAAGATTTTTCATTATCGAAGCAATAATTCATATTATCCTCAATAATATTATTAGATAACATTATTGGCAATGTCTAGAAAGTTCTCGCTCAAGGAGAGGTTTGGTCACCTAATCAAGCCAAGAAGAAGAAATTCTTATCGAAAGCCCCTCTTCCCTGAACCGCCTCGTCATCAATATCATGATTCTCGTAATATTATTTGTGAATAATTAATTATCGATTCATATGATGAGGAAAATATTGATTTTATGTGGATATAGATGGAGAAAATTTTAATGTGACAATTGTTGAAAATTGAAATTTTATCTTTTTTCTATAAAATAATTCTTTTAAATATATTATTATATTTTAATAATATAATAATGGTGATATTTTTACAACGAATGTGGGATATATGAGAATACGAGGAGAAAGAGTATTTTGTTGCAATAAATGTTTAAAACATGTTAAACATGTCAAGGACCCCATTTATCGACCGAAATTTGATTATAAATTGTAAAATCGCCTGCTTGTGGATTTCTTCCATTTCTCGCTTGAATTTGGAAAAACTTTCTTCCGCAAAGTTGTAGAGAATTGAATTTCCTATAAAAAATCATGAGATTCAATTTTCCGATAAAAGGGCTATTTATTATGAATTATTGAAGTTCAAGTTCAAATAATTGATTTTTGAAGTTTAAAATATTTTAAATAATAAAACGTTTTTTGTTTGTTTTGTAGGCTGGCTACAACATGTGCATAATGAGCTGAGATCAGATCTAGGAAGGTGGGCGAGAAATCTTAATATATATATTAATATTATATTAAATTTTCTTTTGTGTTCTAAGATTTTCCTATAAATAGGTGCTTAGGTTAGAATTGAAAATCACACCGTAAATCAAGTTTTCTCTCTATATTATCGAAATGTATTCTTGTGAGTATTTTGAGTATACTTTGAGTATTGTTATACGGTGCAAGTTCCCTTCAAAGACTATACCCTTAGATTCCACTTGTAAGTACTAATCTTTCGAGGTAAGTGGATGTTAATTTCTTCTCAAATGATATTATTTCTTCAATATCATTACGTCAAATATCGGTTGGAACTTTTATCAAATTTAGAACTTTTTCATGCTCTGGGTTACTATTCATGAGTTACTATTCACGAAGTTACTATTCATGAGTTACTATTCACGAAGTTACTATTCACTTAGTACTATTCATAAGCGTGAAGATGTTTTTTTTGTGGAATTTCTATCTTTTGGTGTCTGAGTTACTATTCACGATACGATACTATTCACGATACTCACCACTATTCACGAATACAAAGACTATTCACCTAAAAATGAAAGTTTTTCTTTTCGTCTAAAAATATCTATTCCTGATACTAGCTTTGATTGTATCCATGTTTTGATCATTCTCAATTTTACACCACTATGATTATTTTTGAGGTATTTTTGACGTGGATAAAACAAAAGTACCTTAATCCTTAATCCTTAATCCTCATCATTTTGTTTCAATCGGATTCGCTTTTAAAATATTTTTCATCATCCTCGCCTTAAATGATGATATTATTGAATATCTTTTCGTCAGAAGTGCAAAGATGAATGATTTCAAAGAATATCTTTGGTCAGTAATGTGACGCCCCCCAAAATAGGTATACATCACCTATTCGAGTTGTCACAATACACGGTATGTAAACAACTACAACTTTATTATTACAACAAGAAAACTGTGAGTTTGAATACAAATATTATCTTCTAGATATCTATATTTCAAATAAATCCTCATCACATTTATCGATACATTATTTTACAAAATGATGAGGACTACTAAACAATCCTTTCTAAAACCTTCATTCCATACCCCACTCGTACTCGCTATATTCTCGCCTCCCGAGAAAAATGGAACAAAAAGGAAAAGGGTGAGCTCAACTAGCTCAAGAAGAGAATATTATGACTAAGATAATATACAACAAATTATCGTTAGTCTTCAACAGAAAAATATAATAGAATACAATAGACAACAAATTTTAAATCAATATTCGCAATGAAATAATAATTCATTAGAAGAGTTAAGTAGAGAATGCAAACTACTATCTTCTATGTATGAATTTAAAAGTTCATCGCTCATCTTTTATCCCTCAACACATCAATCAATATACATCCGAATCAAATATTCATCTTCGCACTACGTGCCAAAGATATTCATCACCGGTCATGTTCATTTAAACACTGCTCATCTTTGCACTACGGCCAAAGATATTCTTCAGAAATCATTCATCTTTGCACTACGTGCCAAAGATATTCTTAAGAAATCATTCATCTTTTGCACTACAGCCAAAAGATATTCCATAATATCATCATTTAAGACCGAGGATGATGAAAATATTTTTTTTAAAGAAACGAATCCAAAGAAACAAAATGACAAGGATTAAGGATTAAGGATTCGTACTTGGTTTTATCCACGCCCAAAAATACCTCAAAAATAATCATAGTGGTGTAAAATTCAAGAATGATCAAAACATGGATACAATCGTAGTTAGTATCCGCATTAGATGTTTTGACGACGAAAGAAGAAATTTTATTTTTCTAAGAATAAGACTCAGATACGTGAATAAGGTCAGATACGTGAATAAAGGCCGTATACGTGAATAAGTAATCTCACACCAAAAGATAGAAATTCCACAAAAACATCTTCACGCTTCATGAATAGTAATCGTGAATAAGAATCGTGAATAAGAACTCCGCTTAATAAGAACTCGTGAATAAGAACTCATGAATAAGAACCCATGAATAGTAACCCCACATGAAAAAGTTCCAAATTTGATAAAAACTTCAGATCAATATTTCAAAGATAATGATATTGAAGAAATAATATCATTACGAAAAAATAATATCCCTTACCTCGAAAGATCAAGACTTTCTAGCTAATACCGCATATAGAGTCAAGGAACTTGCACCGCCTAGCAATACTCAAAGTATACTCAAAATACTCACAAGAATACGCCGATAATATAGAGAGAGAAAACTTTACCGTGTGATTTTCAATTCTAACCCAAGACCCTATTTATAGAAAACGCTTGTAACACCAAAGCGTAAAATTTAATAAAATAATAATATTTCTTAAAATATTCAAGCCCACCTTAGAAATCTGATTTCAGATCATTTATAACACATGTGAGCCACTCAATTACAACAAAAACGTTTTTCTTACAAAAAAATATTTTAAACTCCCAAAAATCAATTATTTTGAGCTTCTAACTTCAATAATTCATAATAAATAGCCATTTCATCGTAAAAATTCAAATCTCGCTAGTTTTTATAGGAATTTCAATTCTCTACAACTTTGCGTAAGAAAGTTTTTCCAAATTCCAAATAGAAATCGAATCAAATCCACAAACCAAGGCGATTTTACAAAGCTATAATCAAATTTCACCAATAAATGGGGTCCACCGACACATGTTTAACATGTTTTAAACATTTATTGCAACAAAAAATACTCTTCCTCCTCAGATACTCATATATCCCACATTCATTGTAAAAATATCACCAATTAATATATTATTAAAATAATATATTTAAATGAATTATTTTATCGTAAAAGATAAAATATTAATTTTCAACAATTGTCATTTTAAAAATTTTCTCCATCTATATCCACATAAAATCAATATTTTCCTCATCATATAAATCAATAATTAATTATTCACAAATAATATTATGTAATCACAATATCGACAACCGTGCGCTCCTCAGAGAGGGGCTTTCCAATAAGAATTTCTTCATCACGCGCCAAGCAATTAGGTGACCAAACCTCTCCTTAGATGTAACTTTCTAGACATTGCCAATAATGTTATCTAATAATATTATTCAGATAATATGAATTATTGCTTCGATAATGAAAAATACCGTAAATGACAATTATCAAACAACAAAGAATATAAAATATCAACGCAAAGAATTATTAACTCAATAAAATATCGAATAAGAATTATCGTAACCATTATTGAGTAGGCCTTCTTACGTAAGAATCAATAATTGGTGCAATACCGTGCTACTGCTCAACAACGCCAGATTAGTGTGTTTTAACCACCGGGTATTCTAACAAGATAATCTGTGAATAACTACGCTGCTAATTTAAAAAACAACTTATATTTGTCGCTTTCTTCATCCAATCGCTTTCCGTTATGGGGCTCCACACATGGTCAAGGCCATCATACCTAATATTCACCGACAAAGATTTAATATTCCACGACCCAAACGAATATTCCCCGACGATAATGAATATTTTATAACCACTTGCTTATTTTGAAATATTTGCATATTTAACCCTTAACTATCCACATTAATCAAATCAACCCTTACTATTTCAAAATAATAAATAAAGGAAATTCCTTTTTATTTAAAAATTTCGGGGTCTTACACGTAGTGCAAAGATGAACAGGTGTTTAGATGAACAATTACTAATCGATGAATATCTTTGGCCCAGTAGTAAAAAGATGAATATTTGATTCCGTATGTATATTGATTGATGTTACAGGATAAAAGATGACGATGAACTTTTAAATTCATACATGAAGATAGTAGTTTGCATTCTCTACTTAACTCTTCTAATGAATTATTATTTCATTGCGAATATTGATTTAAAATTTGTCATTGTATCAGATTCTATTAGATTTTTCCTCGTCAAGACTAATGGTAATTTGTTGTATATTATCTTAGTCATAATATTCTTTTATCGGGCTAGTTGAGCTCACCCTTTTCCTTTTTGTTCCATTTTTCTTCTCGTGAGGCGCGAATATATAATGAAGTACGAGTCGGGTATGGAATGAAGGTTTTAGAAAGAATTGTTTAGTAGTCCTCACCATTTTTGTAAAATAATGTATCAATAAATGTGATGAGGATTTATTTGAGTATAGATATTGTCTAGAAGATAATATTTGTATTCAAACTCACGCTTTTACGGCTTTGTAATAATAAAGTTGTAGTTGTTTCGCACTATGTATTGACAACTCGTAATAGGTGATGTATACCTATTTTGGGGGCGCCACACCAAAGATATTCAATAATATCATCATTTAAGATTGAAGATGATGAAAATATTTTTAAAGAAACGAATCCAAAGGAAACAAAGAAACAAAATGACAAGGATTAAGGATTAAGGATTCAGACTTTGTTTTATCCATGTTCAAAAAATACCTCAAAAATAATCATAGTGGTGTAAAATTCAAGAATGATCAAAACACGGATACAATCAAAGCTAGTATCCGTAATAGATATTTTGGACAAAAAGAAGAAATTTCATTTTTCTATGAATAGTGGCCAGATTCGTGAATAGTACCAGATACGTGAATAATGCCGTATACATGAATAGTAACTCCAACACCAAAAGATAGAAATTTCACAAAAAACATCTTCACGCCTCATTTAATAAGACTCGTGAATAAGAACTCATGAATAAGAACTCGTGAATAAGAACTCATGAATAAGAACTCATGAATAAGAACCCGACATAAAAAATTTCCAAATTTGATAAAAGTTTCAAACAATATTTCAAAGATAATGATATCAAAGAAATAATATCATTCGAGAAAGAAAATAACATCCCTTACCTCGAAAGATTAAGATTTAAATTTGAATAATGTATAAGGTCAAGGAACTTCAAGACCGCCTAAAAATACTCAAAGTATACTCACAAGAATATGCTCAATATATCGAGAGAGAAATAGAGAGAAACTTCAGTCATTGTGATTTTCAATTCTAACCTAAGACCCTATTTATAGAAATCGCTAGAACACCAAAGCGTAAAATTGAATATAATATTAATATATTTTTCACATTTTCTTTAGCCCACCCTAGACAACTGATCTCAGCCCATTTGAATCACATGTAAGGCCAACTTAGTTGCAAAAACGTTTTTCTCAAAATAATTAACTAAAACTCCCAAAATTAATTATTTCTAACTTCTGAACTTCAATAATTCATAATAAATAGCCCTTTTATCAGAAAATTTCAAATCTCGCGAGTTTTTATAGGAAATTCAATTCTCTACAACTTTGCAGAAGAAAGTTTTTTCAAATTCCAAACAGAAATTGACTGAAATCCACAAACGGGCGATTTTATAGGCTATAATCAAATTTCGGTCAATAATTGTGTCCACCAACACACAAAACATGTGTTAAACATTTACTGCCACAAAAATACTCTTTCTCCTCATATACTCATATATCCCACATTCATTGTAAAAATATAATCGTTAATATATTATTAAAATAATATATTTAAATGAATTGTTTTATCAGAAAAAGATAAAATATTAATTTTCAACAATTGTCACATTAAAAATTTTCTTCATCTATATCCTCATAAAATCAATATTTTCCTCATCATATAAATTAATAATTAATTATTCATAAATAATATTACAGAATCACATTATTGACAACTAGGCAGTTCCCAAGATAGAGGGGGCTTTCCAATAAGGATCTCTCCTTACTGGCGCGCAATTAGATGACCAAACCTCTCCTTAGACAGAACTTTCTAGACATTGTCAATAATGTTATCTAATAATATTATTCAGATAATATGAATTATTGTCTGATAATGGAAAATACGGTTGTAATGACAATTATCAAAACAACAAAGAATATAAAATGTCAACGTAGAAATTATCAATCAATAAAATAAAATAATCGAATAAAGAATTATCGTAACCATTATTGAGTAGTGCCTTCAATAATTGGTGCAATACCGCGCTACATCTTGTGCGACAACGCCAGACATCGTGTTTTAACCACCGGGTATTCCAACAAAGTTAATCTGTAATAACTACGCCAAGTATTTTTAAACAACTTATATTCATCGCTTTCTTCATCCAATCGCTTTCAAGCATGGGCCCATACATGGTTGCGCTCATTGCATTTAATATTCCCCGATTCAAAGATTTAATATTCCACGACCAAACGAATATTCCCGACAACAATGAATATTTTATAACCACTTGCTTATTTTGAAATATTTGCGTATTTTACCCCTAACTATCCACATTAATCAAATCAACCCTTACTATTTCAAAATAATAAATAGAGAAAATTAAATTTCATTAATAATAAGTTGGGGTCTTACAATAAGGCTGAAGGAAACTTGCACTGATGAATAGAAACTCACAAAGTATCTAAATACTCACAAAATACACTCAATAATCTAGAGAGAGAAAGAGAGAAAGCTTATGTTTCTGGTGTGATTTTCAATTCTAACTTAGCCCTCTATTTATAGGAAAATGTTAGTAGACTTGACCTGCAACTTGATGGCTTTACTTGGTACTATTCCCACCCACCACATTTGAAATAAAATTCAGCACATTTCTTCACCAACCACAAGTGGGGCCCACTCAATTCTAGAATTTTCCACCAAAATGCTAAATTCGGATACTTCAATAATTTTTGAACCAATCACCTCTTAAAATTCATAACAAATCATACGTTCATTTTTAACGGTTCAAAATTTGTGGACATATACTCAACTTATATATGTATAACATATCCAAAAATTACAACGATCCAACTATTCGGATTAAAATTATAACTCACGCAATATATCTCTCAAAACACCGGTTTAATTTTTAATACCTTCATTCCGACAAAAATACCGATAAAATACCTCAACATTAATTCCTTCATTTATAACCACATAAATAAATCCATCATTTATATCCACGCCGATAAATATTTCCTTATCATATAAATCAATAATTAATTATTCACAAATAATATTACGTAATCACAATTATGACAACCAGCCGCTCCTGTGAAAGAGGGGCTTTCCAATAAAATTTCTCCTCATCAAGCGCAAGTAATTAGGTAACCAAACCTCTCCTCGATGTAACTTTCTAGACATTGCCAATAATGTTATCTAATAATATTATTCAAATAATATGAATTATCGATCCGATAATGAGAAATATCAGGCGTTGATAATTATCAAACAACAATAATATAAAATATCAACGCAGCAATTATCAATCAATAAAATAAAATATTGAATAAAGAATTATCGTAATAATTATTGAGTAAAGGCCTTCACGTAAGAATCAATAATTTAAAAATACCGTAATACCGTAATAGCTATCGTGCAACAACGCCGTATTACTTTATTTTACCAACCGGGTATTCCAACATCAAGTTATCCAGAACGATTACGCCATTATTTATAAAACTTAATTTTGTCATTTTCTTCATCCGACGCTTATTCTCATTATGGGCCCACAAATGGTCACACCAAGCTGTATTGCGAATATTCTTTACGTAAAAGAATATTCCACCACCAAACGAATATTCCCCGACAACAATAAATATTTTATAACCACTTGTATTTTTTTAAAAAATTCATATATCACCCTTAACTTTAACTTTTATCAATTTAACCATTTACCTAATAGTAATTATAAAAAAAATTGAATACTTTTATTTCATAAAATTCGGGGTCTTACAATCTCCCTCCTTATGAAATTTTGTCCCCGAAATTTACGTACCTGGTATTTCAAAAAGTTGAGAATACCTTGCTTCCATTTCAGATTCTATCTCCCCGGTCATCATGATTTCTCCATCTCCCGTGATAACTTCATTTGGGTTCCTCATTTATTGGGAAGTCATGACAACCGCCATCCCTCGAACTACCCTGTTTTGACTTGTGTTCAAGATTTGGCGTTATCACTACCGTTGGAATATATTTTTCTATAGACATATTCCTCCCTCAATCGCCTTCGTCAGCATTCTCGCTTTCATGATCTCAATCATCAATCTTCGATCCATATCGAATTCGTGATGACCGCTATGTATGAGGTAATTCAAAACTCGTTGTTGGGTTCTCCCAATTGCTTTCCAAAAGAGAAATTCATGTCATCTATTTTAACTTTCTTAAATCGGACATCTCTTTCCACAATATCCACGTGTCGTGTGGCTTTTACCCACGCATCACTCATTTTACTCGCTCAATTTTTTCTTCTTTCAAATTTCGATTCCATCTTTATCATCTTATACTCGCCAAAGAATGCTTCGCTCAAGCATCACATATCGGGTAACACAAGCTTGAATTGTTGCATCCTTTTGTTCCACGACCTCACCGTCGTTCTTCAAATTTCTTCTTCTAACTCATGAATACGATTTTGAAATTCTACATTTTGATCATATAATACCTCTAATAAACTCTCCTCGTGTACCTCTTCTTCTTCTTCTTCTTCCTCACTCTCACCAATTACCTCTGACTATCTCAGTAACTATCAATTCTTCACTCACCAAATGGATATCTATAATTCCTTCTTCGTCTCGACATCACATTATCATGGTTAGTGATTAGAGGTATCCCCACTGTCTCATTCACTCCATTGTTAACATTCTCAAAGCAGCCCATTCTCAACATCGCGCCATAAAATAAGGGTTAATTAAACAAATTAATATATCACATAATATCCCGATATTATGATCGACCAACAAATAAGCTTAGTAGACACACTAACGAAGGATTTACTCATCTCTCCTCCTAGTTATATTCCCCGATCACCACCGTAGATCATATCCCTAAGCTCGATACCAATCATGACGCCCCTGCAATAGGTATACAACACCCATTCCGAAATCGCCAAATACATGGTATAGAAAAGCAAACTACAACTTCAATAATACAATTGTCGTGCAAAATACGACACAACACATACCGTGAGTTTAAATACAAATATTATCTTCTGTATAATATCCACACTCAAATAAGTCCTCGTTATAATTATTCAAACACTATTTTACGTAAATAGTGAGGACTGCTAAAACATCTTTCTAGAACCATCACCCGCACTCGACTAGTTCCTCAAGTATGTTCTCACCTCCCGAGAAAAATGGAACAAAAAGGAAAAGAGTGAGCTCAACTTACCCAAAGAAGAATATTATGACTAAGATAATATACAACAAATTATCGTTAGTCTTCAACAGGAAAAATCTGATAAAATATAATAGCCAACAAGTTTTAGATCAACAATCAATGGAAATAAAGAATCCATTAAAGAGTCAAGTAGAGAATGAGTTCTACTATCTTCTAAGATTTAAAAGTCCATCACTAATATTTTATCCCCAGAATAACAACCAATATACATCTTTAATCAAATATTCATCTTTGCACTAAAGGCCAAAGATATTCATTTCAGATCATCACCGGGTCATGTTGATCTCAACACTGCTCATCTTTGCACTACGGCCAAAGATATTCATCGCTTAATCATTTATCTTTGCACTACAAAAGTCAAGATATTTAGTAATATCATCATTTAGGACCGAGGATGATGAAAAATATTTTAAAAAAAAGGAATCCAAAGAAACGGAAGGACAAATAGTAGGGATTCGCTTAACGCTTTATCCAAGATCAATAATACTTCATAAATACCAATTTTGAAGCGTAATTCAAAAATAAAGATCAAAACATGGATACAATCAAAGATAGTAACCATAATAGTACATCTTGGACAAAAAGAAGAAAATTTCATTTTTCTATGAATAGTGTCGATTCGTGAATAAAGGCAGTATACATGAATAAAGGTCGATACGTGAATAGTAACCCCACCCAAAATTTCCAAATTTGATAAAAAATCGATCAATACTTCCTAAGATAATGATATCAAGAAATAATATCATATATGAAGAAAATAACATCCTTACCTCAAAATATCGCATTTCCTAATCTAATATCGGTAGATAAGGTCAAGGAAAACTTGCAGATCGATGAATGAAACTCACAAAGTATCTAAATACTCACAAAATACACTCAATAATCTAGAGAGATAAAGAGAAAAACTTATTTTTGGTGTGATTTTCAATTCTAACTTAGCCCTCTATTTATAGGAAAATGTTAGCGCACTTGACTCGCAACCCGATGGCTTTACCGCTACTATTCCCACCCACCACATTTGAAATAAATTCAGTACATTTCTTCACTAACCACAAGTGGGGCCCACTCAATTCTAGAATTTTCCACCAAAATCATTTATAAACCTAATTTCAATCACCACCTCTTAAAATTCATAACAAATCATACGCTCATTTTAATTGCTCAAAATTTGAGGACATATACTCAACTTATATATGTATAACATATCCAAAAATTACAACGATCCAACTATTTGGATTAAAAATTATAACTCACGTAATATATCTCAAAAACACCGGTTTAATTTTTAATACCTTCATTCCGGCAAAAATACCGATAAAATACCTCAACATTAATTCCTTCATTTATAACCACATAAATAAATCCATCATTTATATCCACATCAAATAAATATTTCCTTATCATATAAATCAATAATTAATTATTCACAAATAATATTACGTAATCACAATTATGATGACCAGTTGCTCCTCAGAAAGAGGGGGCTTTCCAATAAAAATTTCTCTCATCAAGCGCAATTAGGTGACCAAACCTCTCCTCGACGATGTACTTTCTAGACATTGCCAATAATGTTATCTAATAATATTATTCAAATAATATGAATTATTGATCCGATAATGAGAAATATTATGCAAAGATAATTATCAAACAACAATAATATAAAATATCAACGCAGAATTATTGAATCAATAAAATAAAATATTGACAAGAATTAATCGTAACAATTATTGAGTAAAGGTCTTCACGTAAGAATCAATAATTCAAAATACTGTAATACCGTGGTGCTATCGCTTTGTGCAACAACGCCAGACATTACTTTTTTTTACCAACCGTATTCCAACATCACATTATCAGAACGATTACGCCATTATTTATAAAACTTAATTTTGTCATTTTCTTCATCCGACAGCTTATTCTCATATGGGGCCACAAATGGTTGCGCTGTCGCATTTAATATTCTCCCTACGTGTAAAGAATATTCCACGACCAAACGAATATTCCCGACAACAATGAATATTTTATAACCACTCATGTATTTTGAAAAAAATTCATATATCACCCTTAACTTTAACTTTTATCAATTTAACCATTTATCGAATAGTAATTATAAGAAAAATTGAATACTTTTATTTCATAAAATTCGGTCTTACAATCTCCTCCTTATGAAATTTCGTCCCTAAATTTTACGCACTGTATTTCAAAAGTTAAGAATACCTTGCTTCCATTTCGATTCTATCTCCCTCGCCATCATGATTTCTCCATCTCCCGTGATAACTTCATTTGGGTTCCTCATTTGTTGGGAAGTCATGACAACCGCCATCCCTCGAACTATCCGATTTTTGACTTGTCTGGGCAAAGATTTGGCGTTATCACTACCGTTGGAATATATTTTTCTATAGACATATTCCTCCTCAACAAATTTCGCTGCAGACTCTCGTTTCATGATCTCAATCATCAATCTTCGATCCATATCGAATTCAGTTGATTGCCATGCATGTGGTAATTCAAAACTCGATGTTGGGTTCTCCCAATTGCTTTCCAAAAAGAGAAATTCATGTCATCTATTTTAACTTTCTTAGATCGGACATCTCTTTCCACATTATCCACGTGTTGTGTGGCTTTTACCCATGCATCACTCATTCTTACTCGTTCAGTTTTTTCTTCTTTCAGCTCAAATTCCATCTTTATCATCTTATACTCTGCCAAAGAATGCTTCTGTTCAAGCATCACATATCGGGTAACACAAGATTGAATTGTTGATCCTTTTGTTCCACGCATCACCGTCGCTCTTCAAATTTCGCTTCTTCTAACTCATGAATACGATTTTGAAATTCTACATTTTGATCATATAATACCTCTAATAAACTCTCCTCAGGTACCTCTTCTTCTTCTTCTTCCTCACTCTCAGCTGTTACCTCTGTGACTATCTCGGGTGAAACTATCAATTCTTCACTCACCACATAGATATCTCTAATTCCTTCTTCGTCTGACATCACATTATCATGGTTAGTGATTAGAGGTATCTCCACGGTCTCATTCACTCCATTGTTAACATTCTCAGCAGCCATTCTCAAATACTACCATAAAACAAGGGTTAATTAAACAAATTAAAATATCACATAATATCCCGATATTATGACTGACCAACAAATAAGCTTAGGTAGGACACACTAGCGAAGGATTTACTCATCTCTCCCCTCCTAGTTATATTCCCCGATCTCCGCCAGAGATCATATCCCTAAGCTCTGATACCAACTGTGACGCCCCCAGAATAGGTATACAACACCCATTCTGAGTCGCCAAATACATGGTATAGAAAGCAAACTACAACTTCAATAATACAATTGTCGTGCAAAATAAAACAACACATACTGTGAGTTTAAATACAAATATTATCTTCTTGACAATATCCACACTCAAATAAGTCCTCGTTACAATTATTCAAACACTATTTTACATAAATAGTGAGGACTGCTAAAATATCTTTCTAGAACCATCACTCCGCACTCGACTAGTTCCTCGCTATGTTCTCACCTCCCCGAGAAAAATGGAACAAAAAGAAAAAGGGTGAGCTCAACTAGCCCAAGAAGAATATTATGACTAAGATAATATACAACAAATTATCATTAGTCTTCAACAGGAAAAAAATCGATAAAATATAATAGCCAACAAGTTTTAGATCAACAACCTGCAATGACAAAGAATCCATTAGAAAAGTCAAGTGGAGAATGAGTTCTACTATCTTCTAAGATTTAAAAGTCCATCACCAATATTTTATCCCCAGAATAACAATCAATTTACATCTTTAATCAAATATTCATCTTTGCACTACAGCCAAAGATATTCATTTTATCACCAAATTGGTCATGTTCATCTCAACACTGCTCATCTTTGCCTGACTACGGGCCAAAGATATTCATCGCTTAATCATGTATCTTTGCACTACAGGTCAAGATATTTAGTAATATCATCATTTAGGACCGAGGATGATGAAAAATATTTTAAAGAAAACGAATCAAGTGAAACTAAGAACAAATAGTAGGGATTCAGATAACAGCTTTATCCAAGATCAATAATACTTCATAAATACCAATTTTGAAGCGTAATTCAAAAATAATATCAAAACATGGATACAATCAAAGATAGTAACCATAATAGATATCTTGGACAAAAAGAAGAAAATTTCATTTTTCGATGAATAAAGGTCGTATTCGTGAATAAAGGTCAGTATACATGAATAAAGGCCAGATACGTGAATAAGTAACCCCAACCCAAAAAGTTCCAAATTTGATAAAAATTCAGATCAATACTTCTAAGATAATGATATTGAAGAAATAATATCATATATGAAGAAAATAACATCCCTTACCTCAAAATATCAAGATTTCCGATCTAATATCGGTATAAGGTCAAGGAAACTTGCACCGATGAATAGAAACTCACAAAGTATCTAAATACTCACAAAAAACACTCAATAATCTAGAGAGAAAGAGAGAAAACTTGTTTCGTGTGATTTTCAATTCTAACTTAGCCTTCTATTAATACAAAAATGTTAGCGTACTCGACCTCGCAACCCGATGGATTTACACTCGCTACTATTCCCACCCACCACATTTGAAATAAATTCAGCACATTTCTTCACCAACCACAAGTGGGGCCCACTCAATTCTAGAATTTTCCACCAAAATCATTTATAAACCTAATTTACAATCAACCACCTCTTAAAATTCATAACAAATCATATGCTCATTTTTAATTCTGGTTCAAAATTTGAGGACATATACTCAACTTATATATGTATAACATATCCAAAAATTACAACGATCCAACTATTTGATTAAAAATTATAACTCATGCATATATATCTCAAAAACACCGGTTTAATTTTTAATACCTTCATTCCGACAAAAAATCTCGATAAAATACCTCAACATTAATTCCTTCATTTATAACCACATAAATAAATCCATCATTTATATCCACGCCGATAAATATTTCCTTATCATATAAATCAATAATTAATTATTCACAAATAATATTACGTAATCACAATTACGACAACCAGCCGCTCCTAAGAAAAAGGGGCTTTCCAATAAGAATTTCTCCTCATCGCACGCAATTAGGTGACCAAACCTCTCCTCGATGTAACTTTCTAGACATTACCAATAATGTTATCTAATAATATTATTCAAATAATATGAATTATTGATCCGATAATGAGAAATATTGTAGAGTGATAATTATCAAAACAACAATAATATAAAATATCAACACAAAGAATTATTGAATCAATAAAATAAAATATTGAACAAAGAATTACCGTAATAATTATTAAATAAAGTGCCTTCTTACGTAAGAATCAATAATTCAAAATACTTTGTAATACCGCAAAGCCATCGCGCAACAACGCCAGACACTTTATTTTTACCAACCGTATTCCAATAGTGTTAGTTAATTGTAATGATTACAATCGCTATTTATAAAAACTTAATTTTGTCGCTTTTCTTCATCCGACGCTTATTCTCATTATGGGACCCACAAATGGTTGCGGCGCGTCATTTAATATTCCCCACGTAAAGAATATTCCACGACCAAACGAATATTCCCCACAACAATGAATATTTTATAACCACTTGTGTATTTTGAAAAAAATTCATATATCACCCTTAACTTTAACTTTTATCAATTTAACCATTTACCGAATAGTAATTATAAGAAAAATTGAATACTTTTATTTCATAAAATTCGGTCTTGCATCATCGCTCTGTTGATTCTGTTGCACCCATTTATGACCGTCAGTTGTGGTCCCCAATTTGCATACTCATTATCTCGCTCTAATAATTGAGAGATGTTTACAATATCCTAATATAAAGAAAATTTATGAGATATAAGATATTGCTTGAATTGGACTTTAGACCTCTCGATACATCCTTGTCATTTGTTCCTCATTTTCACCAAACGAGGTGCAAAACCGGATAACTCGCAAACTTCGCCTCAGATTGGGACACCGTCATTTTGTTTTGTTCGATCCGATAAACTCCACCTCCTTCATACGATTTAATACTTTCAAGAAAGTACTTGTCATTGAATAGTTTCTAAAATGTTTCCCAAGACATGCCGAGTCAGGGTATTGGTCAGTACGCTTCACGCACTCTCACCAAAGAATCTCCTCACCGCGAACATAAAGGTGGCGAATGGAACCTTCTGTTCCTCCGTGCATCCCAAGACATCGAATATCTTGGTAATTTGCTTGACCCACGTTTTCGCCATGATCGGATCCGGTTTTCCCTTAAATTCTGGTGGTCCCAACTCTTTGAACTGCTTGGCTGTGACAAGCCCCGCATTGCTAGCATTTCCACCCGTATTCTGTGCATGAGTTTTCCTCGTCTGGTTTTGCATAGAATGCAAAAAAACTTCTGAACATCCCATCATTCATCATTTGTTCGGTAGTGTTGTTTACAGGAGGATTATTGCCTTCCTATTGCACGTTCTCCTGGTTTGTAACTAAAGGTTGTTCCATAGTCTCATACACTCCATTGTTAACGTTCTCAGCAGCTATTCTTAAATACTGCCATAAAATAAGGGTTAATTAAATAAATTAACATATCACATAATATCCCTATATTATGACAGACCAACAAATAAGCTTAGATAGGACACACTAGCGAAGGATTTGCTCATCTCTCCCATCCTAGTTCTATTCCCCGATCTCCGCCAGAGACCATATCCCTAAGCTCTGATACCAACTGTGACTTTGGACACCAACTTTTGTCAGCACCTCCCTAAGTCTGGCTTCGGTGCATCCCTCATCAACAGGAAGTCACCAGATAGAGGCTCGGGGCTCTTTACTTATGGCTCTGATACCAACTGTGATGCCCCCAAAATAGGTATACAACACCCATTCTAAGTCGCCAAATACATGGTACAGAAAGCAAACTACAACTTCAATAATACAATTGTCGTGCAAAATACGACAACACATAACCGCGAGTTTAAATACAAATATTGTCTTCTGATAATATCCACACTCAAATAAGTCCTCATTATAATTATTCAAACAATATTTTACGTAAATAGTGAGGATCTGCTAAAACATCTTTCTAGAACCATCACTCCGCACTCTCGACTAGTTCCTCGCTATGTTCTCACCTCCCGAGAAAATGGAACAAAAAGAAAAGGTGAGCTTAATCAACTAAGCGCAAGAAAGAATATTATGACTAAGATAATATAAAACAAATTATCGTTATTCTTCAACAGGAAAAATCTGATAAAATATAATGAGACAACAAGTTTTAGATCAACAATCGCAGGTGGAATGAAGAATCCAATAAGAGTCAAGTAGAGAATGAGTTCTACTATCTTCTAAGATTTAAAAGTCCATCAACAATATTTTATCCTCAGAACAACAATCAATATACATCTTTAATCAAATATTCATCTTTGCACTACAGCCAAAAAGATATTCATTCAGATCACCAAATGGTCATGTTCATCTCAACACTGCTCATCTTTTGCACTACGGGCAAAAGATATTCATCGATTAATCATTTATCTTTGCACCACAAAATAAAGATATTTAGTAATATCATCATTTAGGACCGAGAATGATGAAAAATATTTTAAAGAAAACGAATCCAGTGAGACAGAAGGACAAATAGTAGGGATTCGTATAACAGTTTATCCAAGATCAATAATACTCCATAATAACCAATTTTGAAGCAAAATTCAAGAATAACACTTTACCACGCAAGTATACGCGTTCAATTATAATATTCAGCAAGCAAGGATATCGTTCCCACGAGGAAATAGACTAATATTTATCAATTACTAATTCTAATGCAATTAATCCTATTTTAAACTACGAAATTTTATTTTTGATTTGAAATTTAAACTTAACAAAACTAATGATTAAAAATCAAAATTTCACAAGAATAACTGCAGATTTAATAGGTTAAGATTACAACTTCCCTTGGTATTTCATTTAAATCAATTCACTTCCCATTTAAAGCAATTAATTAATATGAATCATTATCCAAGAATGATTTATAAAATTCACACACTTTTTCCAAAACACGTGAACAAATCCTCCTAACTCCGATCCTTAAGACACAAAATTACAAGAACACCTTCTCAATTAATTCACTATATTCCTATGTGAATCAAGTTAATTAGGGTTTACGACATAAATTCTTTCAAATGATACAAAAGACACATAGGTATATTTCTATCCTACATGCTAATCATATTAACCCTATTCGGATTATATGAAACAGATGTTATCATATCCGAATCTAAATCTATACTCCATCTTCCAATTTTATATAGATTATCACAATAATTGTTGGCCAAACAATTAATCAATAAGCAAAAGATATAATAAATAATTCAATAAAAACCAACTTTCATTCAATGGGAAGGTTCAATTTAAACTACATACCAAGTTCCGTTGCAATCTTAATGAAAATTTAGTTCATGCTAATAATAAAGAAAAACATCATCCAAATTAATAATCCAAACATCCCAGATAAATACAAAAGATAAAACTAGAGAAAAGAAGAAGAAACTCTGAATTTTCTCAAATACTCTCTCTTTGATCTTCAGCCCTTGCAATTTTCCTTCGTATTTTTCTTCGTTGTTCTCTCTGCGAATCCCTTCAAAAATTGAGTGATCCGTCCTTTCTAAAGTCTCCTCCTCTTTGTATTAGTCTCCCCTCTCATTCAGATTCCTTTTTGGCTTCAACAACCCACTTAGAAGTAGAAAATCCTCCTTTTTGCAAGACACGAGCGCTTAGCGCCAACACAAGTTATTTCAAGCGCCTAAAGGCGCTTGACCAGACCACGTAATTACAAAATGCCACTCAAATCTAATTTTAATGATTTTAACCTTTTTCTTCTCCTAAATGACCAATTTGTCCCTCCAACTCCAACTGCAAGAAATAAACACAAAATGAGATAAAAAAATACTAAAAAACAATTAAAGATAGCAATAATTAAGTTTAATAATATCTGGATTCATAAGTATAAAACCCACTCATCATGCGCCTATCGCATGCAGAATCCTTCCATTATTCCATTCTTTATTATTCTCATTGGAATAACTGCCTATGTGGATTACCACATGCATGGTGAATGATCCTTCGTATTCATACGAATAGTATTTTCATTAAAAGGGTTTCTCGTCAGTAAGTATTTCGTAATTTTTCCGACCCTCAAAATTCGGAAAAATTTGAAATGATAATTTAATGAGTTTTCTAAATTGTGTCCAAAATGGCGATTTTTGGATGTATAGATTAAGAGTTATGGATTTTATGGGAAAAGACTATTTTAAAAGTAAATTCTTATAACTCCTTGTGGTTAACTCCAAAATTGGTAAATTTTTTATTGGGAGTACATGTATATAACAGGAGTATACCCTGTAAATTTCGAAATTTTTGGACAAAAGTACAATTTATGATAAATGTCTAAATATTCAGAAGTTTTAGCCATATGAAAATAGTAAATGAATTTTAAAAATTCGAGAAAATATATGTTCAAGATGGGACTATATTCTACTAAATCTCGAAAAAAAATATTTTGGGACTGATTTGGTATTTTCATGAAAATGAACTAGTTATGAGAAAATGAATTAAATATGTTATGTGAAGTAATAAAATTGAAAAATAGGATTTTATGGCTTGAGAATCCTATATAGGGTATATGCAGATTTTGATAACGGATTTGATCATTGATTATGAAATATTATGAGTTTGGCATTTTTGAATGATTAAATGCATTATTTGATAAAGTGTAAACAATTGAAATAAATTATTTATAAGTTTAAGAAATGATTAAAATATTGTTATAATATTAATGATATTAGATTATGAGATTATTAAGTGATTGATAACATTTGGTTATTATCGAACGATGGATAAATCAGATTATAAATGTTTAATATTTATCATTTATCTCATTTGATTGATTCTTATATCATCACATCATCATCCTCACGCTTATATTGTGGTGAAAAGTCATCTGTGGCACAGAGTGCATAGATGGACTTGGTATGATTATGACACTGTGGATTATTCGGTATAATCATGACCGTAATGTTACAAATGATGTGGAAAAAGTCCTCATGGCCCGTAATGCATTGATGGACAATTTTTAGTATGATTATGGCTATGGATTCTCTTCGGCCAAGGGTGCAAAGATAAATTATTTTATGGCATGATCAGGACCGTTGATGAAAACACGATTATCTTTGGCCCGTAGTGCATGGATAATTCGTGGTCATGATACTAATGAATATTCTTTGCCTGTAATGTAGGGATGATTCGATGATGTGGATTAATTATTGAGCTGAGTCTCAGCGATGAAATATTAATTCATGGATGTGATAATAATGAATATCTTTGGTCAGAAGTACGGATAATTCAAAGGATATGGATTGATTATCGAGCTAAGTCTCAAATGATGAAATATAAATTTATGGATGTGATATTAACGAATATCCTCGGCGTCAGAGTAAGTGTGAGGGTGATTCGATGATGTGGATTATTTATTGTCGAGTCTCAAATGATAAAATATTTATCATACACTTTTAAATGCATAGAAGATAGTAGATATCATGTTCTACTTGACTCTTCTAAAATACAGTTGTATGTCTTTGGCATGTAGTGCAAAGATGAATTGTTAATGAATATCTTTGGCCGAGGTGCAAAGATGAATTTATTCGTATGATTATGAGCACAAATTTTGATTTGGTATAACCATGATTTTTTATGTTTCAGGTGAAGATAGGTGATGAGAATTATCTTCGTCCTAGTTGTGAAAAGGAATTTAGAACCACAATTATGATTATGAGTTATTCATATGATTGTGGACAGGAACTGTTGATTTATTTTACAAGGATAAAACATTATTGGTGGACTTTTAACATAGAGAATATAATAGATCTGATGGTCTATTTGACTCTTCTAATGGATTGCTCGTTCCGCTGCAACTATGGTTGAAAAGTTTTATCATCTACCCTATGTTCTAAATCTCTGATTTATTATTAATGAAAGCTATTAATAATTTAATTATCTTTAGTCATGATATTCTTTACTGGGCTAGTTGTGCTCACCCTTTCTGCTTCACAATTCCTTTCAGGTAATAAGAGTGTTGCCGTAAGAGTGTCACGGGTCGAAAGGGATAATGTGGGAATAGAATAGTGGTCTCTAGGCGGAGGTTCTCCTTAAACAAGATATAAAAGTGTGTTGTATTCTATACAACATTTAGTAGTTATATTTGGTGAATCAAATAGGGTGAGGTGAACCCAACTTTGGAAGGGTGTTTTGCCACTATCATACAAGATGTCTAATGACATACAACCTCGTGTTATCATAAGGTAGGGTTGTGCGCATCCACTTGCTGAGTATATTTACGGGCACTACCTATATGATCTTGGAGTTGATTTAAAATATAATATGCACTTGGAGACAAAGGAGATAGTCATATGTCAAGAAGACTCACCATCGGAAAGAAGGTGATAGTAATCTTCTCATTTTTTTGGGGTCTATCAATTCAACCAAGGATAATTGCAATATATGATATCTATTATAACCTGTACGCATGGCCTCCCATGTATGCACGAAGGTTTCCTTGAGTACTTCCCAAAGATTTTAATTTCTAAAATAGTTTTTGACTATACTTTTATGTAAAGTATCATCAAAGGTTGTGGTCGAGGTACCATGAGAGTTACATACATTTGTATTAAAACTCATAGTTAATCGCGATCGTATTCTATACTTACGACTACCAACAACAGTATAAATGAAGTTGTATTTGAATTTTGTACCATGTATCTGGCGACTCAGAATGGGTGATGTATACCTAATTTTGGGGGCGTCACACTGCCCGCCCGTTTGCCACCTCTAATGGACGGTGAGATTTATTTCAAACTTTGGACGGTTCAGATAATTTATTGAGTTAGCGGGAAATTCAAAATAATTTGTATTTTATTATATACTAGTTGTGTCTCGTGCCTCCGGCACTGTATGAACGGTGGAATTCATCCCAAACTTTGGACGGCCCAGATAATTTATTGAGTGAGCGGGAAATTCAAAATCATTTGTATTTTATTACTCCCTCCGTCCCAGGATAAAAGTCCTTATTACTATTTTGGGTTGTCCCATGTTAAATGTCCACTTTCTTTTAATAACCAAACTTTTACACATTTTTTCCTATTATGCCCATAGCATTAAATATCTCATACTTTTCTAATTCTAATTCTCTCTCCATATTTAATGACATTATTATGGGTAATTTTATCATTTTATTCTTCTTCTTAATATGCGTGAAAAGTCCACCAGGACTTTTATCCTGGGATGGAGGGAGTATATACTAGCAATAGTCTCGTGCCTTCGGCACTATGGACGGTCAGATTTATTCCAAATTTTGGACGACCCGGATGATTTATTAGAATGGGCGAAAAATTTAAAATTATTTGTATTTTGTTATATATATATATATATATATATATATATAAACGAAGTTGTGTTGTGATCCTCAAAACTAGTTATCTATTGAATTCACAAAATAACAATAGTTTGACGGCAAAAAGCACTTTTTAGCCACTGTGGTTATAGTGATTTAAGCAATTAGCCACTGTGGTTTTAAAATATTCAATTAGCCCACTATACTATTTAAAAATGTTCAATTAACCCATTCCGTCCAATTTTGCAGACGGACGTTAAAAAATTGGCCCGATTTTCCTACGTGGCTTTTACAAATTAAATGCTAATGATGTGTATTTGCTGATCGGGTCATTGCAAACATATCAGTTTAGCCTTCGTGGAATTGGGGGAGGAAACCGTAGAAAACAAAAGAAAAACAAAGGCACAAATAAACAATTCATCTAGGGTTCAAAAGCAAACCTTTGTTTGAGAAGAAATCGAGGAAAGAGGTGGGGTTCTCTGGCGACACAAATAGACGAACAAGGTGGGGTATCATTCCAATAAAGCTAGGGTTCCAATCGTCTACCATATTAAGCGATAGAGACAGACGAACAAGGTGGGGTATCATTCCAATAAAGCTAGGGTTCCAATCGTCTACCATATCAAGCGATAGAGATAGAAGAACAAGGTGGGGTATCATTCCAAGGAAGTCAGGGTTCCAATCGTCTACCAAACATGTAAGTGTGGTCTGGGTTCCACCAATTTTTGTCTGAATTCTTAAAATATTGCATTCTTTTTCATCTTTGTTTTTTCTTAAAAGTGAAGGTATACGGTGTTGATATGAAGTATTGCACTTTTTCATCTTTGTTTTTTCAAATTCCCAGGTTCTCATATGAAGTATTGCACTTTTATACATCAGTGAAAATACTTGATTAGCCTTTGGATTTAAACATGAATGACCAGAGGAATATTATCAGTGAAGTTATGGCTACCAACATTAGCGTAAAAGTGTAAAAGTGCTTTTTCCCTAATAGTTGGTAGCCATAACTTCACTGATTGCCAAACCCCTAATAGTGTAAAAGTGTAAAATCACATAGGTTGAATTGATTAATGGAAATCACATAGGTTTAAGAGTTAAGCAATCATAAAAAGAAATTAAGGTTTAGTGTTTCTTTAATGTTTATAGTTGTGTTTCTTTAATGTTAACAGATTTCTTTAATTGGTGACCATGTAATAAGTTTATTCAATAAATGGTCATGGTAAGGAAGAGCCCAAGACTGGCAACAAGTGAGACTGGAGCAGGTGTAGGGGAAGGGCAGCAAAGGGACCATTTGCAGCCTAGAAGAGCAGCAAGTGGACCAGGACCATCAACCAAGTGGAAAGTAAAGGCTAAAAGAAGACTAGACTGAAAGTGTTATGGTTCATAATTTTGTTGGACATTAGGTTATACTTTGTTGTTTTGTTGTTCTGACTTGATCAAATGGACCATATTAATGTAATATTTTGGTAACCAAATTCTGTATTGAATTGGTCTCTTAATGTGGTTATGTTTTGTGATTGGTAACCAAATTTTGTATTGGCTTACTATACTTTATTAGTTGGCTATGCTTAATATAATTATAGTTATGCTTATAAGTTGACTTAATATACTTTATCAGGATTGTTGGCTCTGTTTTTGACACTTGGTGTTGTCTCTATTTTTTGTCAACTATTTTGGCAATTGTTGTTGGTAACATTTGTTGTTGGTTGTGTTCAAGTTAGGTTAAGATGTTGGCTCTGTTTTTTAACAATTAGTGTTGTCTCTGTTTTTGACAACTGATAACCAAGTTCATTACAATCAATACATTACCATTACAAGAAACCACATCCATTACAATCATGTTCAATTTGTTAGTACCATGACCATTTACTGAATAAACAAACTACTAAAAAAATTACTACCAATCAAACCACACTAATATTACACTTTCAACTACTAAAAATCTCATTTTCAATAGGGGGAACATTACAACCTACTACAATCCATGGAAATATAAATCTTGACAACTGATAACCAAGTTCATTACAATCAATACATGTAAATCCATGTTAAGATTAGAATTGTAGTGACAATCCATGAAAATACACAATTACATCTAAGTTTTGAGTTTGCCTCCTTAAGTCTATCAACTTCCATTTCCTTTATCAGTGTTTCCTTCTTCAGAATTTTCAACTTCTACTTCAGTTCAACATTTTTTTCCATCACCAAGCTCACCTCTTCAACTGGCTTGCTCATCACACTAGTTGCTTCATCAACATTGGAAGGCACTTCAATCCATTGAAAATATCCACAATATCTCCAGTTCCTATCAAATATATATAATTAACCAAACATTATTTAACAGAGATGGGGAAAACAGAGCCACATACCATATTAAACAAAGATAGGAATGAAATTCAGATTACAAATATGACAGAGTAAACTAACCCCATAGTTGCGACAACCATAAAACCTTTTTCCTTTTGACCTATCTTTCTTCGAAATACAGATTCGAGCTGGTACATCACAAAAACACTTGTGCAGTTCTGAAGTAGTGGTTGACATTGAGCTAGTTCGGGATGAAGCCATGTCAGATGTACAATACATTTGCACTTACCTCGAAACCAATCTTCAAGCAAAAGCCCTAATTTTCGTGCACTTTTACTTAGAAATGGGGAACCCTAGTTCTTCAATTCTTCAATTCTTCACTCGACCCACTCGATTTCACTCGATCTTCAGTTCTTCAATCGACCCACTCACTTTCGCCTCACATACGATCAAGATCGTCCCATGTATTCTCTCTCTCAATCAACACAATCGAGTTCGACAGACATTAAGAGCAACAATGGTTTGCTTTGCAACGGTTTCTGCTTATATCTTCGTCCCGATCAGCAAATACACATCATTAGCATTTAATTTGTAAAAGCCACGTAGGAAAATAGGGCCAATTTTTTAACGCCCGTCTACAAAATTGGACGGAATGGGTTAATTGCACATTTTTAAATAGTATAGTGGGCTAATTGAATATTTTAAAACCACAATGACTAATTACTTAAATCACTATAATTACAGTGGCTAAAAAGTGTTTTTTGCCATAGTTTGACTAATAACATAATAATATAAAATGACAAATATCTAGTAGTGAAATGACAAATTTTATGGTGTTGTGATGTTGTTATGGTAGTGTGTTATCCTTCATGTATATGCAGGTTAAAAGTTTAACATATTTGATAACTTTATTATGACAATAATTCAATGTAGTTGTGGGTACGTTATTGATGATAGTTTGTCAATATATCATCTTATTCATCATAATTATATAATGTTGTGTATTGTTATCCCATTATTTTTAAATTTTAAACTCACTTTCTAATATAACAAGATATTAATGGGTGATTGTTAGAGATTATGATAGATATCTATCTTTTTTTTTTAAATGTAATGGATATTTATCTAAACATAGATTATTAATAATAAAAAGTAGTTATATTGTGTTATTTTTCTTTGACAGAAGATATGTAATTATGTGTAATTGCTATTGTAAGTGTTTGGTATGAACTTAAGATTACTACGTATAATTTTTTTAATATTATCCCATGGGTTATTGTCAAATATAATTATCAACAATATTATTAAATTGATTAATTCAGTATTACTTAGTAAATTGCATTAGAATTTTTAATATATTTATAAAATAAGAATTTATGATTTATTCAATTATTAAATACAAAATTTTCAAGTATGTCATTAATAATACATTAAACTTATAATAATAAATAACAAATAACACCGCATAATTTGTATGGTAAGTGAGTTATTTTAGTTAAACTAAACAAGTTGACAAACAAACAAAAAACCAAAAAATTAAAAATTAAATATAAATTATGTGAATATTTATGTCCCAATTATTAAATATAAATGATATTTTGTCTAAATAAAATTTTAAAATGTCTACTATGCCATAATATCATATTACATGTCGGGATTTTGACACTTTACCGAGTATCTGATTATTAAAAATATAAAATTATTCGTATAACAAATATGATCTATAAATATAAAGATGACTGACTACGTTATTGAATATTTAAGATAATCATTTTAAATAATTTGTAACAAACTCCCCAAATGTGATAAACTTGGTACATTCTCACTTTGCAATCTAATTTTATTTTCTTGCCATATACAACAAACATTCCAATATTCCATTAGTATATAAATTAGTCTACTTCTTCAAATATATTAAGATTTGCATTGCATAAGAGATAGTTAGACATAATATTTTAACAACTTTTTTTCTAATAAAAAATAGTCTTTCAAGCTTAATGCTGTAAAATAATAATCACTTTTTGGAACTTGGGAAAACTAAGAAACATGGAATAAGGAAACAATTGCAACCATCACTAAAAGTTGTAAAATAATTTTCTAAAAACATGAAATTAGTCAAACTTAATGTTATAAAATAATTTTGTCTAGACAAGCATTAGTGGTACTTGATTTATTCGTGTATTTTTGTCTAATTACTTAATATTATCCATGGCAAAAACATTTGATTCATCTGATTTTTAAAGGAACACAACACACAATATAGGGGACAATTTATGCCTGGGGGCCTTTGTACAATATAAATAATAAAAATAATAATAAAAAAAACAATATTAATGTAACCACTAAATATTACTCCCAGGATAAAAGTTCCGGTGAACTTTTTACACATATTAAGAATATGAATAAAATGACAAAATTATTCATAATAATGTCATTAAATATGGAAAGAGAATTAGAATAAGAAAAGTATGAGATATTTAATGTTATAAGTATAATAGGAAAATATGTATAAAAATTTGGTTATTAAAGGAAAATAGACATTTAACATAAACTACTCAAAATAGTAATAAAGACTTTTATCATGAGACGGAGGGAGTACAAATCACTAAATATAAGAGTAATTTTCTCTTATTAATCACAAAAAAACAATTTTTTTAATCATTTGTAAGTGGGAATAATGCATAATTCTTTATTTCTTTGCATAAAGTGGATAAACAAGATTAATGAAAAGTTACAATGGTATGCATACAAGACTTATTAAGTAGCCTTTTTAGCGGGTCAGAGTCCATAAACTCCCAAAGTCACAATTCAGCTCTTTTCTTCATCAACACGGAGGAGAGAGAGTGTGAGAAGATCAAGAAAAACGAATTCCCGTTTCTCTGTAATTGGGGGAATTTTACTTACAAGTTTCTCCCTCTAAATTATTGCAGGAAACTTTATGATCTCCTCTAATTTCTACGGCAGAATAATTGTGTTTATAACATTCTAACAAACCGGCGATGGAGTACTGTGAGAGCAGCGGCGATGAATACTATAATGGCGGTGATGATTGCGATTTTCTCGATGAATTGCCGCGTTATGAAGGTTCATGGTGTAAGGTAATTTTCAATTTCGCATGTGAATGACTTTGCCTCTGTTGGGTTTTGGTGCAATGTGGTGGTAATAGAAGTCAGCAGAAAAAGTTGTTTTCTTGTTTGGTTCTTTACTGATTTTCTTGTCTTTTTGCCAACCCAAAAGAGGGTTTAGGGTTAAATGATTCTTTAAGTTGAGTTTTATTGGTGAAATGGGTGTGTTCTGTAAATTTAATGAAATTATGTTTATTTTGGCTGCAGCTTTGTGAAATGGTAATTATGGGCTCTAATGATAAGCTGAAATCTTTTTTTAAAAAATTCTATTCAGGATTAATATTAAACATAACTTGAAATTTAATGAATCTGTTAAAAGATTGCAACTTTAAAATTTTCTTTAGTTAACACTGAATATTGCTCAGTTACTTGGCAGTTTCATATACTCATTGATGAGGTTTTTCGGGTTTTTCCTGTATCAGTGTTTTCATGCATTTTGTTTTTCTTTTTTTGCGGCCCAAAAATTAGTGATAGTTTAAGTTATGGATGAAAGGGTGTTCTTTTTCATATACTAGTATGTTTAAAATTCAAAAGGAGTGATGGAATGGAAAACAAAGGGAAGGATTTGAAAAGTGCAAGGTAAAACCCCATAATTAGCACAAAACTAACTATACATATTCGATAAATTTAAAGTAAGGAACTATTACTTAAATCTATTATAATGAACTTTCAAGAAAGTCTTATGTTTCTTTACTTTCTTTTTTCATTATGTTTTTCTTATTTTTTCCCAAATCCAAACATTGAGTACATATCATCTATGTCTTAATTCTTTAAAAGGGTGACAAACGGGATGAAATTGTAAAAATTAATAGTAATGAAAAGATTAAGTCCGTACAATTAAGTGATTAATGCAGTAAGGGAATTACTGATTCTTCGAAGTGATCATGAGTCAAAGTCTCAAAGATGCTATTAGATGTTCTAATTTGATGGTGATGTGCCTCCAAGAAACTTAAATGAGGGTTATGATAGGGGGTTGTGAAATCTATTTAGTGAATTGACGGTGTAGTTTGGTGTGTGTTGATGTTGTGGGATAACCAAGGGTGTTTTGATGCTTGGGATAGTCAAGGGTGTTAATGTTGTGGGATGGTTATGTGGTACATTTAGTGGAGCCCATGAGAGGCATTTATTTTATTCTGTGTCCTTGCAAAACGGTTGAGATGTGGGTGTTGTTGTCCTTTTCATGGGTTTATTTATGGGTTTACGGAGGATAGGAATCGGTGGGAATTATGAGAGAAGTTAGCAGGCTCCACACGTATATGGGAGGTTCTATGGTGCATTGTAGGGGATTCAATGTGGTCGAATTTCTATTGGAGAGGATGGGTTATATTAGAGCTTCTTATGCGGATGCATGAGTTTAATGACTTCACTAGGGGTATGAGCTTGTTTGGACTTACATTTGGAGGAGTATGGGCCCTTTATGTGGGCTTGGAGTAGTGACTCTAGTTTATGTTGAGGCTTGATGGAGTCAACAATTTTCTGGATTGGGAGTTGTTTTTGTATGTTTCTTAGTCATGGTGAAACAACTCGGGTCAAATCCTGAGTCTAGAACAAATCTCGGATCAAATTCCAAGTCCGAATCGAATCAAATCCATCCGAACAAAGTCTTAAACCACTAGCCCAATAGTATCTTCTTGGGTCATCTTAGCTCATCACAAGCTTACCCAAAAGATCATGACTGGAGGTACTATTGTTAATAACTTAATTCCTTATATACATACAATTTTTTCTCATATCTTTCGACGTGAGACTAGAGTGTTACAAACTCCCCCACTTAAATTTATGGCGACCTCGTCAGAACCGATTACACACGGTCCACAAATCTTAGCCTCTCTAACCATTCTGGGATAATACCGGTTAGCTTCGTGTGCTCACCTCCTACAAACCGATCGGATAACCCAATCCGAGCTTTTAAGAGTCGGCTTTGATACCATATGAAATAACCCGGGTCAAATCCCGAATCCGGAACAAATCTTGGGTCAAATCCCAAGTCCAAATCAAATCAAATTTATCCAAACAAGACCTTAAACCATTAACTCAATAGTATCTTCTTGGGTCATCTTAGCCCACCATAGGCTCACCCAAAAAGTTACTGAAGGTACTATTGTTAGTAACTTAATTTCTTATATACAGACAAAATTTTCCCATATCTTTCGATGTGGGATTGGAGTGTTACACATGGTTAACTAGATCAGTGTTAGACTACGTTCTTTAGTGTTGGATAGCAGTGGAACTCATGCTAATAAGAGTTCATTGGTAACCCTTATTGAAGTGCGTTGCGGTTTGCAAAACATGTGGTTTAAGAAATGGTTTTTGTTGACATGGTCGGAGTTTGGTGGGAGGGTATGTGATTCATAACTCTTGCCTAAATAACAATGAGTGTGGAAGATTTTTAGCCTCTATGACAAACGTCAAAAAAGATTATCATAATCTCCAGCTGCTTGAAACATGACATATATCCAAAAGAGAACAACATAAAGAAAATTTACTATTTCCCACCTCAACAAACAGAACTAATGCATTAATTTAAATATATATATATATAAATTTTCAAATGAGTGTGTAACAAAAAATCGTTTTAACTAGTCAACTATCATGATTGGTTAGTAGTTGATATATTAAACTCTTTATTTGAGTCGTATTGAAAATAAATAATTTCTTTCTCTCTAATTTATCTAGTATAAAAATGAAATTTGGCTCAATTTGGTGTTGAGGATATAATGCAAATGTAAAGAAAGAGATCCAAAATTGGTAAAAAAAATATAGATAATGGAAAAATCTAGAACGTATCTCTCGTCATTACTCATGACTATTAAAAGTTCATAGAAAACTGGTAGAACAATCCAAAAAGAAGTTGCCACCCAGTTGCACACTTTGTACTAATATTTTTAATGAGGTGTCCATAGAAACTCAAATTTAGTTGAGCTTCTTCAATCTCTTTCTTTATCTAAAAGATTGAGAAGAATCACAATCAAACTTTACCATTTCTCTCCGGTCAGTGGTTTTGCTTCATTCACAGGTTTTTTCAGGAAAAAACTTGTTGTAAAATTCATCATTGCCTCAAATTTCTCAGTCACATATATTAATTATAGCATATATGTATATGTACATATTCAATGGAGTATTGTGCAAGAAACATCAAAAAGCACTGGAATAATGATAATGATGGTGTCGTTCTCGATAAATTGCTGCATTCTACCGGCCAGTGTTTGTCATACAAGGTAATTGAATTTTGACTGAGAATATATGCTTCCTTTGTTTGTTTTTTCTGCAACTGGTGGAGAAAGAGGCCCAAAAATGGTTCTGTTCTTATGTGGATTTTATAACTTAGTTCGTTACTGAAGTCCACATATTTTAGTTTTCATTTCTATATTCTGTTTTCTTGTTTTAAGAGGATTTCAGGTTAAATATTTCTTTTGATGTGAGTTTTTGTTATAAACTTTAAAAAATGGTGAAGGTTTTTAATATGGTGGCGATTAGGCTCTTTTGATCAGCTAAAGTCTCTAGTAAATTTATCTAATCCCCGGCTAGCAATTGGAACTTGAAGTTATCAGCAAAAATTATAGAAATTTTGCAAAAATAAGAAAAGATTTTGCTTAAGAACTCATTGAAAGTGGCTGCATGCAAATATGAAGTTTCCCTAGGGCCCAATTTTGTACTTTCATATATTTTGATTATTGAACAAAGAGGTCAAATTTAATTGGTATTTATTCCATTTTATTCTTATGGGGTGCATGTGTTCATTAATTTTAAATCATACATTTTTTTTTGGCGGTTTTTGCCTTTGCAGGTAATCAGGAAAGAGTCTTTGTTGGCTGCACAGGTGAACTACTGTTTACAATGTTTTTACTTTCCTAATTTGGGTTCATTTTTTGCATGATGGATATAAAAAATGTAGAATTGTTTACATTTGCATTTCGAAGAGAGAAGACCTGCAAAAAGTAATGGATTTGCTATCTTTGAAAGAACATCATGCGCGGACCATTCTCATTCATTATCGTTGGAACGTTGAAAAGGTCTTTACGGTGTTTGTGGAGAAGGGAAATAACAAGTTGTATGCGGAAGCAGGTGTAACAATGGGGCCGCGTGATAGCCTTTCCTTGTCTCAATATTCTTCTGAAGTAATGTGTGAAATCTGCATAGAGAGAGTTTCTGTCACTGAGACAACAACAATGGAGTGTGGCCACTGTTACTGCAACAACTGTGAGCATGCTGCTTTTTTTCTTTTTGTTTCCTTAATTACATGATTACAGGGTCCTTCTAATTAATGTTGTTGCAGCAATATAATCACATGATATAATTAACTACATTACATCTTTTAATCCATTCTCTTGATTTTTTTATAATAAAAATTATGTATTCTTGAATATATTAGACTTTCAATGAATGAAACTAGAACGGCATGGAGACCATACTTAATGTGACAGACCTCTAAGTTTGGTCAGCACTAGCTGGTTGATGCACCCATGTAATAGATCCTACAAATATGAACTCCTTAAAATCATTACTTTAAATATGGTTCAGATAATATATTGAATAATCAATTTACTGCAAAGGAATGTGGAACTTCTGTCTGCTGTATGTTTTGATGTTCAATCTTGGATGATGAGTATATACCATGTTTGAAATTTGTAAGGATAAATGATAAACATTTGATTGACATGCTTAATAATAGTGTGTTGTGGAATGAGTCGAACATTAAGTTTGTGTACAAGGGTCAAGGGTCATGGCTCTTGCTCGAGTCTTTTAGTCTTGTGGCCAAACACACTTTTAGACTTAGGTTAGTTTACAACAACAAGATCATCGCCTTGAGGGCCGATGTTTGCAGCTCTTTAGTCTTTACTTAATCTCCTCTCCTTTTCAGCTTTTCTTCTACAATGAATGATTAATAGAATCTTTACTGTTACTTGTGTCATTCCATTTAGGTTGGACAGAACATTTCATTGTGAAAATAAATGAGGGTCAGAGTAGACGAGTCAGATGCATGGCGGACAAGTGCAATGGAATTTGTGATGAAGGTAAGATCAAAAGTCTAGTCAGTGCTAGAGATCCTGATCTTGCTGAGAAATTTGATCGCTTTCTCCTAGAGTCATATATTGACGATAATAAGATGGTAAAATGGTGCCCTAGCATTCCGCATTGTGGAAATGCAATACGTGTTGAGGATGACCAATATTGCGAGGTTGAATGTGCATGTGGTTTACAATTCTGCTTTAATTGTTCATCTGAAGCACACTCACCTTGCTCATGTCTAATGTGGGAGCTTTGGGCCAAGAAGTGCAAGGATGAATCGGAGACAGTTAACTGGATTACGGTCAATACTAAGCCTTGCCCACATTGTCACAAACCAGTGGAGAAGAATGGAGGATGCAACCGAGTACGCTGTATCTGTGGACAAGCATTCTGGTGAGAATTCTTATTGATCTCTCATACTAGCTAATTCTGTTCCATTTGATGATACTTTTTTATCTGCTGCATTTACATATAGAAATACTTTATACTTTCTTCTGTTACCCATATAAACTGGCTTATAATTCTTGTTTAACATTCTGTTAATGTGTTTCTTTTTTCTTCTTTGCATGGTTGGAGTGCCAATGTGACCCTTCTTTGTGCAACTCCTTGAATCAAATGTAGTAGTCTTATTTTGCAAACCCACTGTGCTATCCTAGTGATACTTCTGCCACGCCATTAAATAATTTGAATATTATTGCATCATTTCTTCTGTATATGATGGTGACATTTGGCAGCAGAAGATGTCTGATCGTTCCCTGCCAGCCTCATAGTTACTATGAAATTTATTAAGTAATACTCCCTCCGTCCCAGGATAAAAGTTCCGGTGGACTTTTCACGCATATTAAGAAGAGGAATAAAATGACAAAATTGCCCATAATAATGTCATTAAATATGGAGAGAGAATTAGAATAAGAAAAGTATGAGATATTTAATGCTACGGGCATAATAGGAAAAAATGTGTAAAAGTTTGGTTATTAAAAGAAAGAGGACATTTAACATGGGACAACCCAATATAGTAATAAGGACTTTTATCCTGGGGAGGGAGTATGATTTAACGCAACGTTTTGAAAGTCAGACAACATTTAACTATGCTAGTGTATAGTGGACTCTAGCCAAGTAAAAGTTAGTACCTCTTAAGTTTTTGCTTCTAAGCTAGAAGTTCCAGGAAAATAATATTTTAATGTGAACAACTAAGGCATCAATATTGGTGCATATGAAGTTCCAGGGCAATAATATTATGATTCACTTGATGTTCGGTTCAGCTGACCTTTTACATGATATAAGGCTCATATTTGATTGTTCAATACTTGGTCTTCAATCCTTTTCTTTTAATCGTGTTTTTATGAATAGAAAATTTGAGAGTGATATTTTATTTATTTTCCTAGCTGCCTTCCTCATTTTGTAGTTGGCTGTGTGCTTGTGAATACACATGGGATGGTATTCAAGGTCACAGTTGTGGAAGATACAAAGATGATCAGCATAAAGTAAATACTGAACAAGCAAGAACAGAACTTTTAGCTATATATCACTACCATAATCGGTACAAAGCTCATATAGACTCGTTGAAAGCTGAAGTCGAGCTGAAAGAAATAATACAGGATAAGACGGCAAATCTGGAAGCAAGGGAATTAGCATCCACGAATTTCTGTTGGGTGACAAATGGACTTTACAGACTCTTCAGGTCAAGGCGGGTTCTCTCTTATTCCTACCCTTTTGCATATTACATGTTTGGTGATGGACTGTTCAAGAATGAAATGACAAAGAATGATAGGGAAATGAAACAAAATTTGTTTGAGAACCAACAGGAGCAGCTTGAGTTGATTGTTGAGCAACTCTCAATGTCTCTAGAACTGCCGTTTGATGAGTATGCCGAGGATAAATTTCTGGAAACAAAAGTGAAGATCATTGATCTATCTGGAATCACCGATAAGTGCTGCAAAAAATTGTGAGTCTGCACTATATTCAAACTAAACTTTTTCAGGATCTGTGTAATATCATGACAATAGATGGCTTGATTTAATTCACGGGGGTTACCTTTGTTACTTCATAATGTAAATGAAACACCCTAAATTACCAAAAAAAAATTATAAAATATTTCAAAATTAGTAATTAGTCGATTCTGTGATGCTACAAAATTGTGTTGAGAGAAAAAGTTAAAACTCTTAGTTGAAATAATAAAACAAACAAACTTGATGCAAATGCCATGAAAACAAATTGAACTTCCTGTTTCCTATTCCATATTTTCTTAAAGCATTCCCTTCAAAGTTTGTCTTGCTCATTTCTAGATATGGACTGTTTGCAGGTACGAATGCATTGACACTGATTTATTAGGTGAACTCCAGCAGGCAATTCACATTATAGCTCCTTATAGGTCAAAGGGTGTGGAGAGAGCTTCTGAAATTCCTAAAAAAAATTCTGATTCAAATGGTAAGGATATTGGAGCTCTTTTTCAGCTGACCTTTGTTTTTTTCTGTCTGCATAACTCATCCTTTGGACTGTTTCTGCATATACAAATAGAACCATTTTGTTTCTAGATTCATAGGTCAATCGGAAGAGATTGAAAAATATAAAATATAAGTTTCTTTCAAAATTACCTACTGACATTGTAACCAAATTAATTATAGGAAAATGTACGGCAAGACCTTATCAACCTACTTCTAGCTCTCAGAGTTCAAACAATGGTAGGGGTTTTTCTCTGAAGCGTGCAAGAATAGAGAGAGAAGAGTTCAAGGATGGCGGTTTCTGGTGGAATCAGCCTCATTGATCTTAAGCCAGCTGCAGTTTTCACCTATAAGATGCGATTTTGTTAGTTGAAACCGCATCTGTACAAAAAGTAGATGTCAGTAACATATACCCACTATGGGATTGTGCATATGATAACTCCAAGGAAAGCGCAGTTGAGGTCTCCTTTTATCTTAATCCAGTTTAACAGTTCACTGGTATATGCTCTGTTTTATTACCTGGTTAAAGGTTTGTGGATTTTGACAATAATTATATTGCAGTCTATTTGGTTGGAGATGGCCATGAGGGATTTACTTCACCTTGCCAAATCTTTTGAGTTCCAATCATGTTTTTTTATGAAAGCATTAAATGCTCTCTCGCTCCATTTTTGATGTGGTGGCTGATAACTGAATATGCCCTAGGTTTCGGGTCCATTCCAATCAATAATAATCAAAAGGAATTGTTAAATTCACAACACTTTTTGTTATTTTCACAACAAAAGTGTCGTTGTAGATGTATAGCAACGGTGAAAATCATCGCTATATGATCTATAGCGACACTTTTGTTGTGAAAATAACAATTTTTGTTGTGGATTTAACAATTTCTAATCAAAATTAAGGGCTGTGGATTGTTTCCAGAAGGAATATCCATAGCATGACTTGATTGTCTCCACAGATTCTTGTTTATTGTTTCACCTTTGGAAGAATGTTTTGATACTTGTCATTTCTATATTTTTGCAAATTCTTTTTTGAATTCAGTCTAATTTATTACTATATTCTTCTGAAGACAAACTATAACTAAAGAAGTAACCAGCCAGTTGTATAAGTGTTATGTTTAAATTGAAGGAATGGAATGAAAAGTGAAATGATTCATTCGATTTTAGTTGGAATGAGTTATTTCATGCTCTTCCTAAACATAATTTTTTTCATTCTATATGAATGTTCCATTCTCATCTTCATTACTCCATTCCAAATGTAGCATTAATACCACACAGTAATGAACTTAATTAAGGATCAATTACATATTTTATTATATTTTTAAAAATAATTACAACAATAGTGTACTTATAAAATATTTACACAATTAATGCATTTAAAGTTTTATTTACATAATTAGTGCAGTTATAATTCCTTAATTTAGGAAATTAGTATGCAATTAGAATTCCTTAATTTAGGAGATTAAGATTGATTTACTTATTTAATTAAATAATTAATAAGTCCAAACTACTTCCATCTCCCAACTACTTCTGATCTCTTCTCTCTACGAACTGCACCATCTCTTTCTTCTCTCGTTCCAGCGTCAGTTTATATTTAATCCATTTTTAAGCTTTTACGTACCTCATTCATCCATTGTATTATGCATTCTCGATCATCTCTCCCCACCAATCTCACTCTCTGTGTAATATTACGTTTTTCTTCTCCATAAGTTTGAGTTCTGAAAGCATTTATTGATATTCTTTTTAATTTGTTATTAGTATCCATGTGGAGTGTAGGTAAACCAACTGGAGTAGCAGCAGGAAAAAACTAGGGAATAATATTTTTTAAAGCATTGATTGATTGCTGAGAGAGCTGCTTAATTAGTTAATTAGTACTAGCTACTGGAGTGGAGTGGATTTACTAATTGGTTTCCACTTCACCAACAATGGATAGTCGTCTGCCAACAATGGTTAATTTATGGAAAAAGTAGTAGTACCGTGGAGGAAGCAGTGATAAGTAGCAGTAGTAGTATCGTGCAGTTTTTTATTTGGTTACCTATAAAAATTAAAATTGTTACTTTGTACGAATATTTGCCTACCAACTGCACTATATTCATAATAATTTTATTTTTAAAATGTTATTTATACGTTGGTAGCCAAATCTTCATAAAAAAAGAACTAATTCAGTTTTATTGGGTTCTAATTAATTATAAAAAATTTAAAACGGTTTCAAAGTGTTACGTGCGGATGGTATCCAAAATGTCATGTCTAAGTTTCCATTTATGTATTTGTTAGTTACTTATTAATAACCTTTTAAAATAAAATTATTTTGAATATGGTGCAATTGGTAGCCAAACTTTAATACAAAGCGTAACTTTTTAGTTTTGTGGGTAACAAAATATTCATAAAATAAATTTGTTAAATAATTTTCTCTTTGTTCGGCTATAAATTCGTTTTGGATCTGTTCTTGCTGGTTTGATAACTCTGACTTCTTCTTCTTCGATTTATTTTGGTAACTCTGATTTCTTTTTCTTCTTCTTCGATTTGTTTTGTTTTGGTTGTTCGTGATTCCTCTTTGTTCGGCTACTCCGAATTTATTTTGGATCTGTTCTTGCTGGTTTGGTAACTCTGACTTTTTCTTTTTTGATTTATTTTGGTTATTCGTGATTTTCTCTTTGTTTTGTTTTCGATTTGTTTGGTAACTTTGAATATTTGAATTTGAATTATTATTTTGAATTTAAATTTATTTTTGTTGTTTGATCAAAGATATTTGAATTAGAATTATTATTTTTGGTAGTTATTTCTCCTCGATTTTAAGTTTCCTTATTATTATGAATTGAATCTTATACTATTTTCCTAAATTAAGGAATCCTAATTGCACTAATATTGTAAATAAATATGGAAAAATTATTATGTTTATAAATATTTTGGTTTTGCACTAATAGTATAATTACTTTCTAATTATTGTATATTTTGTAAAGAATCCCTTAATTAATTGCATATGGAATGGACGTAAATACTAATGTTTACTTGGTTTTAGTTAATGATACAAGTTGTTTATCCCAAACTAATTTTGGGCCAGGTAAAATAAATTTAAATCCATATGTAATAAGTGTCAAAATAAAGGGCAAGAAAAACCTTGAAAGAAAACAAATTAAGTAAGAAAAGAATAAAAGAGTAGAAGTAAAAATGGAGATAAGTAATAAAAACTTTTTTTTTTTGGTGCAATGGAGGCCAAAGGCCAAAATTAGATAAAGTAGTTCATACAACATTGTTCATAAATTTTGCTTTTTTTTTTTTACAAAAATATTACTCACAACTCTATATTTTTTAAAAGAATTTTCGAAACGGCGTAATTTTAATAAATATATGCTACTATGTATATTATTTAAAAGGCATGTAGTATATATATACATATATATATATATATATTATACCAAATTTGAAATTAAAAATATTTTAAATAAAATTTTAAAAATTAATAATAATATTATAATTTAAAATGGAGAAAGTATAAAAAATAGTTTGTCTTAAAATAAGAATGCCAAATTTTAATTATATATATGCATATAGGGGAACTATCCAAATACATACTATGAATCCTTATAGGTATCATTTTAAGGGAAGAGATGGGTTTGACTTTATTAATTAAGGTTTACAAGTTATTAACCCGGGTTATTAGGTGTTAGAGTTTATTAAGTTCTTTATTAACTAAAATTTAGGATTTATTAACTTCTAATTAATAAATTCTAAACCCGATTAATAAATCCTAATTAATAAATCATAAATTTTAAATAATAAATCCTAAATTCTGATTAATAAATCCTAGTCCCTATTTTATAAACTATAAATCTTAAATAATAGGCCTAAACTCTAATTAATAAATCAAATCATGCAAGTAGCAGATGATTAGTTCAACTTTTTAGTTGATATTTAAAATAGATGAAAGAGAGGTTTGATTTTTTTAATCTCGTCCGTTATGTTGATGTTTAAAATAAATGATAGAGAGAGTGTATTATAAATACATGCTATTAATTATTTATATATATATATATATATATATTTAGGATATTAATATTTTATAGTATTATTTTTGATATTTTTATATATAAGACTTATATATTAATTGATGCCTCAAATTTGTATTGACTAATATACGAGCAGTATGAAAATTTCAAAAAAAAATAATGTAAACATTCTTGAAGTATTTTATTTTTTGAAGTACTTTTATTCTTTGATGATTTTTCAAATAATTTATTTTTATGTATTACGCGACCTAGCCTAGCTACACAAAAAAATGTCGGTTATGTTTTCGTTTGACTGGTTTATATTTTAACGAAAAGCGTCGGAACTGTCACTTGACAGTAAAATTGTCCGCTGCTCAACCCTCGGATCAATGTCCTCTTCAATGTTCAACAACAACAATATTTCAATTATGATCTCCGACGAAGATTCCGATGATTTCAACGGAAAAATGAGGGTACGAGTCCGAAGAAAACACAAGAAATCGGCACTCCGGGGCAAAAACGAATTAGCTCGCCAAATTTTGAGACAGCTCCAGAGATGGTGGCCTGTCTTGCTCTTCCTTCCCGCCGTCGGACTGCTCGTGTTCGAGGCCTCGAGAATTGGACGAAAACCGAGTCCAGTGATCAACTCGGAACTCGTGACTCAGAAGAGGCCGGAAATCGTGACCCAGAAGAGCCCGGAAATCATTGCGGAGAAGAAATCTGAAGGGAACTTGAATCGTTTAGATCCGACAACTCGGGTTGTTGGTGGAGTGAGACAACGTAAGCCCTTTCGAATATCGTTATAAAATTATAGTTTTGCTTGATAAGGATTTGTTAGGCTGACAAAAATTAGAAAAGATTGCATTTTAGCTGATTTTATATTATAATTGAAGCATTCTCATAGTTAAGCTTGTTTTTAATAAATTTATCTCCCTCCATTCAAAACATGAGATAATGATTTACTAGTATGGAGAGTGGCTAAACTTTGCTTGTTTATTTAGAATATTGCTCAAATTGAGGATTAAGCTAAATGGAATATTGACAAATTTCTTAGGGTGATTGATTTTTTAAAAGTAACTCATTTAAATTTATTAAATGATTGATTTTTTAAAAGTAACTCATTGAATGATTGCTCAAATCTGATTTTGCAAAAATGCAGATTGATCTGGGTATTTTGTTTAGGACTTCCTCTTGTCTGCTCAGTAACTTTGTTCACTTGATTAAACTTATGTGCATTCTAATCTATTGCAGAAAATAGGATTAATCTAAATAAGAAATTGTCCTCTTGAGATCTTGTTTGCTCAGCATGGATTTTTATCTACATCAGTCATCTAATTTAGTAGTTGAAGTTCTTCCTTACGGATTCTCATGTGCTTATTTGTTTTGGATAGATACCGAGCTTTCGGACTTTCTGCCACTGATCCAAAATTCTTGAAATAATACCTTAATATTTGAGCCTTTGGTCATGTGTCTACTTGAGGTGTTTGTCATGATTCATGGGTAAGACTTTGTTGTCTCTAACCGTTCCTTGCATTGAGTTCTTGAGTTGTTCAGTAATCTATGTTTATGACCAGAATAAAACTTTATCCATTCCTGATTGCACATGGACAAGGGAGCTTAAAATTCATTGCTTGTTTTTGTGCCATTCCTGTTTGAAATCCAGTCTGCACTCTGCATTGACATCATTTATAAAAATATTCCGCAATTTTTTTCCCATTCTTGAAGTCTTCTTTCTTCCAACTTCCACTGTAACTAATTGCAATATTGATGTGTATTGACAACAACAGTCTTGAACAGTACCACTTGCATTTGAGCTACAAGTTTGTTTAGCATTGGTCAAACATCTGTTATGTTATTTACTTCATTAGGTTCAAAATTATACTTGTTGGGTGTGTAGAGATTTGCACTTGATAAGAGCTCTAGAAAACAGAATGACTGGTAACAATAACAAGAAATAAGTGTTAAAGTGGAGATTTGGAGTGGAAAGAAGTTGGTGCCAAATTAAGTTCTGGTTTTTTGTATATAAATTCCCCCCCTTCTCTCTTTGGCAATATTCCCAAACAGAGACTCATGGTTATAGTTCTCTGATGTGTTTTTACCTATATATATGTATATATATTTAGTGTGTTTATTTTTGTATTCCTCGTCTGACATCTTTTAGACATTGAAAACATCTAACTTAATAACGCACTTTAATTGGTCCTATCAGGTTGCTTGAAGCTCCTACCTCCTGAAGAACTAGAGCATTTGGATATTCCCATGGAAAAAGAAGTCGCTAATGCTATTAATAAAGTGGTATACATATCCGAGAGTAATACGCCTTACAGGGAACTATCTCATCAGCACACAGAGGCCACAAGATTTAATCTTTTCACAGGAAACCAAACACTCGAGCAAAGAGAACAATCTTTTAAGGTTGTATTCCACATCTTGGTATTTTCACTATAATCTTAGGCCTTAGGAATTAAGATATCCGGTTAGAGTTCAAGTTCAACATAAAATCACTTCTTTGGATTTTGCTTCAGTACCAGAATTTTATGCATGAACAATAATTGAACCTTTCTCATGTTCATCCATAATCTTTGGATTTGCTTCAATATATGCTTCTTATTACTGTTATTATCCTCTTATCTCTTCATGTTGAATGAATGTCACAGGTGAGTGAAACTTCCAGGGTACATTGTGGCTTCTATAGTGAGAATGGCGGATTTAAAATTTCCAACGAAGACAAAAGTTTTATGAAAACATGCAAAGTTGTGGTGTCTACTTGTACCTTTGGTGGTGGGGACGATCTTTATCAACCTATCGGGATGTTAGAGGCTTCACTGCAAAAGGTAGTAATCTCATATGCAATATTCTATTAAGGAGCTAGTTCTTACTGTATTTTAGTATACTATAGTTTCGCATTGATGCAGGTTTGCTATGTGGCATTTTGGGATGAAATCACTCTTGCTGCACATGAAGCAGCGGGACACAGGATTGTTAAGGACAACTTTATTGGAAATTGGCGCATTGTACTAGTTAGGAATCTCCCTTTCAGAGACCAAAGGTTGAATGGTAAAATCCCAAAGGTAGGAGGGTTGTAGATGGCTTTACATTCTGTTCTCCTGGATGTATATGATATTATATACTTACTGTTTAATGTCTTCTTTCACCCTGCAATGAGTAATAATTATGAATCATACATGGGAAAAAGTGTTGAAAGTGAATGAACATTTTGATGTGATATTCTGATGTAGCTCACTTTTAGTGTCAGTCTCTTGGTGCATTGATTTGGGCTAAGACACTATTTGTTGCTATTGCTCTAACAAAAGTTGGTGTATCTTGTTTCTTAGAAATTAGAGGCAACTTTATAGTATTGTAATGCCTGAAACCACATTAGCATGTGCTATTTCCAAACATTCGTATTTGGCAATTCCACAAAGTCAATATACCAGTGTCTGGACATTGCTTTAAGCTGGACTACTTTGTATATGCAGGTAGAACCTCATCATCTCAGTTATGTTACCCTTGTGATTTAGCACCCACACACGGCAGAATGTTTACTGCTGCCACCTCTCTCATAATAGAGACAGAAGATGACTATTATCTATTGAAAGCTCAATCTCTGGAAATGCTATAACTTAGCTGCTTTTACCGTCCTCTTGATAGGGAGCCAATTCTGACACTTTAAACATCTTCAACCATGAACCTTACTTTTTGTTTTCTTTCCTTGTTCAAATATTCATAACCAATATACTGCTAAAAACTAGAAACTATCACTAAGTTTTTATGGGTTTCTCAGTTTGACTATCATACTCTAGAAGGCTCATGTGATACAGGCAAATTCTGAAATAATTTTCAACTTGTCAAACATATGCTTTCCGTTGTGTATAGGGTCCTGGTAAACAAGGCTGATTGACTCAGTTATAACATAACATATCCCAGCTAGCATATCATAGTGCTTGTTGTTGGTAATCAACTTGTTGATCAAATAAATTAGTGCGGGTTCAGTAAAGTTGTAAGATATTTATATGCATTCTGATTGAAAATTGCCAAAGAGTATTGGACCAATCTCTTTCTAAAACAACCTTGCTGTTTTGTTCAATCGAGAGTTATGACATCCATATATGTGTATTTCCTAATGGCCAGGAGGACCACCCTCTTTGTCTGTCTATATATGTATATGTATGTGAGTCAAGTTCCTATTGGATCAGACATTGCGTATGGTGAAAATCAGGTTTAATTGTCAATAAATATGTCATACAATCATTGTTGAATAATTAAGTGTCAGGTTCTCCCTTGATTATAGGACCACTGCTGAACTCATCAATTAGAGTTGGTCACATCATATAACTTTAGTTAGGGTGTATATATTAAGTACACACATATTCATATGGGTGCTCATATAAATTGTTTAGGTATGTTGGGTTTGGTGTCATATCTATGAAGCATGTTTATTGTGTAATATGGATATATATTTGTGATGGTTGTGTTATGTTTACTTTCAAGATATTGATTCATGTATTTGATGCTTGTGTTTTATTTACCAGATGCTGTCCCATCGTCTCTTTCCTCATGCAAGATATTCTATTTGGGTAGATTCAAAATCTCAATTTAGGAGGGACCCGTTGGGCGTGTTGGAAGCCCTTCTCTGGCATTCAAATTCTGTACTTGCAATATCAGAACATGGAGCTCGTAGTAGTGTCTACGATGAAGCAAAAGCTGTTGTCAAGAAAAATAAAGCCACCCCAGAAGAAGTGGAGATACAACTGTCTCAATACCGCCAGGATGGCCTCCCAGAGGATAAGAGGTTTAATGGAAAGAAAGGTATGCTTCTAGCTGGCAGCTGCCACTCCTTTTCTGATAATCATAATTCATCATTGCTGCCTATAGACTAAACATATTATGCATGGACGCATACATGGGGAGCAACAATTTGTTTATGTTTGTCCACAGCCATAGACAAAAATGGACAACTAGTTTAATAGAAATATACCATCATTTGCCGGGAGAGGCAATTTTAGGGGTCAGAGAAGCTGGAGTCCCCATTCCATAGGTGGAGAAATCTTGCATTGATCATTTTGGTGTATTAAGTATAAGCTCAATGAGGTTTTCTAATAGACTTTTCCTCAATATCTATCTGTGCAGCTCTTGCTGAGGCTTCTGTAATTGTTAGGGAACATACGCCATTGACTAATCTGCTCATGTGTCTTTGGTTTAATGAGGCTGTTCGGTTCACTTCTCGGGATCAACTGAGTTTTCCATATGTTCTTTGGCGGTTGAAAGTGTTAAAGAATATCAATATGTTCCCTGTTTGCACCCGTAAAGATCTTGTTAATAGCATGGGTCACATGCACAAGGCTAAGCCTCTAATAATTTGATTTACTGCTGCTTTGCTTTTGGTGCCACGATTTTCATTATGGAGGGCCTTATAAGCATACAGACAGGACCTCCTCAAGAGGTAAATGCTTTACTTGATGGTGAGCGTGATTACTTTTATTCTGGAGGGACTTGCAAGCATACAGGCAACCTCCGATTTCCTTCGAAGGTAAATGCTTTACTTAATGGCGATACGTACTTCCTGCTAGGATGCTATTTACTGCTCTTGTTTTTTCTCCCCTGCAAATATTACAAACTGATATTTGTTTATTCATTCTATGATAATGTATATTCATCTTTTTATAAATATTTATGTAGATTTACCAAATTAAATGGAGGATAAAGAATATCATCTTTAATCTCACAATGGCACAAAAGCATCGATCGTATAATATGTATTTCTCTCTCAGAATCATTTAGCTGGAATAGATTGATTTGGCATGTAATCTTATTTGAGGACTTGATGTCCATGATCTTTGAGGTTTCTTAGCACTCCTTGGATGATAACTTGACCTTCAATTGGATTTGCTTGCAGTCAAGAAATAAATTTTATACACAATTGTGAATTATACTTTGAAAGTTTGGGAGATACACAACTTGACCTTGTTCCCATGTTGGTTAGGCAACTCTCAATTGATATATGTAAATATATACACATCTTGCCTTTCACCCTCCATTTCGTTATTCGACGTACTATTTCAGCAGTATTTCTATATCTGACAAGAATTTTGATATACTCTAGTTTATTTAATCCTCGCATGGGCAAAAGATCGACTGTGTAAGAATAATTTTAGAATTTTATTATTAATCCTCAACGCTTGGATCTTATCTTGGACGACTGAATAACAGTTAGCTGGAATAGTGCTCATAACTAACGCGAGCTGTGGATATATATTTCATATACTATATACTGTAGCGACAAAAAGAATGTTTGAATGATGAATAAAAACTAATCTGTTTTAGAGCCACCATCAGAAAGTTTTGAGAGAAGGAATATAGAAGCTGAAGAAATGAATAGAGCTGCTGCTAAACAGGCGAGATCCTGCCCCGTTGCCATAGGTATGGACTTAAACTTGTCCAATACTCCCACTTGTAGTATCATCATCAGAGCATGCCCGATTTTTGACTTTGCTTGTGTTATGGATTGCATGCCAATCCATGTTGGGAGTTTCTGAATACATGCAAGATATATAATTAATTAGGGATCCGGCCAGTGAGGGATATGATCAATCAGTAGTTATTTAGTCTCGCACACACAATAACAAATAGAGATAATATTTCCTGCTATATATGAAACTACGATTCATCTAAAGATGGAATTAATAATTCTATATGCACTAATTAATTACTTATAAGACGTTGTTACTTAAAGTGAGGATGTTATATATAATGATTGGTGATATTGCATGCATGCAAACGTACAGATATTTAATTATATATACATACAGTTGATTTGAATGAAATATGAAGCTACGTACAGAAAGATACGAGTAATTAAATATATACCTGGAGATAGAAAAGGCCAAAGAAGTTAGATTCTGGAATGAGGGAGGATCCTTTTCCTTTCAAGTTCAGCTGTGTTCCCACGAACATGACATGCAATCCCAACCCCAATATAAGCATGGCTGTTCCCACTAGAAACATATCTGCACCCACAAATAATTATAATATATATACTGTATTAATTAGATATTCACGCTAGCTCATTATATAATTACTCATTCTATAAAATTAAATATACATTTATTTTGAAAGATAATTTTATATTCTTAAATAGTTAAATATACCATAATACATATTAACTAAGAGGTTAAAAGTGGTGGTCATGCAATGTTAAAAATGATAGTAAAAAAATAATGACAAGGCTCTCTCAAAACGTACCCTAGGATAAAATGTATCTCTATAATTTAATTGTAATAGAATAGGTTCTAAAAAAAATATCATGTTATTTTAGTCTTAATATAAAAATATATTTTTAATTTTGAAATTTACAGAAAGGAAAACAACATCTCTATTTTTGGTATTTATTTATAAAATAAAGAGGGGGTACCTATGGCTTCAATTAACAGCTGGACTACATGATGACCATGATCTGAGGCAGCCCCATGTGAGAGAGCGTGGAAATACTGGAAATATGATTCCAGAATCATAAAGCAACCCTGCATGCGGCATGCAGTTATTTCATTGTAATTATATATATACTCATAAGCATATAAATATTTCTCTGTAAAGCTCTTTCTAAATAAATAAATTCAAACACTTGTGTTAATTCTTTAGGTAGCAGCAGTACTACAATCCAATCCAGCTGATTCTACCAAATTAAATAAGAAAAATATACTACTATATATATAATTAATTTTGTGTATCGATCTTCTTACCTCCGCAAAGCACAATACTGAACCAAGTAATGTTCCTGCCACCGCAAACATTGTGAAAAATCGGCAGTCAATAATAACCTGAAAAATTGTAATAATTCACAAGTTTAATTAATAAAAATGTGGCTATAAAAAGAAAATAAAAAGAATTTTTAGACATGCTTTAATTAATTTGCCATAATTAATAAATTGTTCCTTAATGAGTATACATCTTGTATAGTTATATCCTCCAAAAAGTTAGTTTTCAAGTACAATTGTCATACAAATTAAAGAAAAAACAAATTAAATGATAAATTATAACTAATTTTTTTTATATAAAAAAATATTATTATAGATCACATATATAATTAACCTATGACAAAAATGTAAAAGAACTATATATAAAGATAAAAATATATATGGTTTTACCTTTTCGATGAACATCTGAAGGTGTAATTTCCATGGCCTAGGTCTAGTAACCACCTTCAAGCCATGGAATACCAAAGCCGTAACATTTGCCGACAGAAAAGCTATATCCACTCCTCCGCTTGTTTCTGTTTTTGCAGTTAATACACTCTCCACATGAGACGCCTTCACCGGATTTTTCTTTTGGCCATGATCTCCGGTTACCCTATTAATCTTCTCTCCTTGGAAACTTACCATGAAAGTTGAGGGCATTGATCTATTATAACTTTTCGAGTTTAAGCAAGAAGGTGCACCAAGACCCAAAGGCCTAGATTTGCCTAACAACCTGCTGGCCATTTTTAATTTCTTCTCTGTTAAATTGGCTTTTAATTTGTTGGAAGGTTGGTTTGTTTTGGAGGTGGGATATGATCAGTAGTATGATGATATTTATATTATACATGTGTAGGTGAAAGAGGAGGAAGATTCGTGGCATATTAGCTAGCTAGCTAGCTGGGGATTAATTAATTAATTGTCTTGAAGTGGGGGAGGGCATTTGAGAAATTACACGTGCATGAACAAAAGAAAGCAATATATAGATTTAGTTCAGAAAATAAGACTGGCATGCATACATACGTTTTCTTGGAGAGGTTGGATACTTCTCTTGGTGTGCTTATTGACCATTCCAAATCTCATGACGCGCAGTAGGCAAGATTTGGGTTTGGTCAGCGTGTGGGTCCTCGACCGTTGTGAGTCGAGCATTTCCCCTCGGCTCAACCTTTTTGCGGACTTTTAGTTTTACTGGCCGGGCAGCTAATTGGGACCGTTTGTTTTTTTTTTTGTTGCTAATTTGGGACCGTTTGTTTGGCCAACCTAGTAGTATCTTCAATTTCGATTCCTTTTGTTGTTCCAACACATTGTCTTGTTCCTTTGAATAGTACTCCTAGTAGAAACTAGAAAAAATAGGCCGTCCACGTGTGTGTTTACACACACAGGTAAATACTAACGAAAGAGAGTATTGATATTTTTGGCCAAAAAAATGATTTTTGGGCAACAAATTCATAATTTTTAATACACCTAAATACATATATATTTCAATTTTTTTTTATAAAAGGCTAAATATGATATATTATTAAAAAAACATATTCTAAAATCTATAAAAATTAGATAATGAGATATAAGATTACAAATCCAACGGATGAAATTACTTTTTCTTTCTACAAGTGATGCAAATCTATGTAGTTATCCATCCCACATTACCGAAATTCTGATAGTTACTAGTCATCTTGCATGCGCAATTTAAAGATTAAAGAGAATAAGGAGAAGAATATTTAAATTTAAGAAATTAAAGAAGCGTTTACGAGGAAGGGAGAAAAATAGAAAGAAAGAAAAAATGATGAGTTGTTTTCTCACACCAAGTATGGACTGTCCATATGACTCGTGAATATTCAAAATATAGTATTTAATAATATTAAATTCATTTTTTTTAAAGAAATTGGTGATAGGTAATAATGACTTTTTTTTATTGTGCAAATTCGAGAGTACATCTTCCACTAAAATTAATTAGTAGGACACACTCCAATGTAATTATTGGAAAAATAATTATTTTAACTCTTTTCAATATTGAACAGTAATATTAAAATTTGGGGAGAATGTTCAAAAATACCCCTGACGTTTATCGCGATGTCTATCGAACATCTTATATATTTTTCTTGTCCAAAAGTACCATTAATGTTACACTTTTTGGGTCACCCGTGCCCCTGCCATTAACAGAAGACAAACGGGATTAAAATTGGTTGACGTGACAGACACATGGAAGCTTAAAGGGAGAAGGTTCAAAAATGCCCATGACACATGTAAATATGTCATTTAATCAAAACAAAAAAAAATACTAAAATTCAAAATAAAAAAAAGCATTACATATTTACATCATTTAATCAAAATACTAAAATTCAAATTATTTTGTTAACTAATCAAAACAACTAATTAAATAAAATAAGTTGTATAACATATTTACATCATTTAATCAAAATACTAAAATTCAAAACATAACATATTTACATCAAATACTAATTAAAAAAAACTACTAATTTTGAATATTAATAAATAACGTTATCAATTTTAAGGTTATCAAAATACGTTATCAATTAGTATCAAAATAACTGCATATCTAGTGTTGGAATACTAATTTTAACATTATCAAAATATTAACGTTTTTAACATATCAACTAATATTAAAAAATATAAAAAAACGTTAATATTTTTGATATTAAAAAACGTTAATATTTTTAATACTTTATTAATATTTTTTGACATTAAAAAACGTTCATATTTTAAAATATTAAATTTTTTGATATGAGGTTAATATTAAAACGTTAATATTTTTGATATAAAAATATTAAAATATTTTAAAAAAATTAGAAAACGTTAATTTTTGATATTAAAAATATTAAAAAAGCGTTAATATTTTTGATATTAAAAAAGCGTTAATATTTTATTAATATTTTTGATATTAAAAAAGCGTTAATATTTTTAATATTAGTTGATATATTAAAAAACGTTAATATTTTTTGATGATGTAATTATTTGAATTTTAAAAATATTATTTAGTTGAATTTTAAAAATATTCAAAATTTCAACTAATTCAAAATAATTAATGTTATTTAGTAAAAAATATTAACGTTAATTATTTTTTGATGATTTTAGTCGAATTAACATTAATTATTTTGAAATTTTGAATTAGTTGAATTTTAAAAATATTAACGTTAATAATCAAAATACTACAAATATTAGTTCAATTTTCAAAATACTAAAAATATTAACGTTAATTTTGTAATATTCAAAGTTAATTTCGATAACGTTATTTAGTAATATTAAAAATATTAGCGTTAAAAAAAAATTGATAACGTTTTTTAGTATTTTGAATATTAACGCTTAAAATATTATATCAATTAGTTGTATAACGTTATTTAGTATTTTGAATTTTAAAATATTATTTAGTATTATGATTTTAGTAATTTAAAATTTTTATATCAATTAGTATTTAGTATTATTATTTTAGTATTTTAATGATGTAATTTGATTTTTTTTAGTTTTGATTAATTAACAAAATAATATGAATTTTATTAATTTTTAATTTGATTTTTTTTAGTATTTTAGTATTTTTAAATTAGTATTTTAGTATTTTTTAATTAGTATTTGATTTAAATATGTTATATTTTGAATTTTAGTATTTTGATTAAATGATGTAAATATGTTATGATTTTTTTATTTTGAATTTTAGTATTTTTTTTGTTTTGATTAAATGACATATTTACATGTGTTAGGTGTTAGAATTTATGCCCTAGAGGCCAATTATTTGATATAATTACTTAAACATTTTGATATTATATTTGATTGAATAAATGAATAATTTTATTATGGTTCTATTTATTTGCGTTATATAAATGTTAACATAATAAAATTCCTTAGAATAGTGATACAAATTATATAGTTTCAAGTATTTGACTTGAACATGAGATTATATAATTACAATTAGTATCATTGCTCTTAAATGTCCCTAGTCGAGTATCATTGTTGATGGGACAATAATGATGCATTGAGACTAGTATGTGGATTGACTGATAACCAAATCTCATTGGTCATAAATATATGAGATATTAAGTCAATGCATATGTACGTGTTAGAGAACAATGTCTTCGATGGACCCCACCATGAGAATTCTATGTGGAGCATTATGCGAAGTGTCATTAGCGATTCTCATAAAGTGACAATGATGTAATGGTCTTGGGCACCGAAATCACTATATTACTACACGAGAATTTATGTACTTTGATATCATCAAAGGTCACCTTTAATAGGGTGGACTATAAAGGTGATTATTGGATACATCATGAATCGTGTGAGGAATATGAGTGCTTTAGATGAAATTTAATCGTAATACCCAAAGAAATAATAAATAAGTAAATAACATTTAAATGCATATTTTAATTTTTCTAATTGGACTTCGTATTTTATTTGGGTCAATTAGTTATTTAATTTTTGTGGGCTAATGTATTAATAAGTGTTGGGTAAATTAAATAGGTAAAATTGGGCTTTAAACTAAGTAGGTCTAATTTTTAATTGTGTAATTTTAAAATCCTTTTAAAATTTGGAGAGTTAATAAATATATTAATTAATAAAATCTATTTTTTAGTGAATAAATAACTAAGCCTAATTCACTTAAACATTACGTCTAATACGAGTTTGGAAAGAAGAAAGCAAAGCAATTTGAGTTGTGACTTGCAAAAAGGAGGGGGATCACAGTTTTATTATTTTGTCAGGTAAATTGCTAATATTTATCAATGCTTTTATAATCGATGTATATCATATATATGATGAACCTAATTGATTAAATATTCAAGTGAAATCAGGGTAGTACTCATTCAATCGGCGTCAGTGAATTGCATGTTCAAGTTATTATATAATGAATTATATTTTATTTATTTTTAAGTCTTGCATGTTTGTTTCTGGCAGGCATTAATTAAGTTACCTTATATATATATATATATTTAGTTAATTTAAGTTATATTTCGTTAATTCAAATTATATATATTATATGTTAATAAATTTTGCCCATGAAACTTATAAATAAAATTAGTAAATTAAATTGAAGTTATATATATTAATTTAAATTAATTAATTTTGCCGACATAGTTATAAAAGTTTTTAATAATAAATTTAATTGTATTATGGTATTAATGTTTGGATTGTAATAAAATCTTATTAAATTATTTAGATTGAACGGAGAGAGTCTAAATGAGTCAAATTTGAAATATAATCTTTGGGTATTACATTACTTAATCCAGGTACGGATTCCGTACTCTTTCAGCGAGACTCTTTTATTTTTGATTTGTTCATTTCGTTATTCGTTTCGAAATTTAGTATTGTCTCTCATAATTATTCCTTGTCAATTCATTATGATAGTTTCGTTTGGCATTCATAGTTGGAACTCATATTTGTACTCTTTAGACTAGTACAACATGTCTAAATTTATTTTGATATTTATAGTAATGTGCATGTTAGAATTTTTGGGGACTTTGAGTTGATGATTCATTTTAGTTTAGCATGTACAAATTAGAACCCCTTTGTGTTGATATTGTGTCACGTGTGTTGTGACATGGCATCCTTGTTAGAATATACCGTAGGGTATACCTGAGCTATAAGCACCTGTGGGGGTACCACAGGCATGTCCTCTTAGCACCGAGGCATGACACCTTCCGTGGCGGTGTGATCAGTCTACGGCGTCTCCGTTTTGTGCTCCGGTGGGAGTTGGCCATTTGGTGTTTTGTTGTGGGAGGTGTATGGGTCGACCCTAGTTTTTGTTCTGTGCTGTTCTGCGGATTGGTGATGTTTGTGCCAAACACACCTTCCAATTTTACATGCATTGGATTCGCGGTCCAATGTGTGTGACTTGCCTGTGTGGAATTATTTGACTTGCCTGTGTGGCAAGATATATTTCTATTTTGTTCTGAGCTCGGTATGAAATAACACCCATCCATTTGATTCAGCCTATTATTTCGTTGTGTTAGTTTTGTTCATTTCGTCTCTTTTCATTTAATTGAGTTAGTTATTTCGGTTCATTATTTGTATCCTATATCTGTACTGGACATTTGGCTCATGTTGTGTTTTTCTTCCGGCAAGAAATCACGGGAATTAAGGGCAAGTGTGATGAGAGCTCCATTCATTCCAATGATTTAGAAATATTCTGTTTAGACTTGATGTGTCAGTTTACTTGGAATTATAATAATTATTTTAGATTGTGGTTTGAGACAGTGTGAGATTTATTATGGTTGACTTGTGGTATTTATCAGTTATTAAGACTATTCTTTTGTGGCTTTGAGCCTTGCTATTAAATTCATCAGTTTTGTTATGTTTTGAGTAACCTCTCTTTCTATTTCGGGAAGGGGGTGTTACAGAGTTAGTATCAGAGCTTAGGTTCTTTCTTGTAGAAAACCTATTTAGGTTTGACCTGTGAATTATGGGTAGACTTCTGGGTTAGGTTTTGTTCTGTTTGATTTTCTGTTCAGCTATCATATCAACTATATTCAAATCTGTCTCTAATCTGCTTTGTTATTTATTCGTGATCTCTTTCTTAGATGGCTCATAGATCAGCTAGAGTTGTTGGGGGGCGAGGTAATAATAGGGGAAGAGGTGAGGGTCAGCCCAATGAACGACCTAATGATCAGATTAATGCTCAACTGACTAACTTGGTGAATCAGGCGGTGAATCAGGCTTTACCTCAGTTGGTGGCACAGGTTTTACATACAATGAAGCAGGAGCCACCAGAAATTCTTGAGCAAGGGAATCCGAGAAATAATGGTCAGCAAGCAAATATTGAGGAAGGGAATGCAGATGGTCTTGATCAGCAGGTGTTTCCGATGTATGTATGGTTGGAGAGGTTTCAGAAACAGAAACCACATGCATTCAGTTCAGCTCCGACTCCAATTGATGCAGAGAATTGGATTGCTCACCTAAAGAAGATCTTTGATGTGTTGGGGTGTTCAGATAATCAGAAAGTGTTGCTTGCAGCTTACAAGCTAGAAGGGGATGCACAAAGGTGGTGGAAAGCAATGAAAACAACAAAGGGTGATGGTTATGTTGAAACACTTAGTTGGGTGGAGTTTTGTGAGGTCTTTGATCAGCAGTACTTCCCAGCTGCTGATAAAGAGGCCTATGCTAGAGACTATCTGTCTATTCGACAGAAAGACGATGAGTCCATCACGGATTTCATGACGAGGTTCACCAGGTTGGCAGGATTTGTGGGAACCTCAGCAGGGACCGCAGCAGAACATGCAGAGAAATTCAAGTGGAGGATCCATTACAGGTATCGGCAACATCTCATTAACACCAAGTTTGTAGACGTGTCAGCAGTGGCCAATGCGGCCAAGAATATCGAGATAGAGCAATAAGACTTTCGATCTTCTAAACTGGAAGGGAGTTGACAGAGGGACAAAGATGACCAACAAGGTCTAACTTCGGGTCAGCACGGGAAGAATCAGGGTGTTCAGTGGAACAAGAACCGCGGGTGATCGGCAAGAAAGCGCGATGGCGTGTCGAGAATCGAATCAGGGTTGTCAGCAGATGCCTCAACAAGGGCAAAATTGTCAGCTTCAGCTACCTTGGTATGGACAGAATCGTCAGCAGGGGCATAATCATCAGCAGGGACAAAATCAGGGTCTTTATCCAGGACCAGCTGGTGGGCTTAACCCGAATCTCATTCCTATAGCTCCTTGTGGGGCAAATCATCCGGGGAGGCAGTGCCATAGACTCACCGGTGCATGCTTCTTATTAATGGACGGATGGGTCATATATGGCTAGAGATTGTCTTAAGCCCACGTGGAAATGGTGGAGGTGGAGATAATGGTGGTAATGGAGGTTAGCGTCAGGGTGGTCGAGTGTTTTCCTTGACGTATAACCAGGCAGGAGGTGCACCAGGTACTGTTTCTGGCACTCTTTTAGTTGGCAATCGTGAGGCGTCTATTTTATTTGATACGGGTTCTACTCATTCCGTTGTTGCTCAGTCTTTTGTTTGGCACCTGGGTGTGCCATCTCAGTCTTTAGATTCTGTTATGTCTATTGCTACCCCGATGGGGACTTCTGTTGTTATTTCTGATTTATATCGAGGGTGTCCGATAAGTTTTGGGGATAAGATTCGTAGGGCTAATCTTCTTCCGATGAGTATGCATGATTTTGATGTTATTCTTGGGATGGACTGGTTGGATAAACACCAAGCCACTATCGATTATCAGGCAAAGAAGGTTATATTTGGAGATGTGAAGTCTCTAGAGTTCGTGTTTCAGGGTTCACGACCAAGTAGGGTGGTGCAGTTGATTTTAACTTTGAAGGCTGGGATGTTGGTGGCAAAGGGTTGTGAGGGGTATTTAGCGTTTGTGAAGGGTACCTCTAAGGGTGAGTCCCGTATTGAGGATGTTCCAATTGTTCGTGATTTTTCCGATGTGTTTTCTGAGAAGTTTTTAGGGTTGCCACCGCAGCGGGAAGTGGAGTTTGCTATTGAGCTTGTTCCTGGTACGGAGCCTATCTCTAAGGCACCGCATCGGATGGCACCGTTGGAGTTGCAGGAGTTAAAGGAATAGTTGCAGGAACTGTTAGATCATGGTGTGATTCGACCGAGTGTTTCTCCGTGGGGTGCTCCAGTTTTGTTTGTGAAGAAGAAGGATGGGTCTATGAGGCTGTGGATAGACTACAGGGAGTTGAACAAGATTACCATCAAGAACCGGTATCCATTGCCGAGGATTGATGACTTGTTTGACCAACTCCAAGGGGAAAAATATTTTTCGAAGATAGACTTGAGGTCAGGTTATCATCAGTTGAGGGTGAGGGATGAGGATATCCCTAAGACGGCCTTTCGCACTCGCTATGGGCATTACGAGTTTTTAGTGATGCCATTCGGGTTGACTAACGCTCCGGTGGTGTTTATGGATTTGATGAATCGAGTGTTCAGGGAGTACTTGGACCAATTTGTCATTGTCTTTATTGATGACATTTTGGTTTACTCCAAGTCTAAGGAAGAGCATGAGGAGCATCTTCGCACAGTGTTGGGGATTTTACAGAAAGAGAAGTTGTATGCTAAATTCTCTAAATGCGAGTTTTGGTTGGAGCAGGTGGCATTTTTGGGCCATGTTGTTTCTGCTGAGGGCATTAAGGTGGATCATGCGAAGGTTGAGGCTATCACTAAATGACCGAGAACTACTACAGTGACAGAGATTAGGAGTTTCTTGGGTTTGACAGGGTATTATAGGTTGTTTGTGGAAGGGTTTTCCTTGCTTGCCTTACCATTGACTCAGTTGATGAGGAAGGGCACGAAGTTTGTATAGAATGAAGAGCGTGAGAAGAGTTTCGAGGAGTTGAAGAAACGGCTTGTAACAGCTCCTATACTTGCATTGCCGTCGGGGACGGGAGGTTACCAAATTTATAGTGATGCTTCTAAGAAGGGCTTGAGGTGTGTTTTGATGCAACACGGTATGGTGATTACTTATGCTTCTAGGCAGCTTCAACCTTATGAGGTGAACTACCCCACACATGATTTGGAGTTGGCAGCAGTGATATTTGCCTTCAAGATTTGGAGGCATTATTTGTATGGAGAGACTTATGATATCTTCACCGATCACAAAAGTCTTAAATACATTTTCACTCAGAAGGAGCTCAATATGAGGCAAAGGCGTTGGTTGGAGCTTCTAAAAGATTATGATGCGAGGATTCAGTATTACACGGGAAAGGTAAATGTGGTTGCAGATGCTCTTAGTAGAAAGAGTTTTGAGAGTGTAGTAGCCCTTATTACACAACCTCAGCTTATTTCGGATATGGAGGGGATCGAGTTGGAGTTGTATGTACAAGGTTCAGATGGACATTTGGCGGGTATGAGAGTGGAGCCCTCTCTTATCTCGCGGGTTAAAGAAGTTCAAAAAGAAGATGGGGAGTTGTGGAGTATGATGCAGAATCTAGAGGAGGGCAAACAGTCTGAGTTTCATATTGATGACCATGGTGTGATTTGGTTGGGTGAACGGTTGTGTATGTGGTCGGATTCAATCATCACGAGAGGTCATGTTGGTTTGAGGCTCATAGTTCGCCATTTTCTATTCATCCTGGTTCTACAAAGATGTATAGGGATTTGAAGAAGAATTTTTGGTGGAATGGGATGAAACGAGACGTGGCTGAATATGTTGGGAAGTGTCTTACTTGTCAACAAGTGAAGATAGAACATCAACGAGCTAGTGGTTTGCTGCAACAGTTAGACATTCCAGTGTGGAAGTGGGAGGATATCACGATAGATTTTGTGGTTTGGTTTTCCAAGACTTTCGGGAAGAATGATGCCATATGGGTAGTGGTGGACCCATTGACCAAATCGACACACTTTTGGCGATCCATGAGGGTTACTCGATGGATAGGTTGTACATATCTTTCGATGGAGAGATTGTTAGACTTCATGGTACTCGGTGTCTATTGTTTTAGATCGGGACCCACGGTTCACTTCACGGTTCTGGAAAGGATTTCAACGAGCTTGGGGTACTCGGCTCAACTTCAGTACTTCTTTTCATCCGTAAACTGATGGACAATCCGAACGGACTATTCAGACATTAGAGGACATGTTGAGATCTTGTGCACTTGAGTGGTCGGGTAATTGGGATGATTACTTGAGCCTAGTTGAGTTTGCTTATAACAACAGTTGGCATGCAAGTATTGGAATGGCTCTTTTTGAGGCACTATATGGTAGAAAGTGTCGGGCACCAACTTGTTGGGATGAGGTTAGCGAAAGGGCCATAGAAGGGCCTGAGTTAGTTCAAATCACTATGGAGAAGGTAGCGGTGGCTAAGGAGAAATTGAAGTCGGCTCGATCACGGCAGAAGTGTTATGCTGATAAACATAGAAAGACTTTAGAGTTTGAACCTGGTGAACATGTGTTTCTAAAAGTTTCTCCTTGGAAGGGCATTCGGCGATTCGGGTTGAAAGGAAGGCTTAGTCCATGTTATATCGGTCCATTTGAGATTTTAGAGTGGGTTGGTGAAGTTGCATATCGGTTAGCTTTGCATCCACAGCTAGCTCATGTGCACAATGTGTTCCATGTGTCAGTGTTGAGAAGTTACAAGTATCATCCGTTGCACGTGGTGCAATATCCATTCGATAAGATTCGGGGGGATCTTATTTGTGAGGAGCAAGCCGTGGCGACTTTGGATCGTCAAGAGAGGATTATGAGGAGGAAGACTATTCCGTTTGTTAAGGTTTTGTGGATGAATCATTCGGAGCGGGAGGCTACATGGGAGATGGATGAGTCTATTCGAGCGGAGTATCCGCATCTCTTTGAAAATTAGGTGCGTTCCATTCTTTTGATTCCGGGGACATAATTCTTTTTAAGGGGTAGGTGATGTAATACCCAGTAAAATAATAAATAAGTAAATAACATTTAAATGCATATTTTAATTTTTCTAATTGGACTTCGTCTTTTATTTGGGTCAACTAGTTATTTAATTTTTGTGGGCTAATGTATTAATAAGTGTTGGGTAAATTAAATAGGTAAAATTGGGCTTTAAACTAAGTAGGTCTAATTTTTAATTGTGTAATTTTAAAATCCTTTTAAAATTTGGAGAGTTAATAAATATATTAATTTATAAAATATATTTTTTTCAGTGAATAAATAACTAAACCTAATTCACTTAAACATTACGTCTAATACGAGTTTGGGAAAGAAGAAAGCAAGCGGCTGAGTTGTGACTTGCAAAAAGGAGGGGGATCACAGTTTTATTATTTTGTCAGGTAAATTGCTAATATTTATCAATGCTTTTATAATCGATGTATATCATATATATGATGAACTTAATTGATTAAATATTCAAGTGAAATCAAGGTAGTACTCATTCAATCGGCGTCAGTGAATTGCATGTTCAAGTTATTATATAATGAATTATATTTTATTTATTTTTAAGTCTTGCATGTTTGATTCTGGCAGGCATTAATTAAGTTACCTTATATATATATATATATATATATATATATATATATATATATATATATATAGAGGCATACGGCAGTAAAATTTCATAATTATATATATATATATATATATATATATTATATTTAGTTAATTTAAGTTATATTTCGTTAATTCAAATTATATATATTATATGTTAATAAATTTTGCCCATGAAACTTATAAATAAAATTAGTAAATTAAATTGAAGTTATATATATTAATTTAAATTAATTAATTTTGTCGACATAGTAATAAAAGTTTTTAATAATAAATTTAATTGTATTATGTTATTAATGATTGGATTGTAATAAAATCTTATTAAATTATTTAGATTGAAGGGAGAGAGTCTAAACGAGTCAAATTTGAAATATAATATTTGGGTATTACATTGCTTAATCCAGATACGGATTCCGTACACTTTCATCGAGACTCTTTTATTTTTGATTTGTTCTTTTCGTTATTCGTTTCGAAATTTAGTATTGTCTCTCATAATTATTCCTTGTCAATTCATTATGATAGTTTCATTTGGCGTTCATAGTTGGAACTCATATTTGTACTCTTTAGACTAGTACAAAATGTCTAAATTTATTTTGATATTTATAGTAATATGCATGTTAGAATTTTTGGGGACTTTGAGTTGATGATTCATTTCAGTTTAGCATGTACAAATTAGAACCCCTTTGTGTTGATATTGTGTCGCATGTGTTGTGACATGGTATCCTTGTTAGAATATACCGTAGGGTATACCTGAGCTATAACCACTTGTGGGGTACCACATGCATGTCCTCTCTTGTAGGGCATGACACCTTCCGTGGCGGTGTGATCGATCCCCACCTGCGTCTCCGTTTGTGCTCGGTTGGGAGTTGACCATATGGTGTTTGGTTGTGGGGGCGTATGGGTCGACCTAGTTTTTGTTACGTTACGTTACATGGATTGGTGATGTTTGTGCCAAACACACCTTCCGATTTACATGCATTGGATTCGCGGTCCAATGTGTGTGACTTGCACATGTGGCATTATTTGATTTGCTTTATGTGGCATTATTTGACTTACTGTGTGTGGTAAGATATATTTCTGTTTTGTTCTGAGCTCGGTATGAAATAACACCCATCCATTTGATTCAGCCTATTTTTTCGTTGTGTTAGTTTTGTTCGTTTCGTTTAAGTTCATTTCGTCTCTTTTCATTTAATTGAGTTAGTTATTTCGGTTCATTATTTGTATTCTATATACATCTTTGGGCATTTGGCTCATGCTTTGTTTTTTCTTCCCAGTAATCGGGGGAATCAAGGGCAAGTGTGATGAGAGCTCCATTCATTCCAATGATTTAGAAATATTCTGTTTAGACTTGATGTGTCAGTTTACTTGGAATTGTAATAATTTTTTTAGATTGTGGTTTGAGACAGTTTGAGTAGGGGTGAACATGGTGCGGTTTGAAGTCCAAACCGCAACCGAAACCGCTAAGGTGCGGTTTGAAAAATTCAAAACCGCACCCGAAACCGCTTGTGATTGGTGCGGTGCGGTTTTAAAGTGTGCGGTGCGATTTTAATTAATGCGGTTTCGGTTCCAAAACCAATTGAAACAACAAAAAAAATTTAAGTCTTCAATAAAATTTAACATAAAACTTACATCACAATTAACTTAGTGACAAAATCGATAATAAAAATTATATCAAGCATACTTTAAAACTAAAACATACGCTATATAAAACAACGGAGACCATATATTAGATAACAAGCAAGAATGTTTATCTAGTTCCCCAAAAATTAAAAGTATATACTGGAGATAGAATGAAATTCTATCTCATATATTGCAGGGAGGACTTATAGAATATAATCCTAACTATACCTAATTTGAAAAATAATCTATTAGACTATTACTATTATAGCATTGACATTAACCAATGCATCAAGTGCTCGAGCCCCTCAGAAATAAGCCCCTCCAATAAGGCATCAAACAAATTCGAAATTCTAAAACTCAATTGCTTAATTTTTGACTCCTAACATCTTCTTTCAATTGGTGAAAAATGATAATACAAGACTCGAGTTTTCTCTAAGCTTGTTCAAGTGAAAAGTAACTTTAGAATTTACTATACATACACACACATGGTGCGGTTTCGATTTTATGCGTGCGGTTTTGGCTAGTAACCAAACGGGAACCGTAAATTTGGTTATTCAACCCACCTAAAACCGCCGCATATGTCGGAACCGTTGGTGCGGTTTTAATTGGTGCGGTTTGTGAAACCCTAGATTTTATGAATAAAGAATTAATTTTCTCGAAATAATTTTTTTATTATGGTGTGAATTTGAGATAATGTTATAGTTGTGGATAATATTTATAAATTTTGCAAAGTATACAAGTTGTCATATTATATTCGATTGGTTGGGGAATATTCGTTTTAAACAGGAAATATTCGTACGATGGCACAATCATTGGTGGACCCCACAACGGAATTATTGTCGGATTAAGAAAACGATAAAAATATTTTATTGAAAATAACGGCGGAAGTTTTACCGTTGATACTGTTGAACTACTCGGTAGTAAAAATACTGATGTCTGGCGTTGTTGCGTAGTAGTAGCACACAAATTGATTATTGATATTTATGTGAGAAGTCACTCGGTTTTGTTCAATTATTGCTACAATAGTTCTTGCGACAGTATCTCGCATTATTTGATTCAATTATTGTTGATTTAGAAGTTTTGTTTTATTCAGTATTATTAACGTAATAAAATAGAAACATCTTTTATATAAAATGTAATACTTTATTAAAGTTATTCTATAAATAGAATATATTATATTCTATTATGCATAGTGTTTTCATAGTAAAATCTTTTTATATAAAAAGCAGAATACTTTATTAAAGTTATTCTATAAATATAATATATTATATTTTATTATGCATAGTGTTTGTATAGTGCCTGTGATAGTGTTTTGCATAGTAAAATCTTTTATATAAATAGAATATATTATATTTTATTTAAAAGATTTTTCTTTAAATATGGACCGTCAGATTAAAGTAAATCAATCTGGACCTTTCATGGATTAGTTACTATGCATTCCATTTTCCTATAAATAAAGCTCATTCCTTCATTATTTTCTTACGAATTCAATTTGAACTCTGAGAGAGAAAACTATAGAGACTATAGAGATAGAAGAAAAGTTTTCTTCGCTTCTTCACTACTCTTATATCAAGTATTATTTTACTAAGTAAGGATATTATTCTTTTGTATTCAAGAAGAGAACTTTTGTTATTCCATTTCTTTATTGTTCATTGGAATAACTTTTGTATCTGCGGAGTTACCCTATACTTGGTGACATTCTTCTATTATTCCGTCTTTACTATTCATTTGGAATATCACGTCTGCATGCGTTTTACGCCGATTCGATTCCGCTTTTATTATTATTCTGCATTGGAATATCCCGTCATGCATTTTACACCTAACCCGATTCCGTCCTTATTAGTATTCATTGGAATAACTTTGTCATCTGAAGTACCGCATGCATGGTGATTTCATTGTTATTCCATTCTTTATTATTACTGTTGGAACATCCCGCTTGGCATGTAATTTACGCCGACCGGTTCCGTTATTTAGTATTCTGTTGAATAACTTGCCTATGCTGCAGTACCGCATGCATGGTGATTTCTGTTGTTATTCCATTCTTTATTATTCTGCTTGGAACATCCCGTCTTGTGCGAATTTAGGGTACGTGATATTTTATCCCTTTGTGTGGAGACACAAATATATTGGTGCTTATTATTTTTATTCTATCGGGCCTTTATTATTGAATTATAAAATATCATTAAGCCCAATTATCATATTATTTTCATTTCAAACTTATAAGACCTCATTGGGTCAATCCTTTGGGGCCAAATGGATCAATCATTTATTGGGCATTTTAAATATCTATAATCTTTAAGACCAATTATCATAATGATTTCAAAAAAGCATGCTGGATCAATCATTTAGACTAAAGAACTATAATCTTTGCCATGCATTAACTGTGGATGGGATGATTACAATCTGGCTTACGGTAGTGAACAAAGGATCAAAAGAAGAGAATAAACTACATGCAATTTCGGCAGAACCCATCTGTAAAGGGAATGTGTCGTAGTAGTGGTGGGTACGGTAATTGTGCCGGAGAGGGTATAACTTGGCAAGGAAGTCTCCACCAAGAGGTACGCTTTTCATACTCTTCTTCATTTAGAATCGATATTCACAGAGAATTATTATTATCTCTTGATATCAATACACTAGCGATATAGCCTCCGCTTTCGATAAACCTTGTGAATTCACATACCGATTCTCACGCTCGAGCTATCCCCTCACGGAACCGCCCCGCTTGCTTGTGGTGTTTATCAGGTTTACGCTGCAGGATCGTGGACGCTTAGGTGATTGGGACGTGACGAAAGATCTTGGCGTTAACATCAAGCGCTAGAAGGAGGGGGTCTTTTTCAATCACAATTGTTTAAATTTGTTTCAAAGATGATGAGGAGTAGAGATGGAACACCGTAAGGGCGGTGCAATGGTCATTAGTTCATCAACGCCTCGTATTTCAAAGAAGGATCGCTTGGGTCCTTCTAAAAGTGCTCGTGAGAGCACGGCTTCTAAGAACATTCGTAAGAACTTCGTCCAAAGATCCATGGTGGAGCCAGACGGAAGTTAGTTTTCAACGCCGATAAGGGCGTGATCCCAATCCGGAACGGTAAAGGTTCGCCAACCGTGACTCATCGCCAAGTGGTCAAGAGGACCGAGCTACCAAGTTGGCAAGGATGGCGACGGGCGGATAAGGCTTTGAGGTTCTGCGTAGACAAAGGGAAGATATAGCCAATGAGATGCTTCGTGAATGAGTTGAGAGACGAAGCATCTAGCCATTTTCACTCAAGGACGGCAGTAGTATAAGGAGGTACCCCGTCGGAAGGGTAAGGAGCCGAACATTCTACGATGTGTCCAGGGATCATTCTCACGAGAGAGGAGATCGAGAGCAGCGAACGCCTTCTACGCCTCGAGAAGGCAATCGACAACAGTTAGATCAATTCATCGTGACGATGAAAGACGAAGAAGCGGTCGAGAGAAATTATGTCGAAAACCGGCGGGAGAATACCGTCACAATCGTTTCATCATGAGGATGAAATTTTACGACCTAGTAAATCAAGAAGTCCCGTAAAGGCAGTAAGATCGGCAGGGAAGGGTCGATCCATTCCAAAACCTAGTGTCGCCCAGGAAAAGGAGATCTCATCACAACCCGAAGGTGTTGATTTTCCGTTAGAGAGTCGAAAGAACTTCAAAACAATTGGGCCGAGGTCCAACAGTGAAAGATATTTCGGTAAGAAGGCATCCCTTTTACCTCTCGATATTCTCAAGGAGAAAGCGATGCTACCAAAAAGTTACCTCGCATGGAGAGCTATGATGGGTCGAGAGATCCTTATGACCATAGTCAAAAGCGTCAATCGACTAATGGATTACTATGACTTTACCGATGTCGCTAAATGTCACACTTTTGTCACTACTTTGAGAAAAGACGCCAGATGTTGGATGGGGACTTTACCATCGGATTCTATCTCCTCGTGGACCTAACTTTGTGATAAGTTCCATGCTCGCTTTGGAAGCAAATCAAGAAGGGGGGAAGCCTACATGTGTTCTTTAAAGACAAGTCCCAGCTCACCAATGAATCTTTAGCCAATATGTAAAGAGGTTTAGGGAAGCTATTCGGACAGTGTCCGATCTTAATGATCTCCAAGTCATTGGATTATTCCGTAATGGGCCGGATCTGTTAAATCGGAGAAATTGGTAAAGAAATTGATGTTTCACCATCCGAAGAGTTTAAAGCAGAAGCCTTTGACAAGGCGTAAGGCTATATTGTTGTGGAAGAGGCTATGAATAGTCTCAAGAATCCTTCTTTGAGCCAATCAAAGGAGGTAGAGGTTCCCAAGACCGATGTTGATCGTAGAAAAGGGGAGGATATAACCAAAGGGCGTAAGGTAGTTCAAGAAATACAATAACTCGTGGCGATAAGGCGCAAAGCCGTGCACTGCTCCTACCCCAAGGTTAATAAGGTTTATACCCAAATTGAATACGAGAGAGGTCGATAATTTTGGATCGATCCAAACCAAATTTCTTTGAACCACCTCGTGATAATTACAAAACGGACATGGCAACCCTCGCAAATATTGTGGTTATCATCAAGTCACCGGGTCACGACACTAATGAATGTTGTAATTTAAAGGATTTTGTGGAAAACAAGATTAAAAGTGGCTTGGCCGATTCAATATGTGGTCGAGAAAAGACCACCAAAAAATCAACAGTTTATCAATCGCACTGCTCAAACAGCCTCAAGTACCACTGCTTCAAAATGTTCCACCACCGCCAAGGCAAGTCGTTGATGTAATAACCGGTGGATCTGCTGGGAAATTAGTAGGGAAGAAGAGGAGGTCTTATCTTGATTCACTTATGTCAATAACCGATGCTACTCAAGGTCGACAGCCTTTCCTGGAACTGTTATTTCATTTACAGATGCGGATTATCCTTCTGGAGCCCATCAACCGCATGAAGGAGCATTGGTGATCACAAAGACAAGTGGGCTCAAAGGATGTGAAACGCATGATGATAGACAACGGATCTTCTGTGGACATTCTTTATGCCCATGCTTATCAAAGAATGCATCTCGATGAGCACAAAAATGGAGGTCTGACAGAGGCTCCTCTATATGGTTTCTAAACGATCCTCGCCAAAGTGGCTTGCGCACTATTGAACTCCCCGTCATCTTCTAAGACGGCCCCTACAAAGAAGTGGAGATAACTTGTAAATTTTATGTCATGCATGTGGATTCTACTTACAACGCCATTTTGGGAAGACCTACGCTGACAACTTTCTTCAGTCAGAATTTCCATCCCACATTTCAAAATCAAGTTCCCCACAAAGACACGGAATAGAGAGGTGATGGGTGACTTGGATCTCGCCCTAGATGTTATCTAATTCGCTATTTCATCCGGAATGGGGTTAGTAAACAAAGAAAGACGATGGCAATTGAAATCGAACCCTTCACCGAGAGCGCTAGCTCGTAACAATTTGTAATCCCACTGGGGGACGGAGGAAATTGAGTCGGTCATCTGAAAGTTTGACAAGACAAAGTGAAGATTGGTTCGGGCTTACTGTAACCTCTTCTACGAATCTTATGGAACTTTTACGATGCTATGTCGATATTTTTGCATGGGAGCCACAAGATATGCCCGAGTCACCTTAAGGTTGCCGAGCATAAACCGAGATAGATCCTTCAAAAAGCCAGCTTAAATCGTCAAGAAAGCGATATTTGCTCCAGAACGTCAAAAGATCATCGATGAAGAGGTTGCAAAATTGTCGGGTCACGACTTCATCTACTTAGATTGATTACCCGGAGTGGATAATAAAGAAATGTAGTATTGGTGCGTAAGCATAATGGAAAGTGGCGGGTTTGATCGACTACACCGACCTCAACAAAGCCTCGTCCAAGGACTTTTATCCTCCGCCCATATCGATCAAATTTCATCGATGCCACTTCGGGTATGCATTATTAAGCTTTATGGATGCTTTTTCAAGTTATCATCAAATATCCATGTGCAAAGAAGACATTCCAAAACAAGATTCATTACACACCGCTCGGTGTATGCGCATACAAAAAATGACTTTTGGCCTCATTAATGCCGGAGCTACCTATCGAGGATGATGAACTTTATATTCAATAGACAAACCGGGAAGGAACATGGAGGTTTATGTAGATGACATGATCGTGAAGAGTATGCAAATTCGTAAACATTTGGACGATCTAGAGGAGTGTTTTCAAACTATTCGCCATCGACAATCGCGACTTAATCCAACCAAATGTACTTTCTACCTTGGTGCCGGAAAATTTCGGGTTATCCGTCACCAAAGGGGCATCGAGCCAATCCAGAGAAGATCCAGCCATCCTCGACATGAAGACTCCTCGGTCCATTCAAAGACGCTCAAATCCGAATCGGTAGGATCATGCTTTAAGGAGGTTCGCCGCCAAATCACAGAAGATGTCTTCCTTTCTTTGATACATCAAGGGACCAAGAATGCGAAGACATTCCAAAGGACTTCAAGTGTGAAGATGCTTTCCAAAGTATAAAGACGATTCGCCTTTCTGGCCCTTTATTGGTCAAGCTCGTCCCAAAGCAGAGACTTTATATTTGTACCTCGCGCCGCCTCCTTAGCAGCTTGAGCGCTTTTGATTCGGAGATCGGGGAAGCAAAGATCCTGGCCTATTACGCCGCCCACGCCCCACGAGATGTCAAACCAGTATCCTAACATTGAGAAATTTGCCTTTGCTTTAATAATTGCCAAGAGAAAGCTTCGGCAAAGATTTTCAAGGTCGACTCGGTCGCCTACACACGATCAACCGTCAAAGAAGGTGATGGGCAAGCCGTAGGTCTCGGGTAGATTAAGCAAGATGGACTATGGAATTGTCCCGCTTTTTATCGAGTATCATCCCCGAATCGCCATCAAAGGCCAAGCCTCGTCGACTTTTATGGTAGAATGTTCGCTCACCGCGTAGATACGGTTATCGGAAGTCAATCTTCCGATCGAAAGCAAAGGTCGTTATTCAAAGCCAGGTCGGGCGCGGACGCCAGATGCGTATGGATCCTCTACGATGATCAAGTTAAGGAGCAGAATTATTCTAATAAGTCCGGAGGATTTAAGGTTCAAGAAGCCATCGATTCGGGTTTAAAGCAACAAATAATGAGGCCGAGTAATGGCGCAAGAAAGCAAGCAGTGTCCGATTAGCAAAGAGTCTCAAGTCCAACAGCTTAATTATCTATAGTGATTCTCGCTTGGTTGTAAAACAAATTGCCGGGAGATTATGAAGCTCGGGGACCCGAATGATCAAATATCCGCGAGTTAAGAAACCAACTTCAATTTTTTGCTTCGTGACGAAGTTTCAAGGTATTGAGCGCAACGACAATTCTATCACGATGCTTTGTCGAAATTGGCCACTACTTGATGCGTATGTCTTTCATGGATCTGTGTATTTGGAAATTTTGCAAGAAATGAGAAGTGTTCAAAGATGAAACAAAGTTGATGTGCATCGAATCTAACAAACCGCTGGATGACCCCTTTCACATCGAGTATTTGGCGATGGCGTCCTTCCTTCTGATCGATGTCAAGGTAAAGAAGATCAAGTACAAGAGTACTAATTTCACCTTATTGATGGGGATCTTTATCGATCATGCTTTTCCTCACCATTATTGAAATGTTTGGTTCCGTCCGCCGAGTATGCTCTTCGGGAAGTTCATGAAGGATTTATGGTGATCATACGGTCGCCAAGTCTTTGGCACATAAAGTATTTCGACAAGGTTACTATCGGTCGACAATTTTCAAAGAAGCTACAGAGTACGCCAAGAAATGTGAAAATGCCACTTCGATAGTCCGGTTCCATTATCGCCACCGGAAGAGTTATACTCGATTTTATCTCCTATACCCTTCATTGTCCTGGGGGGTGGATATATCGGGACCAAGTACCTAAAGCTAAAGGTCGTTAGCTTCATTATAGTTGCTATTGATTATATGACTAAGTGGGTAGAGGCGAAACCACTTCTACGATAATAATGTGAGTGCTTAAAGTTTGTAAAGGAGTCTCGTGGTGTTTCGCTTCGATCCCTAAAGTATTGATATCGACAATGGACGCCAGTTCAGGGTTCAAAATTTGAAGAATTTTTGAACGATTTGGGATTCAAAGACAAGAAGACTTCTCGTGGCTCATCCACAATCGAATGGGCAAGTTGAGGTGACCAACAGACGCCATTGAATGGAATAAAGCGAGATTGATGAAGCTAAGGGAAGATGGCCGTAAGAATCATTGAAGCGTCTTTGTCGCAAGTATACCGAACTCACGCCGAGGACTACTACGGGGATTCACCCTTCCGATTGGCTTATGGTATCGATGCCTTAGTCCCACGAGATCGGATCTCCAAGTCTTCGGTGAGTCAATTCAAAGAAATCTACAACGATAAAGGATCAAGGCTAACTTGGACCTACTAGACGAAGTCGAGAGAGAAGCTTTAATCAAATTGGTCGCTTATCAACGAAGGGTGGCCAAACATTATAACAAGGGTGTCAAACTTCAGAGATCGGGTAGTAGAGACTTTTCGTTCTCGTGAGAAGCCAAGCTTCTACACCTCGTAATACGGAAAGCTAATGCCAATCGGGAAGGGCTATATGAAGTGATCAAGTACCAAAGCCCGTGACTTATCGATTAAAGGCACTTGATGGTTCCGAGATCAAGAATACATGGTACGTCGCGCACTTTCTAAGTATTTTCAATAAAGTTCAAGCCGCTTTATCTAAGTCCGTACACAAACTGTTGATATCAATAAAAGATCACTTTTCTACAAATTATCACCGGTCTTATCGGGTCCGATGGTGTAAGGAGGTATGGTAGGACTCACCGGCCATTCGATGGTAGCCCCAGTGTCCTTTTGGTCCTATATCGATCTTATCGTGGTGGTAAGTCAATGGTCACTATCGGTCCGATGGTGTAAGGAGGTATGGTAGGACTCACCGCCATTCGATGGTAGCCCCTGTGTCCTTTTGGTCCTATATTGATCTTATCGTGGTGGTAAGTCAATGGTCACTATTGGTCCGATGGTGTAAGGAGGTATGGTAGGACTCACCGGCCATTCGATGGTAGCCCTGTGTCCTTTTGGTCCTATATTGATCTTATCGTGGTGGTAAGTCAATGGTCACTATCGGTCCGATGGTGTAAGGAGGTATGGTAGGACTCACCGGGCCATTCGATGGTAGCCCCAGTCCTTTTTGGTCCTATATTGATCTTATCAGGTGGTAAGTCAATGGTCACTATTGGTCCGATGGTGTAAGGAGGTATGGTAGGACTCACCGGCCATTCGATGGTAGCCCCAGTCCTTTTGGTCCTATATCGATCTTATCGTGGTGGTAAGTCAATGGTCACTATCGGTCCGATGGTGTAAGGAGGTATGGTAGGACTCACGCCATTCGATGGTAGCCCCAGTCCTTTTGGTCCTATATTGATCTTATCGTGGTGGTAAGTCAATGGTCACTATCGGTCCGATGGTGTAAGGAGGTACGGTAGGACTCACCGCCATTCGATGGTAGCCCCAAGTCCTTTTGGTCCTATATTGATCTTATCGTGGTGGTAAGTCAATGGTCATTATTAATCCTTATGTCTCGGTTCTTATCTCGCTTGTCGTCCAAATTTACTTCACGTATGATTGATCTCACTCTTCGATACCGATGAGTATAAGTTATTTATTTTGTTTAAGTGTTGAGTTCACCATTAGTTCGCTTAACTCAATCTCGTCCGTAAAATTCAACTCACTTCATTGTATGAGTTAACTGTTATATGCCATATCTAATTCAATAGTTCATCTTATCGATACTAAATTATCGACAAGAAACCGACGACGAAGTTATAATCAAGACAGCTTAAAGATTTATCAATAAGCATAAAATGTTCATTTCATTTAAGTCGATTAATTACATGAACATAAAAAGTTAAATATTTACATAGAATCAAAAACATGATATATATTCAGCACCGCTTTCATCATCTAATTGAAAGCAAAGGTCGGGTCCAACCGAAAGCAAATGATAGCTTCTCTTTCCCTCGCTCCCGATACAAATCCTCATATCCTCCCGAATAGACCTTCATGATCTCGACATTAATTTCATCCGAGTCCCTATACTCGCCTCAATCTGCTTTCAAGCTCTTCAATGTAATGGGCCTCGCCCCTCAAGGTCTTTTATCTTACGGCGAAGCTTGACGCTTGGCCTTATGCCTTCGAGCTTCATCCTCGAATTTTCGCCTCACCTTCACCAAGTCAGAGGATTAGTTTTCTATTGGTCAAGAGAACTCCTCATTTTTCGCCTTCGTAGTAGGTTCTCTTCAACCAAACCAAAGATTCGATTGGTTAAGGTTTGTCGGGTCGGCTTTTGACGCAGCCAAACTCATCCTCAGGCCCTCGGGTCATTATCATCGATGTCTTCAAATCCATCTTGGCCCGATCCAATCTATCAAGACCATTGATGGTATGAAAAGCATCTTCACGACCAAATTTTTTCTATCCAAGGTCGATTTCAAAGATGTTTATTTCAAGATGAAATCTTCCTCGCTTTCCATTTATGTGTCTCTTGACGCAATGTCCAAGACAAAGATTAGCCTTTCGCACATTTTCAAAGTACTCAAGTCAAATTCTAAAATACTCAAGGAAAATAGAGATGTAGAGGAAGAAGTCATTATTGTTTACCTCGCCAAATAACTCATACCCTCGTCGAGAAGATTTCCGTCTGTGATCACCGAATCCTGGTCGCCGCAGTGTCGAACGAAAGCTCCAAAGAGGTCGAAAGGAAAGTTGGCATCAACCCAGGCCATGGGTCGAGATCCCACGCCTTCGATGATAACCTCGACCAAGGACCGGCCGCTCAGAGAAGGTCTCGGTCTTTTCCAGGGGAAGAGAGTAATGCTCGGGGTGTAGTAGGTTCGCATGAACGGCTTCGATTATGGGAGATTTGTTTGAATTAGGTTCTTTGGGTGTCAAGCGATGCGAACTTGGATGGCTCTCGTGGGTACGCTTCTTTTTCGATAACGCTGGAATCCTTCGCCCCGGTCACCGCCCTCTTCGATCCAGATTTCTGCAGTGGGGGCACGAAGGAGGAAATGACCAAGACCGAGGAACCCTGAGTTCTTCGGCAGTTAATGGGGTTATTTTTGTTTTTAGTTTTTTAGTCCTAAGTATACTCCTTCGATCAGGACGATCAAGTAAGCCGCCTGATCGAGGAATGGTTTTGGGGGTTGGTTCTGTTTCTGGTATAGGTTCGGGAGGATTTACTGTAGGGACCGACCTTGGTTTTCCGTAGCCCTCCTTTTTGCCGAGGGTGAAGATTCTCTTCGGTATGAAAATCTCTTCTACTGCTTTTCTCCGTTGAAATTCATCCGTGTGAATTTCTGGCGTTGGATCTACTTCGGGGGTAGCTTCAGTTGGTGTAGCCTCAATTGCTTCCGAAGACTTACCAGATAAAAAATCTTCGAGCTCCTTTATTTCTACAGAGCTCGGTCTGATCAAAGACACTGCACAAATCAAACAATTCCATGTTATAATTATATTTTATGGAATATTTTCAAAAAATATATATATTTGAAATAAGTCGGTACTTACGCTTACGGTCATACAACCATGCTTGCTTCGAGAGGAGTCCGTATTTCCACCCTCCTTCTGGAAGTTGTCAAATAGCTCCATCATCTCCACTTCTCGCTCTTCGTAAACATCTCCAAAGTCACAGATATTTTTTCGCCGCTGCCCAGCCTTCTAAGAGAAGAGATTTCGTGGCCTTTGACGAAGAACCATTTTTCATGCCATCCCCTATTGCTCAAGGGGTATTCACCAAAGGAACGCCTCACAAATTTCTCTCCGCACTTTGAGAATGTTTGCGAGGGCCTCAAACCCCTTCTCCTCGGATTGCACTATCTTGTAGACAAGTGAAGAAGAAGTCCAGTGAGGGCTCGACGCCCGCCATGACGTAAGGCCACGAAGGCGAATATGGATGTAGGAGTTCTACACCAACAGAAAATCCTACACCCAAAAAACCCAAAGAGGGTCACTATGAAAACGTGAAGAGGAAACGAACCCCTTCTCCAAAGAAAGTCACCGGTACTACCGGCCCATCCTTCAGCCGCTGGTACATTTTCTCACCAGATCCGGGTACCTCGACAAAGATGGGGTATCTCGAATATGGAACCGAGTTCAACCCTCTTCGCCTCAAATTTCGCTATGATAGAAGGAGTGTTAGCACGCGAGAATCGCCTCCGCATTCTATAATAGTCGAGAGGGGGTTTTCGGGTTCTCTCGTTTGGGATTCGCATCAAGTCCCCTCATGAAGATTAGGGTTTGGGGAAACCACAAAGATGGGTGTTACAAGTACGGGAGAACTCGCTCGTGGTTTTGAGAAGCCATTTGTGACGATTTGCAGAGAGAGAGAGATCGTAAATTTTAGAAGGCGCCGAATTTCAAATGAACAGTAAAATCGCAAAATTGGTAAAGTTATCCTTTATACCGACGGCTACACGTTGTTCAAGACAAAGCATTAAATGCCAAAGAATAATTTGAATTTGAATGGGAAGCGTCCGCTTTGGATCCCGTACCTAATGGTTAGAAATCTTTCCGAATCGGGCCCTTAACTTCCTTTCATTTCATTTCATGGACAATAAATGGGTACGCTTTTAATTACATCTCGTCATTTATCGATTCTCAAGAAAATATCATGGATTGTTTATAGTTTTCTATTAAACATTCTGCTCAACAAAAAACTAGGGGCAATGTTGGGTCGTGATATTTTATCCCTTTGGGCCAAATATATTGGGCTTATTATTTTTATTCTATCGGGCCTTTATTATTGAATTATAAAAATCATTAAGCCCAATTATCATATTATTTTCATTTCAAACTTATAAGACCGGCCGTCAATGGATCAATCATTTAGACATTTTAAATATCTATAATCTTTGACCAGAATGATGAAAAAGCATGTCTGGTTGACTAAAGAACCCGCCATGCATTAATGTGGATGGGATTACAATCTACCACGGAGTAACAAAGGATCAAAAGAAGAGAATAAACTACATGCAATTTAAGAAACCCATCGGGTAAAGGGAATGTGTCGTAGTAGTGGGTGGCACGAGAATTCGTGCCGAGAGGGTATAACTTGGCAAGGAAGTCTCCACCAAGAGGTACGTTTTCATACTCTTCTTCATTTAGAATCGATATTCACGAGAGAATTATTATTATCTCTCGATATCAATACACTAGCGCGATATAGCCTCCGCTTTTGATAAACCTTGTGAATTCACATACCGATTCTCACGCCTCGAGCTATCCCCTCGACGGAACCGCCGCCGCTGCTTGTGGTGTTTATCAGTGTTTACGCTGCGAGATCGTGGACGCTTTTAGGTGATTGGGACGTGACGAAAGATCTGGTATAATAAGTTGTACGTGGAGATAATGTATGATCAATAAAGAATCTACCACTTATTAAAAGAAGAGAAATGTCCTATGTGATTCGATAAATGACAACCCGAGAGTCCTCGGCAAGCGGCGTAATGAAATTAGAAAGGAGTTTCTAATTTGCATTATTTGAGTTGTGCATTTAAGAGTCGAAATACATATAATTAAATAAAATAAGACTTGACAAATAATTTCATGCCTTATATTTAATTAGGACATCAGATGGTGGAATGATTGAATTATTTGAACTATTTACTCAAAGGTTCTTTTATGATTAATGTTGAAATCTATATTATCCTAAAAGTCGTTGATCGCTAGGAGGCTTATCCCTATTGTAGAATAAATATTATTTATTTAAATAAATTAATTGTTTAATTTATTTATTTAAATAAGATTAGAATTGTTCTAATTGATTTATTCACAACCTGGGTTTAATATGGAGAACCTAAAGGGTCACACCATAAAAGGAAGAATAATTATTTAAGAAGTTAATGGCATAATCGTAATAATATATTTATGTATATTTAATTTAATCTATGGCGATAGAATAAATTAAATAAAGCTTAATATTTATTATTTAATATTTTAGAAATATTAAATATAAATTAATAAGAGAGTCTTATTAATATTATTACAATTATTATTATTATTTTAATTTCTAAAAGAGTTTAGGAATTAATTTAATATAAGTATTTCATTTATTCCTAATTGGATTAGGAAGGAAAATTAGTTAAAGGAGTTTAATTAATTATCCCTAATAAGATTAGGGAGCCCCTTTAATTAAAAGGGTTTAATTAAATAATACCTTATTTTAATAGGGTTACTTGGATATCTTTATAAGAGGAGTCTTATATCGTATATTAAGACTACGATATAATTCCAATGGTTGGAGAGTACGCTCCTTTTCTATGTAGATAGAAAAACTAGGGTTTAGCCAACCACCCATCTTCTTGAATCCTTCTTCTTCCTCGGTGGATCACCTCTGAGGCCAAACACTTGGGTGGCTAACGTTGATCAAAGCAAGAACCAAACCCGGTGGATTCAAGTTGAACGCGAAAAGGATTGGAGGTGAACTTGTACTGAGGAAGCTCGATCTTCAAGGGTATGTTTTTATTCATCTTTTTCGCTTAATTAATAATTGTGCATAAAGGGTGATCCCAAGTATATGATTTGTAAAATTTTTAAACTCGATTTTTTTACTGTTTCGCTTATTTATGCAATTTGATTGCGTTCTTGAATATTACAAACCTAATAAAGGGCATCGAGCCAAACCTTTATGCAAATTATTAATTGTTCAAATTTGATATGTATATTGATATGTGTTTAGAACAATTTAATTGGGCATAATTTTATTGTATAAAATTAAAAAATAAATAAAAAAATTGTGAAACTTGTTTATGCGAGTTCGTGATTTCCGTGACTTAAGCGAGTAGCGTGTTTATTTGAAAGTACACCGCCGAATCTTCAGGTACTATGATTACCAATAATATATGGATTATATATATATGATATCCTCTTTTTGTTTTATATGATTTCTTCTATAAAACATTGGGGTGCCGCCCCTGGTGATGGTCACCTGATATATTTTCACGTTATATATATAAGTTAGTTACTGGTGTCACGGATTTCATGTAATGCTTTAAAAGGGATTCATTCTGATTCACATGGCTTTTTGATTATATATATATATATATATATATATATATATATATGTTTATATTAATTTTAATAATTTTATAATTAAATTAAAAAGTTTATTTTAATTTTAAAATAAAAAGTTTATTTTAATATTACAATAAAAAAGGTTTATTTTAATTTTAAAATTAGAATTTCATGCTAACTAATTAGAGTTGGAATTGGATTCCATGATAACTAATTGGAGTTGAAATTAGATTTTATTTTTCTAAAATAAAGGAGTTTATTTGTGAATAGGGAAGTAAATCCATCTTTCCTTAAATAAAGGAGTTTATTTAGATATGAAATAAGATTTCATATTATTCATAATAAAAGAGTTTATTTGTGAATAGGAAAGAGAATCCATGTTTCCTTAAATAAATGAGTTTATTTAAATATGAAATAAGATTTCATATTATTCAAAATAAAGGAGTTTATTTGTGAATAGAAAAAGAATTCGTGTTTCCTTTAATAATTTTTTTTACATGGAATTGGATTCCATAATTAATTAAAATAAAGGAGTTTATTTTGATTAAAGATTTTGATTAAAATAAAATAGTTTATTTTATTCAAAATTGGATAAATTAAAATAAAATACTTTTATTTTGATTTATATTTGATTGAAATAAAGGAGTTTATTTTGATTCAAAATTAGATTTTATACTAACTAAATTTGCCCATTAAATGATATCAATATATATATTAAATGTTTATTATTCATGAGATTTAATGTTATTTATCGATGCATATGGTGATGTGTATGATAATAAATGAGATTGATTATGGACAATTGACCAATGTGATTGGATTTTATTTTAGTTTGATGCACGAATGTAAGGGTTTTATTAAATGGGGTCTGCAGACTCGCCTTTCTCTAATTTTTCTCGAATGTAAATTCTATCTCCTCCTATGTATTTCCCTCGATCACGATCAAGGTTTCTATTTATTTTAATTAGTTTTGTAATAGGAATAGTTAGAATTAATTTTGAAAAATTGGAGATCAAGGAGCAAGGAGCTTGAAGACCCGCTTTATAATGGAGCCCGGGTTTAAATGTAATAGTTATATTTAAATATTATTTCTTGCACCCTTTGGGTTTGACTATTGGTTCACTTGGTGGCTCTAGTGAACCAAACTAGAATAAAAGTCCATAATCAATCCGTAGAATATAGTATTCTATATGTGCATGCTTATACTATATATATTATATATTATGCAAACATGCTTCGTATGTTAATTAATATGACGCGTATTTTATATATATATATATATGTGCATGTGCGCTAAACAAGATGAGACATTTAATAATAAATCCCTCAAATTTTTTTTTTATATTAAGTCCTAAGCGTTCAAAGATATTTGGAATATCGAACGTCGCCTTCTAGCATGATAAAATTAATAGAGTATTAAATATTTAATATGAGTTTGTTGTGTCACCACAAGGTAAGTATTAAGTATTTAAGATGTTAATTTATCACATTTGATGCTTATAAAGAAAATTGAACAATATTGTTTTGTTGTGTCACCACAAGGATGATATTTTTCTTTTTGAATATATGGAGTGCTAGGTCGGACTTAACTTGGATAATTTTGATTCGGATGTGCCACCACTTGATCAAAATAATCTAAGAGGCAAAAGAAAAGGAGTTGCATAGTTGATGTAATTGACAAAAGTTGTCTACCTATTTATTTATATATAGTTTGTTGTGTCACCACAAGGCTATATACATTTGAAATGGGATCCTTATTCTCACTAGCAGATCTCTTTAATTAGATTTTGTCGAACTATATATATTGAGGTAATATAGTTTGAAGAAAATAGTGGGAGATACCAATTTAAAACAAGACCTAAATTATTTTGGTAATTAATAAAAGAATGTATGTTAAAATGTTGTTAATTACAAATTCATTTACGTAATTTTACAATGTCTAAAATTACTATCATCGCGAAGCATATTAGATGCTAAATTAACCGGAATCAATTAAATGGTTGGTTAAGGAATTTGAGAATAGTTCTCATAGTCGAAAAGCTATCTTATGTCCTTAATACGCCTATCCTCGCAATGGTTGCGCATAATGCCTCCGAGGAAGAGATTGCTACTTTTAGAAAGTGGCAAGATGATGCACAGTTGGCTCATTGCATCATGCTCGCATCTATGAGTAACGAGCTTCAGCGTCAGCATGAAACTATGGATGCTTCTACTATATTCCTGCACATCAAGTAGTTGATGGTGAGGAAAGTAGGACAAATAGATATCAGATATCTAAGGAGCTCTTCCAATCTAGAATGACCGATGACACTACAGTACAGACACATGTCCTTAACTTTATCAATTTGATTGATCAATTAGGACAACAGGTTTCATCATGGATGGATAGTTGAGCCAAGATTTGATCTTGCACTCACTCCCGGACTCCTTTCAAAATTGCTGTGAATTTTTCATATGAACAAGCTAGATATCAGCCTCGCTGATTTGCTTAACATATTGAAAAATGTTGAGAGTCACTTTCCAACCAAGAAAGACCGAGTCTTACTGGTAGGGGCCAAAGGATCTTCTGAAAAGAAGAACGATTCAAAGAAGGTAAATAGAAAGGCATAAACAAAGGATAATAAGAACAAAACTGATATGGATAGCAAAGGAGCTTGCTTCCACTGCAATAAGCCTGGACACTGGAAAGAAACTACGAGAAGTATCTTGCAGAGGCTAACCAAAGAAGCTTAGTGAAGTTTCGGTTATAAATACAAATTTGTTCATGATTTAATATAAATTTTTCTTTAAGTCAAGGTTCTACTTGGGTATTGGATACCGACCTTGGTTATCATAAATATAGATTTATGAAGGGACCAAGCAGAAGTAGAAAGCTAGACAAATATAAGTAAACCTATGTGTGGGAAATGAAGCAAAGGTTGCTACATTAGCTATAGAAACTTATAGTTTAGCAATGCCTACGGGCAAATCTATTAAGTCAATAAGTTGTTATTGTATTCCAGTTCTTGTTAGAAACATTATTTCTATTTTATTGTTAGACAATAAAATTTTTGGTATTATAATTAAGAACAATTGTTGCTCTATTTATAATAATAATGTTTTGTATAGAACCGAAATATTACTTAATGGATTTTGTATACTTGACTTACGTGAAAATAATTTTGCAAATTGAACAAACTAGTATAAGAAAAGGAGATGATCATTCAAAGAGTTGAATGTGTGTATTTGCTGAAATACAAGTGTGAATTATTTGAAAGGTTCAAAGAATTCAGAAGTGAAACAAATTGGCAAAGCATTAAGATTCTTTGATTAGATCAATGAATAAATACTTGTGCAATAAGTTTCTATATCATCTCAAATGGTTTTCTCTTAATGGACGCCTCCTGATACATAATAATTGATTGATGTATCTGAATGGAAAAATCATACCTTGTTGAACATGGTACGGTCCAAAATGATTTTACCGACATTCCAGTATCCTTCTAGGATCATGTCCTAGAAATGGCTACATATCTACGAAAAAAGGTAACCTCAAAATCCAAATTTCAAGACTCCATAAAAGTTATGGACGGAGGATTCCTAATCTTAAGTATGTTAAGATAAGGGGTTGTTCAACTTATGTGAAAAGGTTTCAAGGATAAGCTTGGGACAAGATTTGACATGTACTGATTTATGGGACATCCTAAAGTAAGTTTAAGGTATATGTTCTATAATTCTACTTAGCAAAAGGTGTTTGTTTACGAAACACGCCCTTCTAAAGATAAAGGTGTTTATCATTAAAAGGGGCTAGTGGGAGGATAATAGATCTTGAAGAGTTCAAGAACCACAAAATACTATAAGTCAAATAAGAGGAACTCGTAGATAGACCTATTATACCACAACCTAATCAGAATCGAATAGGACCAAGAAGATACACGGGAGGTATGGGTTCATCATAGATGATGATGATGAGGTACACATCATGAAGATGATGATCCATTACATATCGATGATGAGGTAAGTGTTGTAGACACTCAAAGAAATGGATTGAAGCAAGTTTCTCAAATATGGAACATTCGTTTTGATGAGGCAATCAAAAGAGTTTGATTTTATCAAAAATAAGAATGAACCTAGTGTGTACAAAAGGGTCGATTAGGAGCATCGTGACATTCCTAGTACTATATGTTGATATACTACTTGATAAGGAATGACATACCAATGCTATAATCAAGAAAGATAAAGTTGTCTAAACATTCCTCCATGAATGATTTGGAAGAGTATCTTAATTGGGGATATAAATCTATATAGATAGATTTAAGAGGATGCTCGACTTAACCCAAGGAAAGTATATTCATTTGATGCTAAAGTCGCTTTAGCATGGTAAACTCCAAGAGATGTCTCATGTCGATGAGCTATGGAGTGTATCTCTTAATAGTCCCCACGCACTCTCGAAAAGAGAGGTCGCATGAGTGACAATCATGTATGCAATGAAATGTACGAGACCGATATTGATCACCATATTATGGAGAAGTTCACTATGAGTCGCTGAAAATATCTTAAAGTGCTTAACCCAAGACTAAGGATGTGATCATATTCATGGTGGGTCTAAATTAAAACTAGAGGGCTTAATGCACTCAAGTTTTTTCAGACGAGATCAAGACGACGTAAAAAATCCACTTTAAGGTAAAGGGTTACCTTGAACAAAGGGTGCGTTGAATCGAAAGGTTCCAAACAGCAAAGAGTTGCTGGTTTAGTGATAAAGACAAAGTATATAGCTATAAATGAAGCCGCAAGTTGATTTTTTGGATTAAAAGTTCATTACAGAACTAGGAATAGTTCCTAAGTCTCATCTTGGATCTAAACATGTGTTGTGGCACTTTCATTTGATTATTAGAATCATTGAAAGATGGAAAATCACTATAGAGATAGTGGACTCTCATGAACAACATTACATATCCATTAACTAAAGCTTATCCAACAAAGCAGGATAATCGCCACTTAGAGAAGAAGAGTATGAGATACCATGACGATTGACTTTAGTGCAAGTGGGAGATTGAAAGTAGTATGCACACAAAGCCAATCATGTTTGATGATAAAGCATATACTTTGTAACAATCTTATTCATTTATTAATAAAAAGTATTAATTTATTAAAGGCTTTTAATTATCTATATGATGTTTGTTTTTATAATATGTGATAAACCCATAGTTTTAAGCAATGCTTTTAGAATAATGATGATGATCATTCTAATGAGATCTAAATTCTTAGAAAGCTTAAAACTAAAATAGTTCCCAATCATTGGATTACTAAATTGGGGATTAGTGAATCCAGATAGATTGGTACATACGTTGTTGCTTTCATTGGATGAGGATGATTGATCTCACGATCATTTGTGTGGAGACACTAAAGCAAGTATGTAGGTGCTTATTAGAGAATAAGTTCACTTTGAACGTGGCTCGCTAAGGAATACCTAATGGAGTTTTACTTGCACTCGTCAATAGAATTCTCAGTAGTGATAGTAGTACAAGTGATCCTTGGACTTGAGATCATCATAGTATCTTGTGTATGATGAGTTATACTTTGACTTATTCCTTAAGACCCTTAGGGTATATCAAAGGGTATGCTTGGGTATAATAAGTTGTATATGGAGATAATGTATGATCAATAAAGAATCTACTACTTATTAAAAAGAAGAGAAATGTCCTATGTGATTCGATAAAATGACAACAACCCAGAGTCCTTGGCCAGCAGGCGAATGAAATTAGAAAGGAGTTTCTAATTTGCATTATTTGAGTCAGGCATTTAAGAGTCGAAATACATATAATTAAATAAAATAAGACTTGACAATAAATTCCACGCCTTATATTTAATCGGGACATCAGATGGTGGAAGGATTGAATTATACGATAACTATTTACTCAAAGGTTCTTTTATGATTAATGTTGAAATCTATATTATCCGGAAAGTCGCTGATCGCTAGGAGGCTTATCTCTATCAGAGAATAAATATTATTTATTTAAATAAATTAATTGTTTAATTTATTTATTTAAATAAGATTAGAATTGTTCTAATTGATTTATTCACAACCTAGGTTTAATATGGAGAACCTAAAGGGTCACACCATAAAAGGAAGAATAATTATTTAAGAAGTTAATGGCATAATCGTAATAATATGTTATGTATATTTAATTTAATCTATGGTGATAGAATAAATTAAATAGCTTAATATTTATTATTTAATATTTTAGAAATATTAAATATAAATTAATAAGAGGAGTCTTATTAATATTATTATAATTATTATTATTATTTTAATTTCTAAAAGAGTTTAGGAATTAATTTAATATAAGTACTTCATTTATTCCTAATTGGATTAGGAAGGAAAATTAGTTAAAGGAGTTTAATTAATTATCCCTAATAAGATTAGGGGAGCCCTTTAATTAAAAGGGTTTAATTAAATAATACCTTATTTTAATAGGGTTACTTGGATATCTTTATAAGAGGAGTCTTATATCGATATTAAGACTACGATATAATTCCAATGGTCGAGAGTACGCTCCTTTTCTATAGAGATAGAAAAAACTAGGGTTTAGCCAACCACCCATCTTCTTGATCCTTCTTCTTCCTTGGTGGATCACCTCTGAGGCCAAACACTTGGGTGGCTAACGCCGATCAAAGGAAGGAACCAAATCCTGTGGAATTCAAGTTGAGCGAAAAGGATTGGAGGTGAACTTGTACTGAGGAAGCTTCGGATCTTCAAGGGTATGTTTCTTATTCATCTTTTTCGTTTAATTAATAATTGTGCATAAAGGGTGATCCGGGTATATGGTTTGTAAAATTTTTAAACTCTGATTTTTACACGTTTCCGCTTATTTATGCAATTTGATTGCGTTCTTGAATATTACAAACCTAACACATGCATGGTGATTTCTTTTGTTATTCAATTCTTTATTATACTCAGTTGGTTAAAGTTTTGACTTCTATACTCCATGAAATTAGTAGAATATCCTTGATATTTGCGCTTCATCCAGTATCTTTTCATGAAAATATTCTTCTGATCATTCTTGAATTTTACTCTACAAAGCAGTATCATGTTGACAATATGGACATTAGTAGTTCTTGGAGAAATTAATTCTTGAACTTGTTTTATTGAATTCTTATTTCATTGTCATCATCATCATGTTTATATTATGTTGAAAGTCATCTATGGCCTGTAGTGCATAGATGGACTTCGTATGATTATGACCAGGGATTATTCGGTGTAATCATGACCGTAATGTTACAAATGTTGTGGTAAAAGTCCTCATTGGCTCGTAGTGCATTGATGGACAGTTGTTGGCATGATCATGACCATTAATGAATACATAAATATTCTTAGCCCGTAGTGCATGGATAATTGTGGTCGTGATACTAAAGAATATCCTTGGCCGTAGTGCAGGGGTGATTTAATGATGTGGAATATTTATTAAAATTTGAGTCTCGATAATGATGATGAAAACCTTTTAAATCATAAAAGATAGTAGATTTTATTTTCTACTTGACTCTTTTAATGGATTGCTTGTTCCGCTGCAGTTAAACTTGATGTCTATTATATTTTATTATTTTAACATTGTTGGAGACTAATGATAATTTATTGTGCATTATCTTAGTCATAATATTTTTTACTGGGCTAGTTGAGCTCACCCTTTCTTTCATTGTTCTCTTCAGGAAATGAGAACATAACAGGGACTAGTCGGGGAACGGAGTTACGGTCCAGAGGATAGCATTAGTAGTCCTCACTATTCTGTGAAATAGTGTGTTAATAATTGTAATGAGGACTCCTTTTGAGTTTGTATAATCTCTAGTAGACAATAATTGTATTCAAACTCACAGTTATGTTTTGTCGTATTGTACACGACAGTTGTATTAGTAAGTTGTATTTGAATTCTGTACCATGTAAGTGGCGACCCAAGATGGGTGACGTATACCTAATTTTGGGGGCGTCACAGTTGGTATCAGAGCTTAGGGATATGATCCCTGGCTAAGATGTGAGATAAGAACTAGGAGGGGAAAGACGGGGAATTCCTTCGCTAGTATGACCTACCTAAGTTTATTTGGTATTTAATTGGCCGGTCAAAGTATAAGGATAATATGTGATATGTTAATTAACCCTTGTTTTGTGGCAGTGTTTGGAAATGGCATCCGAGAATGTTGAGATTATCAATGGAGCACAGAAGACCGTTGAGTCTCCACAAATCAATAATCAGGATAATGTGCAACCAGAGGACAATACTCCTCATGAAAATAATAACACCGATGAAATGGTGAATGATGGGATGGTCAAAGGCTTTATGCAATTCATGCAACAACAGACGAAGGCAGCTCTTGTCCAAAATGCAGGTAGAAATACTGATAACTCTCGGACGGTCACCGCTAAGCAGTTTAAGGAGCAATTCATGCAACAATGGGATAGGCGCCTCCACATCCATAATGCAGGTGGAAACAATGGTAACCCACGGTTGGTCACCGCTAAGCAGTTTAAGGAGCTGGGACCACCGGAGTTTTTGGGAAAGCCGTAACCACTTAAGGCGAGACATGGATAAAGCGATTACCAAGATATTTGATGTCTTGGAATGCTCGAGAGCAAAAGGTTCCATTCACCACCTTTATGTTGCGTGAAGAAGGAGATCATTGGTGGGAATCAGAAACGCACTCCACCGGCTGACGAACTCAAGATGTCTTGGGAGAAGTTCCAAGAATTATTCAACGACAAGTACTTTCCTCGAAAGTATTCGTCACACGAAGGAGGTAGAATTCATCAAGTTGGAGCAAAATAATATGACCGTCGCAAAGATGCGAGGCTAAGTTTGCGGAGTTATCCGGTTTGCATCCCATTTGGTCGATAATGAGGAAGCGAATGACGCGAATGTTTTTAAGAGGTTTGAAACCCGATATACGCTAATACCTCATTTCTCACAAACTTTATTTATATTCAAATGTTGTGAATAGGGCTCGCTTATTGAGCACGATAATGAGTCAAGACAACCAAAAGGGAACGACCAATAACATGATAATAATCATAATGGTGGCAGCAGCATCGGAACAACGATAACCATCGTGGGGGATATTATCATGCCAAGAATGGTAACCATTTCGGTGGTAATCATGGCCAAGATAATAAGAATGGACATTTTAAGAAGAGAAGGTTCAACAATGACGTGAAGACGTTGGCACCAGCACCCGTTTCAAAGGAAGAAGAACGCCCATCGATCGTATGTTTCATGTAAGACCCCAACTTATTATTAATGAAATTTTATTTTCTCTATTTATTATTTTGAAATAGTATGGGTTGATTTGATTAATGTGGATAGTTAGGGGTAAAATACGCAAATATTTTAAAATAAGCAAGTGGTTATAAAATATTCATTGTTGTCGGGAATATTCGTTTGGTCGTGGAATATTCTAAATGCTTGGGGAATATTAAATACGACAGTGCGACCCATGTGTGGGCCCCATATAACGGAAAGCAATTGGATGAAGAAAACGACAAAATATAAGTTGTTTAAAAATAACAGCGTAGTTATTTATCAATTATCTTTGTTAAAATACTCTTGGTTAAAACACAATAAAGCACTGCAGATATTGCACCAATTATTGATTATTACCTAAGAAGGCACTACTCAATAATGGTTACGAATAATTCGCTCAAAGATTTTTATTTTATTGATTTAATAATTCTTTGCGTTGATATTTTATATTATTGTTGTTTGATAATTATCATTACACAATTTTTCATTATCGAAGCAATAATTCATATTATCTGAATAATATTATTAGATAACATTATTGGCAATGTCTAGAAAGTTACGTCTAAGGAGAGGTTTGGTCACCTAATTGCGGGCCGATGAAGGAGAAATTCTTATTGAAAGCCCCCTCTTCCTGAACCGCCTTTTGGTTGTCAATATTGTGATTCGTAATATTATTTGTGAATAATTAATTATTGATTCATATGATGAGAAAATATTGATTTTATGTAGATATAGATGGAAAAAATTTTAATGTGACAATTGTTGAAAATTAAAATTTTATCTTTTTCTGATAAAATAATTCATTTAAATATATTATTATATTTTAATAATATAATAATGGTGATATTTTTACAACGAATGTGGGATATATGAGTATACAAGGAGGAAGAATATTTTTGTTGCAATAAATGTTTAAAACATGTTAAACATGTCATGGACCCCATTTATTGACCGAAAATTTGATTATAGCACCGTAAAATCGCCTGCTTTGTGGATTTTTATCAATTTTTGTTTGGAATTTGGAAAACTTTCTTACGTAAAGTTGTAGAGAATTGAATTTCCTATAAAAAGTCGCGTGTTTCAAATTTTCTGACAAAAGGACTATTTATTGTGAATTATTGAAGTTCTGGAGTTCCGAAATAATTGATTTTTGGAAGTTTTAATTGTTTAAAATAACAAAAACGTTTTTGTGGTTGGTTGGTAGGCACATGTGTTGCAAAATATGCTGAAATCAAAATTTCCAAGTTTGCGTATGATTTATATAAATTTATTAATATTTTATTAAATTTTCTGCTTTGGTGTTCTAAGTATTTTCCTATAAATAGGGTGCTTAGGTTAGAATTAAAAATCACACCGAAACTGAAGTTTTCTCTCTATATTATCGGCGTATTCTTGTGAGTATTTTGAGTATACTTTGAGTATTGCTATACTATGCAAGGTCAAGTCATAGCCTATATTCTAAGTTTTTTAAATTTAGAAGTCTTGATCTTTTCGAGGTAAGGGATGTTATTTTCTTCTCAAATGATATTATTTCTTTAATATCATTATCTGAAATATTGGTTGGAAATTTTTATCAAATTTGGAACTTTTTCATGTCGGAGTTACTATTTATGAGTTACTATTCACGAGTTACTATTCACAAGTACTATTTATTCTACGAGCGTGATGATGTTTTTTGGGAAATTTCTATCTTTCGATTGTCGAGTTACTTATTCACATATACTAAGACTATTCACGTATCGAGACTATTCATGAATACCGCACTATTCAATTAAAAAAATGAAATTTCATCTTTTGTCCAAAATATATTATTACGGATACTAGCTTTGATTGTATCCATGTTTTGATCATTCTTGAATTTTACACCACTATGAATATTTTTGAGGTATTTTTGGACGTGATAAAACAAAGTACGAATCCTTAATCCTTAATCCTTGTCATTTTGTTTCACCGGATTCGTTTCTTTAAAAATATTTTCATCATCCTCGGTCTTAAATGATGATATTATGGAATATCTTTGGCTTCAGAGCAAAGATGAATGATTTCGATGAATATCTTTGGCCGTAGAAAGCAAAGATGAATGGTGTGTTTAGATGAACATGACCAATCGATGAATATCTTTGGCTTTGTGGTGCAAAGATGAATATTTGATTCAAGATGTATATTGATTGATGTTACTGGGGATAAAAGATGAGCGATGAACTTTTAAATTTATACATAGAAGATAGTAGTTTGCATTCTCTACTTAACTCTTCTAATTAATTATTATTTCATTGCGAATATTGATTTAAAACTTGTTGTCTATTGTATTCTATTAGATTTTTTTCCTGTTGAAGACTAATGATAATTTGTTGTATATTATCTTAGTCATAATATTCTTTCTTGGGCTAGTTGAGCTCACCCTTTTCCTTTTTGTTCCATTTTTCTTCTCGGGAGGCGAGAATATAGTGAGTACGAAAGCCTGGGGTATGGAATGAAGGTTCTAGAGAGAGTTGTTTAGTAGTCCTCACCATTTTGTAAAATAATGTATCAATAAATGTGATGAGGATTTATTTGAGTATAGATATTGTCTAGAAGATAATATTTGTATTCAAACTCACAGCTTTCTTGTTGTAATAATAAAGTTGTAGTTGTTTCGCATACGTATTGACAACTCGAATGGGTGATGTATACCTCTTTTGGGGGCGCCACGGTTGGTATCGAGCTTAGGGATATGATCTCTGCAGCGGAGATCGGGGAATAGAACTAGGAGGGAGAGACGAGTAAATCCTTCGCTAGTGTGTCCTACCTAAGCTTATTTGTTAGTTGGTCAAGATATATAGGGATATTATGTGATATATTGATTTCCTTAATTAACCCTTGTTTTATGGCACGTGATTTGAGAATGTCGTGAGAATATTAACAATGGAAATGAGACCGTGGAGACGCCTGTACTTCACCAACGAGGAGAACGTGCAACAAGTCGGCAATGTTCCTCCCGCGAACAACACTCATCTTGAAAGCGTATGATGAACGAGGGATGTTTAGAAGCTTTTTGCGGTTCATGCAAAATCAAACGAGGAGACTCGTGTTCAAAATACGAGGAGGAAATGATAGCAATTCACGGGTTGTCACAACCCAGCAAGCGCTTCAAAAGTTGGGACCACCAGAATTTAAGGAAAAGCGGATCCGATCATGGCGGAAATATGGGTCAAGCAAATTACCAAGATATTCGATGTCTTGGGATGCGGAGGAACGAAGGTTCCATTCGCCACCTTTATGTTCCGTGGCGAGGCAACTCTTCGGTGGGAGTCTCGTGAAGCGTACCCATCCAACCAAGACTCAAAGATGTCTTGGGAGACATTTCAGAAACTATTTAATGACAAATACTTTCCTCGAAAGTGTTCGTCGTATGAAGGAAGTGGAGTTCATCAGTTAGAGCAAAATAACATGACGGTGTCTCGATGACGAGGCAAAGTTTGCGAGTTATCCGTGTTTGCACCTCATTTGGTGGAGAATGAGGAACGTATGACGCTGGATGTTTCTTAGAGGTTTGAAACCCGGCGTACGTCGAGATTTCATTTCTCATAAATTTTCTCTCTATTCAGATGTTGTAAATAGGGCCCAATTATTTGAGCGAGATAACGAGTACGGTCAACTGAGGGACCACAACCAGGATCATACCGGAGATGGTAGTCAACAAAACAATGATAACTGTAAGACCCCACCTTATTATTAATGAAATTTAATTTTCTCTATTTATTATTTTGAAATAGTAAGGGTTGATTTGATTAATGTGGATAGTTAGGGGTTAAATATGCAAATATTTCAAAATAAGCAAGTGGTTATAAAATATTCATTGTTGTTTGAATATTCGTTTGGTCGTGGAATATTAAATCTTTGTCGGGAATATTAAATGCACGCCGCAAATGCAATGCCGTGGGCCCCATAACGGAAAGCGATTAGATGAAGAAAACGACAAATATAAGTTGTTTAAAAATAACTACGTAGTTATTACAGATTATCTTGTTGGAATACCCTGGGTTAAAACACACTAATACGCGTTGTTGAACAAGAGTACACGGTATTGCACCAATTATTGATTCTTACGTAAGAAGGCACTATTCAATAATGGTTACGATAATTCTTGCTCAAAGATTTTTTATTTTATTGATTCAATAATTCTTTGCGTTGATATTTTATATTCATTGTTGTTTCATAATTGTCATTACACGGTATTTTTTATTATCGAGCAATAATTCATATTATCTCAATAATATTATTAGATAACATTATTGGCAATGTCTAGAAAGTTACGTCTAAGGAGAGGTTTGGTCACCTAATTGCGCGCCATAAGGAGAAATTCTTATTGGAAAGCCCCTCTTTCTGAGAACCGCACGGTTATCGAATATTGTGATTCTGTAATATTATTTGTGAATAATTAATTATTAATTCATATGATGAGGAAAATATTGATTTTATGTGGTTATAGATGGAGAAAATTTTAATGTGACAATTGTTGAAAATTAAAATTTTATCTTTTTCTCGATAAAATAATTCATTTAAATATATTATTATATTTTAATAATATAATAATGGTGATATTTTTACAACGAATGTGGGATATATGAGTATACGAGGAGGAAGAGTATTTTTGTTGCAATAAATGTTTAAAACATATTAAACATGTCTAAATTGACCCCATTTATTGATCGAAATTTGATTATAAATTTTGTAAAATCTACCGTTTGTGGATTTCGGTCAATTTTTATTTGGAATTTGGAAAAACTTTCTTCTGTAAAGTTGTAGAGAATTGAATTTCCTATAAAAACTCACGAGATTCGAATTTTCTGATGAAAGGGCTATTTATTATGAATTATTGAAGTTCAAGCTCAGAAATAATTAATTTTTGGAAGTTTTAATTATTTTTATTATGAAAAATGTTTTTGTCATTAAAGGTGGGTCTTGCATGTGATGTAAATGCTGAATTCAGATCCTTAAAAGTGGGCGTAGGAATTTGTAATATTAATATTAATATTTTATTAAATTTTCTGCTTTGGTGTTCTAAGCATTTTCCTATAAATAAGGTGCTTAGGTTAGAATTGAAAATCACACCAGAAACTGAAGTTTTCTCTCTCTATATTATCGAGCGTATTCTTGTGAGTATTTTGAGTATACTTTGAGTATTGTTAGACGGTGCAAGTTTCCTTGAAAGACTATACCCTTAATTCCAAATTAAGTACTAATCTTTCGAGGTAAGGGATGTTATTTTCTTCTCAAATGATATTATTTCTTCAATATCATTATCTTTGAAATATTGGTTAGAACTTTTATTCAAATTTGGAACTTTTTCATGTCTGGGTTACTATTCATGAGTTACTATTCACGAGTTACTATTCATGAGTTACTATTCACGAGTTACTATTCACGAGTACTATTCATGAAGCGTGAAGATGTTTTTGTGGAATTTCTATCTTTTGGTGTCGGAGTTACTATTCACGTATACGGCACTATTCACGTATACGGCACTATTCACCGAAAAATAAAATTTCTTCTTTTTGTCCAAAATATCTATTCTGGATACTAGCTTTGATTGTATCCATGTTTTGATCATTCTTGAATTTTACACCACTGTGATTATTTTTGAGGTATTTTTGGACGTGGATAAAATAAAGTACGAATCCTTAATCCTTAATCCTTGTCATTTTGTTTCACTGGATTCGTTTCTTTAAAAATATTTTTCATCATCCTCAGTCTTAAATGATGATATTATTGAATATCTTTGGCATGTAGTGCAAAGATGAATGATTTCTGAAGAATATCTTTGGCCTGTAGTGCAAAGATGAACAGGTGTTGAGATGAACATGACCGACTGATGAATATCTTTGGCCTGTAGTGCAAAGATGAATATTTGATTCCAGATGTATATTGATTGATGTTACAGGGATAAAAGATAGACGATGAACTTTTAAATTCATACATAGAAGATAGTAGTTTGCATTCTCTACTTAACTCTTCTAATGAATTATTATTTCATTGCGAATATTGATTTAAAATTTGTTGTCTATTGTATTCTATTAGATTTTTTCCTGTTGAAGACTAACGATAATTTGTTGTATATTATCTTAGTCATAATATTCTTTACTGAGCTAGTTGAGCTCACCCTTTTCCTTTTTGTTCCATTTTTCTCGTGGAGGCGAGAATATAGCGAAAGTGTAGTCGGGGTATGGAATGAAGGTTCTAGAGAGAGTTGTTTAGTAGTCCTCACCATTTTTGTAAAATAATGTATCAATAAATGTGATGAGGATTTATTTGAGTATAGATATTGTCTTCAGTAAGATAATATTTGTATTCAAACTCACGCTTTCTTGTTGTAATAATAAAGTTGTAGTTGTTTACATACCATATATTGACAACTCGTAATAGGTGATGTATACCTATTTTGGGGGCGTCACAGCTTGGTATCGAGCTTAGGGATATGATCTCAAGCGAGATCGGGAATAGAACTAGAGGGAGAGGCAGTAAAATCCTTCCTTCAGCTAGTGTGTCCTACCTAAGCTTATTTGTTAGTTGGTCAATATATAGGGATATTATGTGATATATTGATTTCTTAATTAACCCTTGTTTTATGACAAAGATTTGAGAATGTCGACCGAGAATATTAACAATGGAAATGAGACCGTGGAGACGCCTTTGTACTCACCAACGAGGAGAACGTGCAACAGTCGGGCAATGTTCCTCCCATGAACAACACCATTGAAGCGAGATGATGAACGAGGGATGTTTAGAAGCTTTTTGCGGTTCATGCAAAATCGACGAGGAGACTCGTGTTCAAAATACAGAGGAAATGATAGCAATTTACGGGTTGTCACAAATGCAAGCAGCTTCAAAGAGTTGGGACCACCGAATTTAAGGGAAAGCCAGATCCGATCATGGCGGAAACATGGGTCAAGTAAATTACCAAGATATTCGATGTCTTGGGATGCACGGAGGAACAGAAGGTTCCATTCGCCACCTTTATGTTCCGTGGCGAAGGCGGATCATCGGTGGGAGTCTCATGAAGCGTACTCCATCCAAACCGCACTCAACATGTCTTGGGAAGCGTTTGAAACTATTTAATGACAAATACTTTCCTGAAAGTGTTCGTCTATATGAAGGAAGTGGAGTTCATCGATTAGAGCAAAACAACATGACGGTGTCTCAAAGACGAGGCAAAGTTTGCGAGTTATCCGTGTTTGCACCTCATTTGGTGGAGAATGAGGAACGATGATCGCGGATGTTTCTTAGAGGTTTGAAACCCGTGATACGTCGATATCTCATTTCTCATAAATTTTCTCTCTATTCGAGATGTTGTAAACATGGCTCAATTATTAGAGCGAGATAACGAGTACGGTCAACCGAGGGACCACAACCAGGGATCGTACTGTAGATAAAGATCAACAATGTAATAATGATAACCAAATGGAGAAAGAAACAGATGGACAAAAAAGGTAACCACTCGGTGGTAATCATGGCCATGAAAATAGAAGAAAGCGAGTCGAGGAGATTTTAAAAGAGGAGATTTAACAACGACCATGTGAAGACAACAAAGGTCTTGTGTGAATCGGTTCTAAGGGAGGAGAACGACCACCCATTATATATACAAATGCGAAAAAGAGGGACATATCACCAAAACCGCCCACAACAGCTCAAGGTATGCTATAATTGTGGAAAGGAAGGACATATCGCCGAGATTGTACGATGTGAAACCTAGTTCAATGGGGACGGTGACTCAAAAGATCGTCCCCGTAAAAGTCAAAGTCAACGATTTCGAGAATAGCGTTTGTTGTATCGGTCAAAATACGAGAACCCAAACGAGGTGATCACGGGTAAGCTATTTATAAATTCTTGCGAAGTTTATACCTTACTTGATACCGGCTACCCATTCATTTATCTCTCTTGCATGTGCTCAACGCTTAAACTTGACTCGGAGAAATTAGACTTTGACCTATCTCATGGAAACTCCGTTAGGAGAAACTTTCATCACATCCAATCGCTTATAAATCTTGTTTGATTCAAGTTGGCACCATTTCCTTACCGTGACCTTATCTCTTTAAAGATACTTGCTTTTGATGTGATTTTAGGATTGATTGGTTAACTACTCATCATGCCAAAATTGATTGTTTTCGTAAGGTTGTTAGTTTTCATATTCCTAACCAACCCATTGTATGCGAATTCAAGCAACTAAACCATTAAAATCAATCACCGTCATATCTAATCATAAAGCTATTCGCTTATTGAAAAACGGATGTCAAGCTTTCTTAGCCCATGTTATGGATTTGAATAAAGACACGCCAAATTTGAATAATATTCTGTTGTATTAATTGACTTTCCCCGGACGATTTCAAGAACTTTCCGGCCTACCCCGTAACGTGAAGTTGAATTCTTTATTGATCTTGAACCCATACAAAGCCCATTTCTAAAACCCCATATCGAATGGCTCTATTGAACTTCGAGGAGTTAAAGGTTCAACTACAGGAATTGTTGGACATCGGGTTTCATTCGCCCTAAGACATCTCCTTGGGGTGCTCCCTGCTTTATTTGTAAAGAAAAAAGACGGAGTATGCGACTTTGTATTGACTATCTGAATTGAACCATGTCACCATCAAGAATAGGTATCCTCTACCTCGTATTGATGACTTGTTTGACCAAATTGCAAGGGGCACAATTCTTTTCCAAAATCGATCTTAGCTTCGGATATCATCAATTTGAAGATTAGAATCGAGGATATTCCAAAGACGCCTTTCGTAACTCGGTATGGGCATTATGAATTCTTAGTCATGTCTTTCGGACTAACTAATGCTCCTGCGACTTTCATGGATATGATGAACCGAAAGTATTCAAGGAATATTTGGATCGGGTTCGTTGTTGTCTTTATTGATGACATCCTCATATATTCCAAAAGTCGTGAAGATCATGAGCACCATTTGAAGTCGGTACTCCAAAGGCTTCGTGAAAACAAACTATATACCAAATTGAAGAAATGCGAGTTCGGCTTGAGGAAGTAGCATTCCTTGGGCACGTGGTGTCGAAACATGGAGTATCTGTTGATCCGTGAAGATTGAAGCAATACAAAGTTGGGAGCAACCAAGTCGCGTGATCAAGTCACGTTTTTTGGCTTAGCTGGTTATTATCGGAGATTCGTGGAAGGTTTTTCTCGAATCGCTACTCCATTAACTCAGCTAACTCAAAAGGATACGAAATTCGTTTGGAGCGAAGAATGCGAGAAGAGTTTCCAAGAGCTTAAGAGGAGACTTATTTCAAGACTGTTTCTAACAATACCATCCGATTCGGATGGATTTGTTATCTACAGCGATGCTTCAGGCAAAGGGTTAGGATGTGTTCTCATGCAACGTGGGAAAGTCATAGCCTATGCCTCGCGACAACTTAAAGAATATGAGAGGAATTATCATACTCATGATCTAGAGTTGGCGGCCCGATCGTTTTGCGTTAAAGATATGGAGGCACTATCTATATGGGGAGAAAGTGGAGATATATTCGCACCATAAAAAGCCTTAAATATTTCTTCACTCAAAAGAACTCAACATGCTGGCAAAATGACGTTGGCTCGAGCTATTGAAAGACTACGACCACACTATTCAATACCATCCCGAAAAAGCGAACGTGTAGTATGACGCGTTGAGTAGAAGATCATATGCGGAACGAGTGCGATGATGTCAAGTATACGACAGAGCCAACTTTAATAGAAAAAGTTAAGGTTGCTCAAGCCACCCAGGCCGGAGTCGATGCGTATAAAGAAGAAAGTACAAGAAGGAGCTATTCTTAAGCGAGAATTAATGAAGAAGGAATACTTGAGTCCACTCTAGACTTTGTGTTCCTAACGACTACGATTTGAAGTACAAGATTATGATGGAGGCACACAATACACCATTTACAATCCATCCTCGAAGTACTAAAATGTATCGTGATATTCGACATACATTTTGGTGGAACAATATGAAGAGAGAGATTGCAAAGTTTATCTCGATGTGTTTAACTTGCTAACGTGTAAAGCGGAGCATCTAGTACCTAAGGGTCCGTTGCAACCACTTGAGATTCCGAAATGGAAGTGGGAACACATTACCATGGATTTCGTTCACGGGTCTTCATACGGTTTCTCAAGGCATCAATGCTATTTGGGTTATTGTTGATAGATTAACCAAGTCTCGCTTCATTTCTTGCCGATACGGAGACTTATTCCTTGAACGTCTTGCTAGTATTTACGTGAATGAGATTGTGAGGTTGCATGGCATGCCTCATATCCATAGTTTTGGATCGTGACCCAAGATTCACTTCAAGATTTTGGGTTAGCTTGCAAAAAGCTATGGGCACGGATTTGCGATTTAGTTCAAAGATACCATCCCCAAACCAGACGGACAATCGAGAGGGACTATTCAAACTCTTGAAGATCTATTAAGACTCGTGTCCTGAGACTTCAAGGGTAGTTGGGATAAGTATTTACCGTTGGTAGAATTCTCCTACAACAACAGCTTATCGCGCAAGTATAGGTGTAGCTCCATTTGAAGCATTATATGGACGAAAGTGTCGCTCTCCAATATGTTGGGATGAGGTGGGTGAAGAAACATTGTTGGGACCCGGAAGTTAAGACGTATGACTCTTGAAAAGATTCAAATGATTCGACAACGATACAAGCGGCACAAGATCGACAAAAGAGTTATGCGGATCTTCATCGAAAGGACGTGGAATTTAGTGTAGGGGATCATGTATTGTTGCGAGTTGCTCCATGGAAGGGAGTTACAAGATTTGGGAAGAGAGGAAAGCTCAATCCACGATTTATTGGTCCATTTCAAATTCTTGACCGAGTAGGAAATGTAACCTATAGACTCGCGTTACCTCCGAGTATGTCTCGTGTTCATAATATGTTTCATATATCTGTACTTCGTAAATATGTGAAAGACCCAAACCACGTTATTGAGTTAGAACCGGACGAGATAGCCGAAGACTTAACGTATGAGGAGGTACCTGTCAAGATCTTGGATAGGAAGGAGCATGTCCCTACGCCAAGAAAGGTCATACCACAAGTTAAAGTTTTGTGGAGGAATCATGCTTATAGAGGAAATGACCGGGAATTGGAAACGGAAATGAAAGCGAGGTATCCTCACCTTTTCGAAACACCAGGTACGTACGTCAATTTCGAGGACGAAATTTCATAAGGAGGGGAGGTTGTAAGACCCCAACTTATTATTAATGAAATTTAATTTTCTCTATTTATTATTTTGAAATAGTAAGGGTTGATTTGATTAATGTGGATAGTTAGGGGTTAAATACGCAAATATTTCAAAATAAGCAGTGGTTATAAAATATTCATTGTTGTCGGGAATATTCGTTTGGTCGTGGAATATTCAGTCTCTTGTCGAATAATATTAAATGCGAAAGCAGCACCGTGTGGGCCCCATAACTGAAAAGCGATTGGATGAAGAAAACGACAAATATAAGTTGTTTAAAAATAACTGGCAGCGTAGTTATTCTGAATTATCTTGTTGGAATACCCGTTGGTTAAAACACACTGTACGCGTTGTTGAGCGAAGATAGTACCGGTATTGCACCAATTATTGATTCTTACGTAAGAGGCACTATTCAATAATGGTTACTGATAATTCTTGTTCAATTTTTTTTTTTATGATTCAATAATTGTCTTTGCGTTGATATTTTATATTCTTTGTTGTTTCATAATTGTCATTACACGGTATTTTTCATTATCGAAGCAATAATTCATATTATCTGAATAATATTATTAGATAACATTATTGGCAATGTCTAGAAAGTTACGTCAAGGAGAGGTTTGGTCACCTAATTGCTTGCGCTAATAAAGAGAAATTCTTATTGGAAAACCCCTTCCTGAAGCTATGCAGTTGTCGATATTATGATTACGTAATATTATTTGTGAATAATTAATTATTGATTCATATGATGAGGAAAATATTGATTTTATGTGGTTATAGATGGAGAAAATTTTTAATGTGACAATTGTTGAAAATTGAAATTTTATCTTTTTCTGATAAAATAATTCATTTAAATATATTATTATATTTTAATAATATAATAATGGTGATATTTTTACAACGAATGTGGGATATATGAGTATACGAGGAGGAAGAGTATTTTTGTTGCAATAAATGTTTAAAACATGTTAAACATGTCTGGTGGACCCCATTTATTGACCGAAATTTGATTATAACTTTGTAAAATCGGTAGTTTATGGATTTCGGTCAATTTCTATTTGGAATTTGGAAAAACTTTCTTCTGTAAAGTTGTAGAGAATTGAATTTCCTATAAAACTCATGAGATTCGAATTTTCTGATGAAAGGGCTATTTATTATGAATTATTGAAGTTCCAAAGCTCAAAATAATTAATTTTTGGAAGTTTTAATTATTTTATTATGAAAAACGTTTTTGTCATTAAAGGTGGGTCTTGCATGTGATGTAAATGCTGAATTCAGATCCTTAAAAGTGGGCGTAGGAATTTGTAATATTAATATTAATATTTTATTAAATTTTTCTAACTTGGTGTTTAAGCATTTTCCTATAAATAGGGTCTTAGGTTAGGATTGAAAATCACACCAAAATCAAGTTTTCTCTCTCTATATTATCGAGCATATTCTTGTGAGTATTTTGAGTATACTTTGAGTATTGTTAGGCGGTGCAAGTTCCTTGACCTTATACTCTTAATTCCAAATAAATCTTAATCTTTCGAGGTAAGGGATGTTATTTTCTTCTCAAATGATATTATTTCTTCAATATCATTATCTTTGAAATATTGGTTGGAACTTTTATTCAAATTTGGAACTTTTTCATGTCGAGGTTACTATTCATGAGTTACTATTCACGAGTTACTATTCACAAAATTACTATTCACGATTCTTATTCACGAGTACTATTAACGAAGCGTGAAGATGTTTTTGTGGAATTTCTATCTTTTGGTGTCGGAGTTACTATTCACGTACTAAGACTATTCACGTATCTGACACTATTCATAGAAAAATAAAATTTCTTCTTTTTGTCCAAAATATCTATTCGGATACTAGCTTTGATTGTATCCATGTTTTGATCATTCTTGAATTTTACACCACTTGTGATTATTTTTGAGGTATTTTTTGGGCGTGGATAAAATAAAAGTACTAATCCTTAATCCTTAATCCTTGTCATTTTGTTTCACTTTGGATTCGTTTCTTTAAAAAATATTTTCATCATCCTCGGTCTTAAATGATGATATTATTGAATATCTTTGGCATGTAGTGCAAAGATGAATGATTTCTAAAGAATATCTTTGGCACATGGTGCAAAGATGAGCAGTGTGTTAGGATGAACATGATCGATCGATGAATATCTTTGGCCTGTAGTGCAAAGATGAATATTTGATTCCGATGTATATTGATTGATGTTACGGGGATAAAAGATGAGCGATGAACTTTTAAATTCATACATAGAAGATAGTAGTTTGCATTCTCTACTTAACTCTTCTAATGAATTATTATTTTCATTGCGAATATTGATTTAAAATTTGTTGTCTATTGTATTCTATTAGATTTTTCCTGTTGAAGACTAACGATAATTTGTTGTATATTATCTTAGTCATAATATTCTTTATCTTGAGCTAGTTGAGCTCACCCTTTTCCTTTTGTTCCATTTTTCTCGGAGGCGAGAATATAAATGAAAGTGCAAGTCTGGTATGGAATGAAGGTTCTAGAGAGAGTTGTTTAGTAGTCCTCACCATTTTTGTAAAATAATGTATCAATAAATGTGATGAGGATTTATTTGAGTATAGATATTATACAGAAGATAATATTTGTATTCAAACTCACAGCTTTCTTTTTGTTGTAATAATAAAGTTGTAGTTGTTTCTATACCATGTATTGACAACTCGGAATAGGTGATGTATACCTATTTTGGGGCGTCCATGATAACCAAATGGAGAAAGAAAAAGACTTTGACAAAATGGTAACCACTCTGGTGTTAATCATGGCCATAAAAATAGAAGAAGCGAGTCGGGAGGAGATTTTAAAAGAGGAGATTTAACAACGACCATATGAAGACAGCAGTCTTGCGTAAGAAGAATCGGTTCTAAGGGAGGAGAACGACCACCACCGGTCACATGCTACAAATCACGAAAAAGAGGGACATATCGGTCAAACCGCCCACACAGTTCAAGGTATGCTATAATTGTGGAAAGGAAGGACATATCGCTCGAGATTGTGCTGATAATGAAACCTAGTTCAATGAGGGACGGTGACTCAAAAGATCTCTCGAGAAAAGTCAAAGTCAATGATTAGGGAAGAAGCGTTTGTTGTGGTCGGTCAAAATCGAGGAACCCAAACGAGGTGATCACGGTAAGCTATTTATAAATTCTTGCGAAGTTTATACCTTACTTGATAACGGTGCTACCCATTTATTTATCTCTCTGCATGTGCTCAACGTTTAAACTTGACTTGGGAGAAATTAGACTTTAACTTATCTGTGGAAACTCCGATTAGGAGAAACTTTCATCACATCCACCGCTTATAAATCTTGTTTGATTCAAGTTGGCACCATCACCTTACCCATTGACCTTATCTCTTTAAAGATACTTGCTTTTGATGTGATTTTAGGGATTGATTGGTTAACAACTCATCATGCCAAAATTGATTGTTTTCGTAAGGTTGTTAGTTTTCATATTCTAACCAACCTGTTGTTATGCAATTCAAGAAACTAAACCATTAAAATCAATCAACGCTCATATCTAATCATAAAGCTATTCGTTTATTTAAAAAGCGGATGTCAAGCTTTCTTAGCCCATGTTATGGATTTGAATAAAGACACGTCAAATTTGAATAATATTCTGTTTTTATTGACTTTCACGATGTATTTCTGAAGAACTTCCGGCTACCCCGAGCGTGAAGTTGAATTCTTTATTGATCTTGAACTTTGATACAAAGCCCATTTCTAAAACCCCATATCGAATGGCTCCTATTGAACTTTAGGAGTTAAAGGTCCAACTCACAAGAATTGTTGGACATCGGTTTCATTCGTCCTAGTACATCTCCTTGGGGTGCTCTGTTTTATTCGTAAAAGAAGAAAGGCGGGGTATCGACTTTGTATTATTATCGGGAATTGAACCATGTCACCATCAAGAATAGGTATCTTCTACCTCGTATTGATGACTTGTTTGACCCGATTGCAAGGGCACAATTCTTTTTAAAAATCGATCTTCGCTACGGATATCATCAATGAAGATTAGAATCGAGGATATTCCAAAGACGCGCTTTTTAGAACTCGATGCGGGCATTATGAATTCTTAGTCGTGTCTTTCGGATTGACTAATGCTCCTGCGACTTTCATGGATATGATGAACCAAGTATTCAAGGAATATTTGGATCGGTTTGTTGTTGTCTTTATTGATGACATCCTCATATATTCCAAAAGTCGTGAAGATCATGAGCACCATTTGAAGTTTGGTACTCGAAAGGCTTCGTGAAAACAAACTATATGCCAAATTGAAGAAATACGAGTTACGGCTTGAGGAAGTAGCATTTCTTGGGCGCGTGGTGTCAAAACATGGAGCATCCGTGGACTGGCGAAGATTGAAGCAATACAAAGTTGGGAGCAACCAAAATCGGTGGCCGAAGTCACGTAGCTTTACGGGTGCTAGGCTGGTTATTATCGGAGATTCGTGGAAGGGTTTTCTCGAATCGCTACTCCATTAACCCAAATTTAACTTTCGGAAGGATACAAAATTTGTTTGGAGCGAAGAATGCGAGAAGAGTTTCCAAGAGCTTAAGATGAGACTTATTTGGCTTTGTTCTAACAATACCATCCGGTTCGGATGGATTTGTTATCTCTGAAATGATGCTTGAGCAAAGGGTTAGGATGTGTTCTCATGCAACGTGGGAAAGTCATAGCTTTATGCCTCGCGACAACTTAAAAGAGTATGAGAGGAATTATCCTACTCATGATCTAGAGTTAGCGGCGTGATCGTTTTCGCGCTAAAGATATGGAGGCACTATCTATATGGGGGGAGAAAGTGGAGATATATTCGGACCATAAAAACCTTAAATATTTCTTCACTCAAAAAGAACTCAACATGCGGCGTGACGACGTTGGCTCGAGCTATTAAAGACTTACGACCACACTATTCAATACCATCCTGGAAAAGCGAACGTGGTTCTTGACGCGTTGAGTAGAAGATCATATGCGAGGAATGAGTGCGATGATGTCAAGTATACGCATAGAGCCAACTTTAATAGAAAAAGTTAAGGTTGCTTTCGAGCCATGGCTTCGAAAGCGATGCGTATAAAGAAGAAAGTACAAGAAGGAGCTATTCCTAAGCGAGAATTGATGAAGAAGGAATACTTGAGTCCACTCTAGACTTTGTGTCCCTAACGACTCGATTTGAAGTACAAGATTATGATGGAGGCACACAATACACCATTTGCAATCCATCTTGGAAGTACCAAATGTATCGTGATCTTGACATACATTTTGGTGGAACAATATGAAGAGAGAGATTGCAAAGTTTATCTCGATGTGTTTAACTTGTCAACGTGTAAAGCGCGAGCATCTAGTACCTAAGGGTCCGTTGCAACCACTTGAGATTCCGAAATGGAAGTGGGAACACATTACCATGGATTTCATTCACGGGTCTTCCTATGGTTTCTCAAGGCATCAATGCTATTTGGGTTATTGTTGATAGATTAACCAAGTCTCGCTTTCATTTCTTGCCGATACGGAGACTTATTCCTTGAACGTCTTGCTAGTATTTACGTGAATGAGATTGTGAGGTTGCATGGCATGCTGTGTATCCATAGTTTCGGATCGTGACCCAAGATTCACTTCAAGATTTTGGGTTAGCTTGCAAAAAAGCTATGGGCATGGATTTGATTGATTCGGTATACCATCCTCAAACAGACGGACAATCGAAAGGACTATTCAAACTCTTGAAGATTTATTAAGACTCTGTGTCCTGAACTTCAAGGGCGGTTGGGATAAGTATTTACCATTGGTGGAATTCTCCTAACAACAGTTATCGAGCAAGTATAGGTATGGCTCCATTTGAAGCATTATATGGACGAAAGTGTCGCTCTCCGGTATGTTGGGGACGAGGTGGGTGAAGCAACATTGTTGGGACCCGAGTTGAGTACGTATGACTACGGAAAAGATCCAAATGATTCGACAACGTATACAAAGCGGCACAAGATCGACAAAAAGAGTTATGCGGATCTTCATCGAAAGGACGTGGAATTTAGTATTGGGGATCATGTGTTGTTGTTGAGAGTTGCTCTATGGAAGGGAGTTACAAGATTTGGGAAGAGAGGAAAGCTCAATCCACGATTTATTGGTCCATTTCAAATTCTTTCTGGGAGTAGGAAATGTAGCCTATATAGACTCGCGTTACCTCCGAAAGTATGTCTCGTGTTCATAATCTGTTTCACATATCCGCATTTCAAATATGTGAAAGACCCAACCATGTTATAGAGTTAGAACCGGACGAGAGATATAAAAGACTTAACGTGTGAGGAGGTACTGTCAAGATCTTGGATAGGAAGGAGCATGTCCTACGCCAGCAAAAGGTCATACCACAAGTTAAAGTTACGTGGAGGAATCATGCTATAGAGGAAATGACCTGGGAATTGGAAACGAAAATGAAAGCGAGGTATCCTCACCTTTTCGAAACACCAGGTACGTACGTCAATTTTGAGGACGATATTTCATAAGGAGTGTAGGTTGTAAGACCCCAACTTATTATTAATGAAATTTAATTTTCTCTATTTATTATTTTGAAATAGTAAGGGTTGATTTGATTAATGTGGATAGTTAGGGGTAAAATACGCAAATATTTCAAAATAAGAATGTGGTTATAAAATATTCATTGTTGTCGGGGAATATTCGTTTGGTCGTGGAATATTAAATCTCGTCAGGGAATATTCGATGCATGACGACGCAAACCATAATGTGGGCCCCATAACTGAAAGCGATTGGATGAAGAAAACTACAAATATAAGTTGTTTAAAAATAACAGTAGTAGTTATTACAGAAGTAATCTTTGTTAAAATACTTGGTGGTTAAAACACAAGAAGCACTGTTGCGGTATTGCACCAATTATTGATTCTTACGTGAAGGCACTACTCAATAATGGTTACGGTAATTACTGTTCAAAGATTTTATTTTATTGATTTAATAATTCTTTGCGTTGATATTTTATATTGTTGTTGTTTGATAATTGTCATTACACAAGATTTTTCATTATCGAAGCAATAATTCATATTATCTGAATAATATTATTAGATAACATTATTGGCAATGTCTAGAAAGTTCATACTAAGGAGAGGTTTGGTCACCTAATTGCGCGCCAATAAGGAGAAATTCTTATTGAAAGCCCTGCTTTCACAGGAACCTGCACGGTTGTCGATATTGTGATTACAGTAATATTATTTGTGAATAATTAATTATTGATTCATATGAAGAGGAAAATATTGATTTTATGTGGATATAGATGGAGAAAATTTTAATGTGACAATTGTTGAAAATTGAAATTTTATCTTTTTCCGATAAAATAATTCATTTAAATATATTATTATATTTTAATAATATAATAATGGTGATATTTTTACAACGAATGTGGGATATATGAGTATACGAGGAGGAAGAGTATTTTTGTTGCAATAAATGTTTAAAACATGTTAAACATGTCGGTGGACCCCATTTATTGACTGAAATTTGATTATAGCTTGTAAAATCGCCCGTTTGTGGATTTCGGTCAATTTTTGTTTGGAATTTGGAAACACTTTCTTCTGAAAAGTTGTAGAGAATTGAATTTCCTATAAAAATTCGTGAGTTTCGAATTTTTTGACAAAAGGGCTATTTATTGTGAATTATTGAAGTTCCGGAGTTCCGAAATAATTGATTTTTGGAAGTTTTAATTGTTTAAAATAACAAAAACGTTTTTGTGGTTGGTTGGTAGGCACATGTGTTGCAAAATATGCTGAAATCAGAATTTCCAAGTTTATGTATGATTTATATAAATTTATTAATATTTTATTAAATTTTCTGCTTTGATGTTCTAAGCATTTTCCTATAAATAGGGTGCTTAGGTTAGAATTGAAAATCACACCAGAAACTGAAGTTTTCTCTCTCTATATTTTCAAGCGTATTCTTGTGAGTATTTTGAGTATAATTTGAGTATTGCTATACGGTGAAAGTTCAAGTCATAGCCTATATTCGGTGTTTCAGCTAGAAGTACTGATCTTTCAAGGTAAGGGATGTTATTTTCTTCTCAAATGATATTATTCTTCAATATCATTATGCTGAAATATTGGTTGGAAATTTTTATCAAATTTGGAACTTTTTCATGTCAGAGTTACTATTCATGAGTTACTTATTCACGAGTTACTATTCACGAGTTACTATTCACGAGTACTATTCACGAAGCGTGATGATGTTTTTTGGGAAATTTCTATCTTTTGGTGTCGAGTTTACTATTCACGTGTATACGCCTATTCACGATATCTGACTTTATTCACGAATACTGCACTATTCAATCGAAAATAAAATTTCTTCTTTTTGTCCAAAATATCTATTCGGATACTAGCTTTGATTGTATCCATGTTTTGATCATTCTTGAATTTTACACCACTATGATTATTTTTGAGGTATTTTGGACATGGATAAAACAAAGTCTGAATCCTTAATCCTTAATCCTTGTCATTTTGTTTCACTTTGATTCGTTTCTTCAAAAATATTTTTCATCATTCTCGGTCTTAAATGATGATATTATGGAATATCTTTGGCTGTAGTGCAAAGATGAATGATTTCGATGAATATCTTTGGTCCAGTAGTAGCAAAGATGAGCAGTGTTTAGATGAACATGACCCGATTGATGAATATCTTTGGCTTTGAGTGCAAAGATGAATATTTGATTCAAGATGTATATTGATTGATGTTACTGAGGGGATAAAAGATAGATGATGAACTTTTAAATTTATACATAGAAGATAGTAGTTTGCATTCTCTACTTAACTCTTCTAATGAATTATTATTTCATTGCTGAATATTGATTTAAAACTTGTTGTCTATTGTATTCTATTAGATTTTTTTCCTGTTGAAGACTAATGATAATTTGTTGTATATTATCTTAGTCATAATATTCTTTACTGGGCTAGTTGAGCTCACCCTTTTCTTTTTGTTCCATTTTTCTTCTCAGGAGGCGAGAATATAGCGAGTACGAGTCGGGGTATGGAATGAAGGTTCTAGAGAGAGTTGTTTAGTAGTCCTCACCATTTTTGTAAAATAATGTATCAATAAATGTGATGAGGATTTATTTGAGTATAGATATTGTGCAGAAGATAATATTTGTATTCAAACTCACAGTTTCTTGTTGTAATAATAAAGTTGTAGTTGTTTCTGTACCATGTATTGACAACTCAGAATGGGTGATGTATACCTATTTTGGGGGCGTCACATTTCAAATGCGGACAAGAGGGACACATCCGTCCAAACTGTACGCAACAATCCAAAGCGTATTTTAATTGCGGAAACGAAGGTCACCTAGCTCGATTTTGTCGTATGGTGAAGTCAAGTCTAACTGGGATAGTGATGCCAAAGGATGTCCCAGACAAGCCAAAGCCGGTAGTTTAAGAGAGAGCGTTTTTTTTCTCGTGACGAGGAACACGAATAAAATTATCACGGTAAGTTAATCATAAGCTCTTCACGAAGTCTATACTGAAGTGTTGAATCTGGGTTCTACTCACTCTTTTATTTCACCTAGTTTTGTTCAATGTTTGTACTTAACTCCAGAGAAGTTAAACTTTGATTTATCTATTGAAACTCCATTGGGAGAAACCTTCGTTACCTCCACTGTTTATAAATCTTGTTTGATTCAAATTGACACTTTTACGTTACCTGTCGATCTTATCTCTTTGAAAATACTTGCTTTTGATGAGGTTTTTTTTTTTGAAACGATTGGTTAACTAATCATCATGTTTTTCGTAAGGTTGTTAGCTTTCATATTCCTAACCAACCTACTATGCGAATTCAAGCAACCAAACCACTAAATTCAATCATTGTCCTATCAAGCCATAAGTAAAGAGCCGCGATTCTTTCGTTGTTGACTTCCTTGTGTGGGAAGCATCGAAGCCAAACTTTCCGTAGGAGACGTTGTGAATGACGATGGCAAGTTGATAGGTATCAATGTGACGTGTTATCCAAGTCTTGGATGAGAGTCACAGTTTTGAATAATATTTCTATTGTTAATAAATTTCTTGACGTATTTTTGAAGACTTCCTAGTCTACCCCAGAGCGTGAAATTGAATTTTTTATTGACCCCAGTACAAAACCCATTTCTTAAAATCCTCAACTAAAATGAACGTATAATGCGCCAAAGACGTTGACTCGAGCTATTGAAGATTACGATTGTACCATTCAATATCATCGTGGAAAAGCGAACGTGGTAGCTGACGTGTTGAGTAGAAGATCGTATGCGTTTACAAGTGCGATGTTGTTAACACAAAAACTCATTTTGTATAACTTGCAAATGATGAAGATAGAGTTAAAGACTCTAGGGACCCACGTGAAGATAACGAATATACGAGTAAAATTGACTTTTAATCGATAAAGTTAAAGACGCTTTCGAAACTACATACCAAATCGATGAATGTGAAGAAGAAGGTCCAAGAGGCGTTATTCTAGAAGCGAAGAGTTCTTTGAAGAGAGGAAATCTCAACCCTCGATTTAATTGGCCCATTTGAAATCCTCGATTGAGTAGGAACCGTAAGCTTATAGACTCGTTTTTATTGCCAAGTATGTCGGCGTGCTCATAACGCTTTTTAACGTATCAATGTTACGTAAATATGTGGATGACCAACCACATTATTAATTTAGAATCGACGAGATAGCGGATGATTTAACGTATGAGATCTCGTGTTAAAATCTTGGATAAGAATAATCGTATCCAACACTCGAGGGTTATACCTCAAGAGTTAGAATCGAAATGAAGTCAAGGTATCCTCACCGTTCTAAGATACCAGCAGTGCGTCACGTAAATTTCGAGGCAAAATTCCATAAGGAGGGGAGATTGTGAAACCCCAGATTTTATGAATAAAGAATTAATTTTCTCGAAATAATTTTTTTATTATGGTGTGAATTTGAGATTGTGAAACCCCAGATTTTATTATGGGTAATATTTATAAATTTTGCAAAGTATACAAGTTGTCATATTATATTCGATTGGTGGGGAATATTCGCTTTAAGCGAAAATATTAAATGCACGACACATAATCATTAATTGGACCACACAACGGAATTATTGTCGGATTGAGAAAACGATAAAAATATTTTATTGAAATAACGGCGGAAGTTTTACCTGGTTGATCTTTGTTGAACTACTTTCGGTAGTAAAAGAAATGCTGATGTCTGGCGTTGTTGTATAGTAGCGCTACGGTATTGATTATTGATATTTATGTGAGAAGTCACTCGGTTTTGTTCAATTATTGCTACAATAGTTCTTTGCGTAGTATCTCACATTATTTGATTCAATTATTGTTGATTTAGAAGTTTTGTTTTATTAGTATTATTAACGTAATAAAATAGAAACATCTTTTATATAAAACATAATACTTTATTAAAGTTATTCATAAATAGAATATATTATATTCTATTATGCATAGTATTTTGTATAGTAAAATCTTTTATATAAAATGAATACTTTATTAAAGTTATTCTATAAATAGAATATATTATATTTTATTATGCATAGTGTTTGCATAGTGCCGCGTAGTGTTTGCATAGTAAAATCTTTTTATATAAATAGAATATATTATATTTTATTTAAAAGATTTTTCTTTAACTATGGACCGTCGATTAAAGTAAATCAATCTAAACCGTTCATGGATTAGTTATTATGCATTCCATTTTCCTATAAATAGAAGCTCATTCCTTCATTATTTTCTTACGAATTCACTGAACTCTAGAGAGAAACTATAGAGAGAGACAGAAGAAAAGTTTTATGCTACTTCACTACTCTTATATCAAGTATTATTTTACGGTAAGAGGATATTATTCTTTTGTATTCAAGAAGAGAACTTACATTATTCCATTTCTTTATTGTTACATTGGAATAACTTTTGTATACAGGCTACCTATACTTGGTGACATTCTTCTATTATTTCGTCTTTACTATTACATTTGGAATATCACGTTTACGCTGTTTTTTGTGGGACTGATTCCGTCTTTTATTATTATTACATTGGAATATCACATGCATGCATTTTACACCGGACCGGATTAAAATCCTTATTAATATTACATTTGGAATAACTTTATGCATCAAAGTACCGCATGCATGGTGATTTACATTGTTATTCCATTCTTTATTATTCTGTTGGAACATCCTGTCGGTGCAAAATTTACTTTGACTGGTTTAGATTATTTAGTATTCATTGGAATAACTTTTATACATCACAAGTACCGCATGCATAGTAATTTCGTTGTTATTCCATTCTTTATTATTCTGTTGGAACATCCTGCTTGCGAATTTACGCTTTGACACCGTTTCGATTATTTAGTATTCTGTTGGAATAACTTTGTCATGCCTGATACCGCATGCATGGTGATTTCTTTTGTTATTCCATTCTTTATTATACTCGGTTGGTTCTGATTTTGACTTGTATACTCCATGAAATTAGTAGAATATCCTTGATATTTACGCTTCATCCATATCTTTTTCATGGAAATATTCTTACGAGCATTCTTGAATTTTACTCTACAAAGCGATGTCATGTTGACAATTTGGACATTAGTAGTTCTTGGACAAATTAATTCTTGAACTTGTTTTATTGAATTCTTATATCATTGTCATCATTCTCATGTTTATATTATGTTGAAAGTCATCTGTGGCCTGTAGTGCATAGATGGACTTGGGTATGATTATGACCAGGGATTATTCGGTGTAATCATGACTGTAATGTTACAAATGATGTGGTAAAAGTCCTCATTGGTCCGTAGTGCATTGATGGACAGTTGTTGGCATGATCATGACCATTAATGAATACACAAATATTCTTGGCACGTAGTGCATGGATAATTATGGTCGTGATACTAAAGAATATCCTTGGCCATAGTGTAGGGGTGATTCAATGATGTGGAATATTTATTAAGCTGAGTCTCAGCGATAACAGTGATGTAAAACCTTTTAAATCATAAAAGATAGTAGATTTTATTTTCTACTTGACTCTTTTAATGGATTGCTTGTTCCGCTGCAGTTAAACTTGATGTTTATTATATTTTATCAGTTTAACATTGTTGGAGACTAATGATAATTTATTGTGCATTATCTTAGTCATAATATTTCTTACTGGGCTAGTTGAGCTCACCCTTTCTTTCACTGTTCTCTTCAGGAAATGAGAACATAGCAGGGACTAGTCGGGGAATGGAGTGACGGTCCAGAGGATAGCATTAGTAGTCCTCACTATTCTGTGAAATAGTGTGTTAATAATTGTAATGAGGACTCCTTTTGAGTTTGTATAATCTCTAGTAGACAATAATTGTATTCAAAATCACAGTTATGTTTTGTCGTATTGTACACAGCATTGTATTAGTAAGTTGTATTTGAATTTTGTACCATGTCCGATTGACCCAAGATGGGTGATGTATACCTAATTTTTGGGGGCGTCACACGGTTCATCACGATTTTTAGTGCGATTTGGTTCCAATTTGGTTACTTTTCAAATTTCTAAGTTTAAGATTTATTATGGTTGACTTGTGGTATTTATCAGTTATTAAGACTATTCTTTTGTGGCTTTGAGCCTTGCTATTAAATTCATCAGTTTTGTTATGTTTTGAGTAACCTCTCTTTCTATTTCGGGAAGGGGGTGTTACAGACCCTCCTATTTATTAGGGGTGATATTCATAGGCCTCTTGATTGAGTAGGACTAAGAAATACATGACCATGCTCAAATAGTGATTTGTTTCATATAGTCTACTCGTTGATCAAGAAAAACTCAGATTAAATTATGAAGAGTATGACACATTTTATGATTCGAGTTTAATCTAGGATATTAAGGTTTAAAGGATTAAATTGCATTGAAACATTGGTCACGAAAAGGTTGCATCGAATCATCGATCTTATTATTACTTGGGTAGCAGTGATGCATTACTAGATGTCATCACATTTGTTTATAATTTTATAATATGATTTTAAAATTATTGCCAACGTAATAATAACCTATAGGTCACACACAAAGAACGTAATTAAAAGGAAATTAATTTAAATTGTAAAGATTTAAATATGTCAATATGATTGATAGAATTTAAATTAATAGGATAATTTATATATAGGTATATTAATTAAGTAAGACTTAATTAAGATATATACATATATAAATTTGGATTTTATTAGATTAGGGTTTTTGATTTATTCCTATTAACTACTATATATATAATATATAGCAGCCATTTTTAGGAGACAAATCATAACCTAAAACCTTAGCCGCTCTTAGAGAGAGACTAGAGAAAAACAGTTTCAAAAATCCTCATCCTTGGTGGCTAGTACCACGGTTCCTTTTTCTGAAGATCGTTCGACGATTCGTGGAGTGTTCGTGTGGATACCGTAGAGACGCAATTCATTTGGATTGCGTTGGAGCTTCGACCGCATCGATTCTAGCTTCAATAGTCGGTATAAATTTCTAACCACTGAATTAATTTGGTTTTTGCATGGATCCTGTTTTATGGTTTCGAAATTGCACTTTAAATTATTTAATTTTCGCTGCGTTTTATGTGCCGAAACCCAACATCAGGGGCATTTTTGAACCTTCTTCCTTTAAGCCTCCATATGTGTGCCACGTCAGCCAATTTTAACCCCGTTTATCTTCTGTTAACAGCAGGGGCACGAGTGACCCAAAAAATATAACGTTAAGGGGAATTTTTGAACCTTCTCCCTTAAAATTTGTTACTAAGGACATGTTTGATAAAAACTGAATAAATCTGAATCTGAATGAAAAAATTATTTAATAATTGACATGTTTGAAATATCTGAATAGCAGATTTTTATTATTTTACCCCTTTGAAAAAATTCAAAATTATTGTAAATTTATTTAATATTACTTAATATAATAGTTAATATTTTAAAAAAAATAAAATTCATTCAACCGTTATTCAGTTGATTCAGCCAAAAAAATAAGACTTAACCATTCAGCCTAAATTAAGACTGTAAAATGAGCAAACAGTACGGGCTCAATTTGTACTCGCTCAACTAAAATTTCGATTCCAGCTTGATTCGAAAATATAAATGAGTCAAATATGAGCACATTTTAAAATTCGATAAATTATCCGAACCTCCTTAAATTGTAATTTTTTATTGATACTCAAATTATATTCGTTCAAAAAGTTCAAACTATTCGGGCTTGATTCAGAATCGTACTCGACTCGATAGCTGAATGAGCCTCAATCAAAACTTATTTTATAATCGATAAATTTTGTGAACCAAATCTGAGCAACTCGTACTCAGATCAACTCGGTTCGTTTACACCCTTAGCCTAAATCGTCTAAATGGTTGACTCATTCAGCCATTCAAATAATTTTTTTTTCAAAACAAACGCTTGAATCGGTCAGTCATTTAGTGTTTATCAAACAACACCTAAGAAGAAAAGGTTAGCAATTTTTTTCAATATCTATACACCACTCTAAACCTATCCAAATCGTATCTGTGATGTAACGACCCCAAAATAGGTCCATTCCATCCAACCCATTCTGAGTCGCCAAATATATGGTACGGAAAACAACTACAACTTTATTATAACAATTGTCGTGCAAAATACAACAACACATATGTCTTGTGAGTTTGGATACAAATATATACCAAGCTGTAGCACGTCACAATGACACCTTACATAAAGGTATAGTCAAAAAGCTGTTTTAGAAATTAGAATCTTTGGGAAGTGCTCAAGAAACCTTCGTATACATGGGAGGCCATGCTTTTAGGTTATGGTAGATATCATATGGCCCGCAGTAATTATCCTTGGTTGACCCAATAGACCCCAAAGAAAAACGAGAAGATTACTATCATATTCTTCCCAATGGTGAGTCTTCTCTTGACATATCATTATCTCCATCGCCTCTAATTGAGTATTATACTCCAAACAAACACCAAGATTATATAGGTAGTGCTTGTAAATATACTCAACAAGTGGATGAGCACAACCATGTCTTATGATGACACGAGGTTGTATGTCATTAGACATCTTGTATGATAGTGGCAAAACACCCTTCCAAGTTAAATTCACCTCACCCTCAACATCTATAGACCACCATTCTATTCCCTCGCTATCCCCCGCTCGACCCAGCTATACTTTTATTACCTGAAAGGAATTGTGAAACAAAAGGGTGAGCCTGACTAGCTCGATAAAAGAATATTATGACTAAAGATAAATAAATTATCAATAGTCTTCATCAAGAATAAATCGAGAGATTTAGAACATATGGTAGATGATAAAACTTTTCAACCATAGTTGCGTGAACGAAGCGATCCATTAAAAGAGTCAAATAGACTATAAAGTCTATTGTCTTCTCCCACGTTAAAGTCCACCAACAATATTTTATCCTGTAACATCAATCAGCAGTTCCTTTCCACAATCATATGAATAACTCATAATCATAATTGTGATTCTAAATTCCTCTTCTCATCCGGGACGAAGATAATTTTCATCACTGTCTTTACGAAACATCAAATATCATGGTTATACCAAATCACAGTTCTGCTCATAATCATACTAATAAATTCATCTTTTGCACCACGGGCCAAAGATATTCATCAACAGATTCATCTTTACACTACAAAGCTAAAGATATTCAACAACAGGTCATCTTTGCATTACGAGCGAAAGATATTCATCAATAATTCATCTTTTGCACTCTGAGCTAAAGATATTCATCAACAAGCCATCTTTGCACTACTGGACCAAAGATATTCATATCTCAAATAAACACATAATCATTTCAGAAGTTATATAACAATAATTATAACCATGTTGATCAATTCACCTTTGCACTTAAGCTAAAAATATTCAATTGTAAATTCAATGGTCATGATCATACCAAATCTTGATTCAACTTTTGCACTCTTTGGCCAAAGAGAACCTATAGTCACGATCATACCAATAATCTACCCATCTTTACACTCAAGTCGAAAGAAATATTATCATTAGGGGTATAAGAATGTTATATAAAAACAATATAATCAAAACATAGTTTTAACTTCAAGAGTAAGATTCATAAATCAACGATAATTTGGTCAAAGAAGAAACCAATTTGTCGTGAATAGTACCCGTGTTATTCGTACATAGTAATCGTGATCGTGCATGATAAGTAACCTCGACACGAAAAAGATAAAGTTTCATAATAAAATTCATATCCATATTTATAACACCTTAATCCAAATGTTATAAATCACTTAGAAATCTCATAATCTAATATTATTAATATTATAATAATATTTTAATCATTTCTTAAACTTATAAATAATTTAATCCAATTATTTACACTTTAATAATTAATGCATTTAATCATCTAAAATGCCAAACTCATAAGATTTCATCATCATTAACCAAAACCCTCATAAAAATCTGCATATACCTCATATATGATTCTCGAGCCAATAAATCATATTTTATAATTTTCTTACTTCACATAACATATTTAATTCATTTACTCATAACTAGAACATTTTCATGAAAAATACCAATCAGTTCCAAAAATATTTCTTTTACGGGATTTAGCGAATATAGTTCCATATTGAATATATATTTTTCTCAAAATTTTTAAAATTCATTTACTATTTTCACATAGCCAACACCACCGAATATTTAAACATTTATCATAAATTATACTTTTATCCAACAATTCTGAAATTTACACGGTATACTGATATTATATAGATGTACTCTAATAAAAATTTCATCAATTTTGGAGTTAATCACTGAGGAGTTATAAGCGGTTACTTTTAAAATAGTCTTTTCTCATAAAATTCATAACTCTCAATCTATACATCCAAAAATCACCATTTTGGACACAATATATAAAACTCATCAAATTATCATTTCAAATTTTTCCAGAATTTTTGAAGGTTCAGAAAAATTTCAAAACTAAAACATAATAACCCTTAAAATCCCTTACTATCCCTTACCTCAAAAAGAGCGATGCTTACATTTGGAATAACATGAATCGAACTTGCACCGTATAGAAATACTCAAAGTATACTCAAAATACTCACAAGAATACGCTTGATAATATAGAGAGAAAACTTGAGTTTACGGTGTGATTTTCAATTCTAACCTAAGCACCTTATTTATAGGAAAATACTTAGAACACCAAAGCGAAAAATTTAATAAATTATTAATATAATAAATTTGAATTCCTATGCCCACTTTTTTTGTTCAAACTTCAACAACACAAGTATCTCACCTTACAAAACTTACAAAAAACGTTTTCATAATTAATTAATTTAAAACTCTAAAAAAATAATAATTAATTAATCCGGAACTTTAATAATTCATAATAAATAGCCCTTTTGTAAAAAATTCGAATCTTGCGAGTTTTTATAGGAAATTCAATTCTCCACAACTTTACGAAGAAAGTTTTTCCAAATTCCAAATGAAATTGACCAAAAATCCGAAACAGACGATTTTACAATATAATCAAATTTCATCGATAAATAGGGTCCCATTGACATGTTTAACATGTTTTAAACATTTATTGCAACAAAAATACTCTTCCTCCTCGTATACTCATATATCCCACATTCGTTGTAAAAATATCACCATTATTATATTATTAAAATATAATAATATATTTAAATGAATTATTTTATCGGAAAAAGATAAAATTTTAATTTTCAACAATTGTCACATTAAAAATTTTCTCCATCTATATCCATATAAAATAGATATTTTCCTCATCATAAAATCAATAATTAATTATTCACAAATAATATTACATAATCACAATATTGACAACCAGTACATTCTCAGGAAGAGGGGCTTTCCAATAAAAATTTCTCCTTCTTTGGCAGAATTAGGTGACCAAACCTCTCCTTAGATAGAACTTTCTAGGCATTGCCAATAATGTTATCCAATAATATTATTCGGATAATATGAATTATTGCTCAGATAATGGAAAATATTGTCTTTATAATGATTATTGAAACAACAATAATATAAAATATCAACGTAGCAATCATTGAATCAATAAAATAAAATATTGAACAGTAATTACTATAACAATTATTGAGTAATGCCTTCTTACGAAAAAAAATTATCATGTTTCATGAATAGTACTCGTGAATAGTAACTCGTGATAGTAACTTATGAATAGTAACTCGTGAATAGTAACTCGTGAATAGTAACTCATGAATAGTAACTCGTGAATAGTAACTCATGAATAGTAACTCATGAATAGTAATTAAAAAAAATTGAATACTTTTATTTCATAAAATTCGGGGTCTTACATGTGACGCCCCCAAAAATAGGTATACAACACCTATTCTGAGTCGCCAAATACATGGTACAGAAAACAAACTACAACTTCAATAATACAATTGTCGTGCAAAATACGACAACACATACTGTGGGTTTAAATACAAATATTGTCTTCTAGACAATATCCACACTCAAATAAGTCCTCATTACAATTATTCAAACACTATTTTACAGAAATAGTGAGGACTGCTAAAACATCTTTTTAGAACCATCACTCAGAACCCCATTAGTTCTGTTATGTTCTCACCTCCCGAGAAAAATGGAACAAAAGAAAAAGGGTGAGCTCAACTAGCCCGATAAAGAATATTATGACTAAGATAATATACAACAAATTATCGTTAGTCTTCAACGAGGAAAAATCGATAAAATATAATGAGCAACAAGTTTTAGATCAACAATTTGCAGTGAAAACAACAATCCATTAGAAGAGTCCAGTAGAGAATGAGTTCTACTATCTTCTAAGATTTAAAAGTCCATCATCAATTTTATCCTGTAACAACAATCAATATACATCTTTAATCTATATTCATCTTTTTGCTATAGGCCAAAGATATTCATTTTATATCACCAGGTTAGTCATGTTCATCTCAACACCTATTCATCTTCGCACTTCTGAGCCCAAGATATTCATCGATTAATCATTCATCTTTTGCACTACGGGCCAAAGATATTCGATTAATATCATCATTTAGGACCGGGGATGATGAAAAATATTTTAAAGAAAAGCGAATCCATGAGAGACGGAAGGACAAATAGTAAGGATTAGATATAACAATTTATCGAAGATCAATAATGCTCCATAATAACCAATTTTGAAGCAAAATTCAAGAATAAAGATCAAAACATGGATACAATCAAAGATAGTAACCATAATAGACATCTTGGACAAAAGAAGAAAATTTCATTTTTCTAGGTGAATAGTGCGATAATGGTGAATAATGTAATTATCGTGAATAGTAACCCCAGGCACAAAAATTCTAAATTTGATAAAAAGTTCATACCAACATTTCGGTATAATGATATTGAAGAAAATATTATTTTAAGAAGAATATAACACCCCTTACCTCAAAATATCGATTTTCTTACGATCGAAATATCGGTATAAAGTTTGAAGGAAACTTGCATCGATGAATAGAAACTCACAAAGTATCTAAATACTCACAAAATACACTCAATAATCTAGAGAGCGAAGAGAGAAAGCTTATGTTTACGGTGTGATTTTCAATTCTAACTTAGCCCTCTATTTATAGGAAAATGTTAGCGAGACTTGACTGCTGACTCGATGGCTTTACTGCTATTATTCCCACCACCACATTTGAAATAAAATTCAGCACATTTCTTCACCAACCACAAGTGGGGCCCACTCAATTCTAGAATTTTCTACCAAAATGCTAAATTCGGATACTTGATAATTTACAACCAGTCCACCTCTTAAAATTCATAACAAATCATACGTTTATTTTAACGGTTCAAAATTTGTGGACATATACTCAACTTATATATGTATAACATATCCAAAAATTACAACGATCCAACGGTCGGATTAAAAATTATAACTCACAATATATATCTCAAAACACTTTGGTTTAATTTTTAATACCTTCATTCCGGCTAAAAAATCTTGATAAAACACCTCAACATTAACTCTTTCATTTTTAACCACAATAAATATATCCAACATTTATATCCACATAAAATAAATATTTCCTTATCATATGAATCAATAATTAATTATTCAAAAATAATATTACGTAATCACATTTATGATGACCAAAGTAGTTCCGTGAAAGAGGGGGCTTTCCAATAAGAATTTCTCCTTACTGGCATGCAATTAGGTGACCAAACCTCTCCTTGACAGAATTTTCTAGACATTGCCAATAATGCTATCTAACAATATTATTCAAATAATATGAATTATTGATCTGATAATGAGAAATCTCTGTCGCGTTGACAATTATTGAAACAACAATAATATAAAATATCAACGCAGCAATTATTGAATCAATAAAATAAAATATTGAACAATAACTACTGTAACAATTATTGAGTAGTGTCTTCTTACGTAATGATCAATAATTAATCAATACTGTGCATCCATGCGTATTACTGTATTTTAACCACCGGGTATTCCAACAGTGTTAACGGTAACTACTCCGTTATTTATAAAAACTCAAACTTGTCATTTTCTTCATCCGACAATTATTCTGTTATGGGGCCCACAAATGACTGCGCCGTCGTACGAATATTCCCCGACAACAAGAATATTCCACGACCAAATGAATATTCCCCGACAACAATGATTATTTTATAACCACTTGCATATTTTTCAAAATTTGCACATTTCACCCATAACCAGATAATTATATCAAATTAATACCTTATTATTCACAATAATAATTAGAGAAAATTCGATTTTATTTATAATAAGTTGGGGTCTTACAGTATCTAATGAGAATACAAGTATAATGGAGAGAGCATATATTTGTTACTCCCAGTTAAAAGGAGATCTCTGCAAAGAACCTTAATATCTGCATATTTTTATTATAACCTTTTGATTTTCTCTTTTAGGTAAAAAAAATTGTAAATAAGCCCCAACATAAACCATTAATTACACATTTGGTCTATTCAACAATTGGTCTATTCAACCATTAATTACACATTTAATACCTTCATTCCGACAAAAATACTGATAAAACACCTCAACATTAACTCTTTCATTTTTAACCACAATAAATATATCCAACATTTATATCCACATAAAATAAATATTTCCTTATCATATGAATCAATAATTAATTATTCACAAATAATATTACAGAATCACATTTATGATAACCAGTAGTTTCCGGAAAGAGGGGCTTTCGATAAGAATTTCTCCTTCTTGGCGTGCGATTATGTGACCAAACCTCTCCTTGATGAATTTTTCTAGACATTGCCAATAATGCTATCTAACAATATTATTCAAATAATATGAATTATTGATCGATAATGAGAAATCTTTGTGCGATGACAATTATTGAAACAACAATAATATAAAATATCAACGCAAAGACAATTATTGAATCAATAAAATAAAATATTGAACAATAACTCATCATAACAATTATTGAGTAGTGTCTTCTTACGTAATGATCAATAATTAATCAATCAATACATGCATCCATGCGTATTCTTTGTATTTTAACCACCGGTATTCCAACAAAGGTGTTAGCGGTAACTACTCGTTATTTATAAAAACTCAAACTTGTCATTTTCTTCATCGCACAATTATTACATTATGGGGTCCACAAATGATCTAAGCAATCGTCATTTAATATTCCCAAATGACAAGAATATTCCACGACCAAATGAATATTCCCAGACAACAATGATTATTTTATAACCACTTGCATATTTTTCAAAATTTGCACATTTCACCCATAACTAGATAATTATATCAAATTAATACCTTATTATTCACAATAATAATTAGAGAAAATTCGATTTTATTTATAATAAGTTGGGGTCTTACAGTATCTAATGAGAATACAAGTATAATGGAGAGAGCATATATTTGTTACTCCCAGTTAATAGGAGATCTCTGCAAAGAACCTTAATATCTGCATATTTTTATTATAACCTTTTGATTTTCTCTTTTAGGTAAAAAAAATTGTAAATAAGCCCCAACATAAACCATTAATTACACATTTGGTCTATTCAACAATTGGTCTATTCAACCATTAATTACACATTTAATACCTTCATTCCGACAAAAATACTGATAAAACACCTCAACATTAACTCTTTCATTTTTAACCACAATAAATATATCCAACATTTATATCCACATAAAATAAATATTTCCTTATCATATGAATCAATAATTAATTATTCACAAATAATATTACGAATCACATTTATGATAACGGTAGTTCCTCGAGGAAGAGGGGCTTTCCAATAAGAATTTCTCCTTACTGGCGTGCAATTATGTGACCAAACCTCTCCTTGACAGAATTTTCTAGACATTGCCAATAATGCTATCTAACAATATTATTCAAATAATATGAATTATTGATCCGATAATGAGAAATCTTCATGCGGTGACAATTATTGAAACAACAATAATATAAAATATCAACGCAAAGAATTATTGAATCAATAAAATAAAATATTGAACAATAACTCTCGTAACAATTATTGAGTAGTGTCTTTCTTACGTAATGATCAATAATTAATCAATCTTTATCATCCATCCATGCGTACATCAGATTTTTAACCACCGGGTATTCCAATGATGTTAATTGTAATTACTCTCGTTATTTATAAAACTCAAACTTGTCATTTTCTTCATCGACAATTATTCTGTTATGGGGTCCACAAATGATCGCTTACTGTCGTCATTTAATATTCCCAAACAACAAGAATATTCCACGACCAAATGAATATTCCCAACAACAATGATTATTTTATAACCACTTGCATATTTTTCAAAATTTGCACATTTCACCCATAACTAGATAATTATATCAAATTAATACCTTATTATTCACAATAATAATTAGAAAATTCGATTTTATTTATAATAAGTTGAGGTCTTACAATGTATCTAATGAGAATACAAGTATAATGGAGAGAGCATATATTTGTTACTCCCGATTAATAGGAGATCTCTGCAAAGAACCTTAATATCTCGTATATTTTATTATAACCTTTTGATTTTCTCTTTTAGGTAAAAAAAATTGTAAATAAGCCCCAACATAAACCATTAATTACACATTTGGTCTATTCAACAATTCCCCCCTTTCCATACTAAATCTAACACTTTACATGATAAATTAACTTAATTTTTCCTTCTAAATCTAACACTACATGATAAATTAACTTAATTTTTAAAATACTTACGTGACTAAATTATAAATTTAACCCACTTATTTGTTACTTGTGTTTTTATAAAAGTGTTTCCTAAAAAAATTTCTTAGCAAAAATCTTCCTCATAAATACATTAATTGTGTAAAATTATTCCTCCAATCCCTTTTGTCAATATAAAATTGAATTTATCAAATTAAATTTGACACAAAATGCTACATATTATTCATGCGCCTAAAGTAAAATTATTGTAATAGTCATTATAACAATTATACCTATTTGAAATACATTTGAAAGTAACAAAATTCGTAATTACAATCAAGAAATAACAAATGTGAGCTAAGAAGTCTCAAATTATAGTTTGAATTAGGGCTAAAAATTAATTCAACTAAATCGTATTTTGAGAAAATAAAGTTACAAGTAATCGTTAAGATTTAAACTGGTGTTACAAACGAAGCAAATAATTCAATTGCCACAATGGAAACAGGTTAAATGATTTTTCAGTCACTGTACTATAGGTCGACTTACAGATGGATAACTGAACTTTTTTTTCTTACATTCAACTCACTATACACGACTTTTTCTAACAAAAAGTTAAAAAAACCGTTAAAAACTTTGACTTTAAACAAAACAGTACACATCAGCTGTGAGACCCAGATTTTATCAATAAAGATTTAAATTTTGTCAAAATAATTTTTTAATATTATGGTGTGAATTTGAGATAATATTATAGTTGTGGGTAGTATTTATAAATTTTGCAAAGTATGCAAGTGGTTATATTATATTCGATTGGTTCTGGGAATATTCGGTTTAGCATGGAATATTCGTATGCAACTACTCAATCATTGGTGGATCCTAACAATGTAATTATTGTCGGATTGAGAAAAACGACAAAAATATTTTATTGAAATAACGGCGGAAGTTTTACAGTGAGTTCTTGTTGAACTACTTTCGGTAGTAAAGAAATACGATGTCACGTGTGGTTGCATAAGTAGCACTACGATATTGATTATTGATGCTTATGTGAGAAGTCACTCCGTTTGATTCCATTATTATGCTGAATTATTATAGCGATAATGACTTTTTTGTTTTATTAAGTATTATTAACGTAATAAAATAGAAACATCTTTTTATATAAAATGAATATACTTTATTAAAGTTATTTTATAAATAAAATATATTATATTTTATTATGCGTAGTGTTATAGTAGTGTTTTTTGCATAGTGTTTTGCATAGTAAAATATTTTTATATAAATAGAATATATTATATTTTATTTAAAAGATTTTGCTTTAAATATGGATGATCAGATTAAAGTAAATCAATCTGACCGCTTCATGGATTAGTTACTATGCATTCCATTTTCCTATAAATAGAAGCTCATTCCTTCATTATTTTCTTACGAATTCATTGAAACTCTAGAGAGAAATTATAGAGAAAAGCTATAGAGAAAGTTATAGAAAGAAGAAGAGTATTTTGCTACTTCACTACTTTTATATTCGGTTCTTTTACGGTAGGGGTGTTATTCTTTCTTCTTGAAGAGAACTTCATTATTCCATTCACTATTATTACATTGGAATAACTTTAGAAAAGTGATATACCCTATACATAATCTGTATGTCGGCGATATCCTATACTTGGTGAAATCCTTATGTTATTCCATTCTTATTTATTCTGTTGGAATAACTTTTGTATCACGCTGGCTTACCTATACTTGGTGACATTCTTCATTATTACATTGGAACATCACATGCATTGTGTTTACACCGAACACGGTTCCGTTTTTATTATTCTCGCTGGAACATCACATGCATGTGTTTTACACCTCCACTGGTTCCGCCTCTTTATCATTCTGTTGGAATATCCTATCTCGTGTTTTACACCGGATCTAGTTCCATCTTTATTATTCTGTTGGAACATCACAGCCGGTGTGAATTTCACGACTTGGTTCCGTTATTATTATTCTGTTGGAATAACTTTTGTACTATCTTAATCTGCATGCATGGTGATTTCTTTTGTTATTCCATTCTTTATTATACCCATTTAGTTAAAACTTTGACTTCTATACTCCATGAAATTAGTAGAATATCCTTGATATTTGCGTTTCATCCATATCTTTTCACGGAAATATTCTTCCGATCATTCTTGAATTTTACTCTATGAAAACAAGTATTATGTTGACAATTTGGGCGTTAATAATTCATGGATTAAATAATTCTTGAACTTGTTTTATTGAATTATTATGTCATTGTCATCATCCTCATGTTATATTATATTATCTTTGGCTTACGTGCATAGATGAACTTAGTATGATTATGACCGAGGATCATTCGGTATAATCATGACTTGATATAAATGATGTGACAAAAGTCCTCGGTGGCACATGTGAATGCGATGATGGATAGTTTTTGGTATGATTATGACCAGGTGATTCGGTATAGTCATGACCATTGATAACTTGATGAAAATCCTTGGCCGTGTAATACGTGGATGATTAGATGTGGTGGTTTATTTATTAATTTCGAGTCTCGTGATAAAATTGATGAAAACCTTTAAAACCTAAAAGATAGTAGACTTTATTCTCTACTTGACTCTGTTAATGGATTGCTTATTCACTGCAGATTAAACTTGTTGTCTATTGTATTTTATCGGTTTAACATCAAGTGAAGGCTAATGATAATTTATTCGCATTATCTTAGTCATAATATTTCTTCTTGGGCTAGTTGAGCTCACCTTTCTTTCACCGTTCTCTTCGGAAATGAGAACATAGTTTTGGGATGAGTCGGGGAACGAAGTAATGGTCCGGAGGATAGCATTAGTAGTCCTCACTATTCGTGAAATAGTGTGATAATAGTTATAATGAGGACTCTTTTTGAGTTTGTATAATATCTAGTAGACAAAATTTGTATTCAAACTCACGCTTTATGTCGTATTGTACACCTACAGTTATATTAGTAAGTTGTATTTGAATTTATGTACCATGTAAGTGGCTACCCAAGATGGGTGACGATACCTAATTTTGGGGGCGTCACAGTTGGTATCGAGCCATAAGTGTGAAGAGCCCCGAGCCTCTCATTTGGTGACTTCTGTTGATGGGGATGCAAAGCGGACTCTCTCCGTAGGGGCCTTGATCTTTCGGTGGCAGGGTCGATAGTACCAATGTGAGGTGTCGACATAAGTTGGTGTCCAGAGTCACATTGGTATCGAGCTTAGGATATGATCCTGGCTAAGATCTGAGATAAGAACTAGGAGGGAGAGACGGGAATTCCTTCGCTAGTATGACCTACCTAAGTTTATTTGTTATTTAATTGGTCGACGAGTATAGGGATAATATTTGATATATTAATTAACCCTTTTGCTTCATAATTCCTTTCGTGTAATAAGAGTGTAGCTAGGTCGGCGGGGGTAATGTGATGGATAGAATCGATGGTCATCATTTAGTAGTTATATTTGGTGAATCAACTAGGGTGAGGCAGAACCCAATGTTGGAAGAGTGTTTTGCCACTATCATACAAGATGTCTAATGACATACAACCTCGTGTCATCATAAGACAGGGTTGTGCTCATCCACTTGCTGAGTATATTTACGAACACTACCTATATGATCTTGGTGTTTGTTTGAAGTATAATTCTCAATTTGAGACAGTGGAGATAATGATAAATCAAGAGAAGACTCACCATTGGGAAGAATATGATAGTAATCTTCTCATTTTTCTTTGGGGTCTATTGGGTAAACCAAGAATAATTCTGTGGCCATATGATATCTATCATAACCTAGAAGCATGGCCTCCCATGTACGAAGGTTTCCTTGAGCACTTCCCAAAGATTCTAATTTCTAAAAGCAGCTTTTGACTATACATTTATGTAAGGTGTCATTGTAACGCATCTTATCCAAAGTTGGGATGAAAGTCACAATTGGTATTAATGTGACGTCTTATCCAAATCTTGACGAGAGTAATGATTTGAATGATATTTATATCATTAATAAATGTCTTGACGTATTCTTGAAGATTTCCTAGCCTACCCTAGGCGTGAAATCGAATTTTGTATTGACCCCAGTACAAAAACCCATTTCTTAAACCCTCAAATATTTCTTCAACTAAAAGGATCTGTTTACAAGGATTATGATGAAAGTCATAATAAAAGCATTGGACTAATGAAAATTATGGGTATATGAAGTATTAGTAAGTGTTATGATGAGTTATGTTGGTTATTATGTGAAAACATGAAAGTTTCTTAGAAATCACAAAAAGTTGAAAATCAGATTTTGGTGAAAAACGTAACATGAAATTCAATTGACCATATCTCCTATTATATTTTGAATTTTTGAGTGTGGTCAAGTCCTAGAGTTAGATCTATGAGTTACCTAACTAATCCAAGTGGAATTACTGGAAAAGGTGTTGTAGATTTTTGTGTGGACTGATTTTTTAAAGGAGGCCAAAGCTGTAAATTTCGAAAATGCTACTGCCCAGAAACTTTAAGGGGCTATTTCGGCCACTTAAATTATGAGAAAAATTCTGGCCTTTTGGGACATGAAAGTATATGGTATAAAGTACCTCCTGTCCAAAAATGAGCTCATTCTGACTTAAAATGAGCAAGTTATGACTATTTCAATATTTAGGTTTTTCCGACGAAAAATGCTATAACCGAAGTTCTATAACTCCGATGACCATGAAATTTAAACTGGAGGCTCATGTTAACATGTGTAAGGTCCTTCCAAGATTTGAGAATTTTTGGAGTTAAACTTGAGGTAGCTAATTTCTTAAGGAATTAATTAGAAATTGATTTTTGAAAAATAGTAAATGAATTTTAAAAATTCCGAGAAAAATATATTTTCATTATGAGACTATATTATGCTAAATCCCAGAAAAGAAATATTTTTGGGACTGATTTGGTATTTTCATGAAAATAGTTTAATTACTGAACATATGAGTTAAATATGTTATGTGAAGTAACAAAGTTGAAAATATGATTTTATGGCTAGAGAATCCTATATAGAGTATATGCATATTTTTTGATGAGGATTTGATAATTGGTGATGATATTTTATGAGTATGGCATTTTGAATGATTAAATGCATTATATGGTAAAGCGTAAACAATTAAGATAAATTGTTTATAAATTTAAGAAGTGATTAAAATATTGTTATAATATTAATGATATTAGATTATGAGATTATTAAGTGATTGAAAACATGGGGATATTCTTGAATCCTGGATAAATTATATTATAAATGTTTAATATTTATCCTTTATCTCATTTGATTGATTCTTTATATCATTATCCTCATGTTTATATTATGTTGAAAGTCATCTACGTATCACAAGTGCATAGATGGACTTGGTATGATTATGACCACGGATTATTCGGTATAATCATAATCAGTAATTGAAAACACAATTATCTTTGGTAGTAGTGCATGGATAATTTGTGGTCGTGATATTAATGAATACACAATTATCTTTGGTAGTAGTGCATGGATAATTTGTGGTCGTGATACTAATGAATACATAATTATCTTTGGTAGTAGTGCATGGATAATTTGTGGTCGTGATACTAATGAATACACGATTATCTTTGGTAGTAGTGCTTGGATAATTTGTGGTGGTCGGATACTAATGAATACACAATTATCTTTGGTAGTGTAATTTATTCGTGTAGAATACATGGATAATAATTTGTGGTCGTGATACTAATGAATACACAATTATCTTTGGTAGTAGTGCATGGATAATTTGTGGTCGTGATACTAATGAATACACGATTATCTTTGGTAGTAGTGCATGGATAATTCGTGGTCGTTGATACTAATGAATATCCTCGGCACAGAGTGCGGGGATGATTCGATGATATGGATTAATTATTGAAATGAGTCTCAAAGAATGAAATATTAATTCATGGATGTGGTAAAAGTCATCTTTAGTCAGTAGTGCATTGATGGACTTGGTATGATTATGACGAGTGGATTATTCTTGTATAATCACGATCAGTATTGAAAACACGAATATCCTTAGCCAAGATGGTGCATGGATAATTCGTAATTGTGATACTATTGTCGAGTCTCGATATTATTGGTTTTACATTATATATATTTGGCTCAGTAGTGCAAAGATGAATTGTTAATGAATATCTTTGGTAGGATTACGAAGATGAATTTAATATTTTTAACGATAAAGGTATTCAAGGTATCCTCATCTCTTTATCATATCAGTATCGCACTCTAATTTCGAGGGCTTAAATTCCATAAGGAGGGAGATTGTGAGACCCAGATTTTATCAATAAAGATTTAAATTTTGTCAAAATAATTTTTAATATTATGGTGTGAATTTGAGATAATATTATAGTTGTGGGTAGTATTTATAAATTTTGCAAAGTATGCAAGTGGTTATATTATATTCGATTGGTGGGGAATATTCGGTTTAGCGAGGAATATTCGTAGCAACTACTCAATCATTGGTGGACCCTATTAATGTAATTATTGTCGGATTGAGAAAAACGACAAAAATATTTTATTGAAATAACGGCGGAAGTTTTACCGTGGTTCTTGTTGAACTACTTCGGTAGTAAAAAATACAAGATGTCGTGTGGTTGCATAAGAGTAATACGATATTGATTATCGATGCTTATGTGAGAAGTCACTCCGGTTTGATTCCATTATTGTCATGAATTATTATAATGATAATGACTTTTTGTTTTATTCAGATTATTAACGTAATAAAATGTAAACATCTTTTTATATAAAAATGTAATACTTTATTAAAGTTATTTTATAAATAAAATATATTATATTTTATTATGCATAGTGTTGCATAGTGTTTTGCATAGTGTTTTGCATAGTGTTTTGCATAGTAAAATGTTTTTATATAAATAGAATATATTATATTTTATTTAAAAGATTTTGCTTTTAAATATGACCCGTCAGATTAAAGTAAATCAATCTGACCGTTCATGGATTAGTTACTTATGCATTCCATTTTCCTATAAATAGAAGCTCATTCCTTCATTATTTTCTTACGAATTCATTGAAACTCTGAGAGAGAAATTATAGAGAAAAGCTATAGAGAAAAGTTATAGAAAGAAGAAGAGTATTTTGCTACTTCACTACTTTTATATTCAGTTCTTTTTACTAGTGAGGTGTGTTATTCTTTCTTCTTGAAGAGAACTTCATTATTCCATTCACTATTATTCTGTTGAATAACTCAGTAAAAGTGATATACCCTATACATAATCAGATATATGCTGCATATCCTATACTTGGTGAAATCCTTATGTTATTCCATTCTTATTTATTACATTGGAATAACTCAGATACGCCATTTACCCTATACTTGGTGACATTCTTCTATTATTCATTGGAACATCCCATACATGTTTACACCTTGACCGTTCCGCTTTTTATTATTCTGGGACATCGGTTTTTACAATCTTTTTATCATTCTTTAATATCCTATATCCTATCATGTGTTTTTACACACCGGATCCGTTCCATCTTTATTATTCTGTTGGAACATCCCGCTTGCAGTGAATTTCACCGACCGGTTCCGTTATTATTATTCTCGTTGGAATAACTTTGCCTACATCTGAATCTGCCGCATGCATGGTGATTTCTTTTGTTATTCCATTCTTTATTATACCCAATTGGTTAAAACTTTGACTTCTATACTCCATGAAATTAGTAGAATATCCTTGATATTTGCGTTTCATCCAAAGATCTTTCACGGAAATATTCTTCCCGATCATTCTTGAATTTTACTCTACGAAAAAAGATTATGTTGACAATTTGGACGTTAATAATTCATGGATTAAATAATTCTTGAACTTGTTTTATTGAATTATTATGTCATTGTCATCATCCTCATGTTATATTATGTTATCTTTGCTTTACGTGCATAGATGAACTTAGTATGATTATGATCGAGGATCATTCGGTATAATCACGACTTGATATAAATGATGTGACAAAAGTCCTCGATGGCTCATGAATGCGATGATGGATAGTTTTTGGTATGATTATGACCGGGGGTGATTCGGTATAGTCATGACCATTGATAACTTGATGAAAATCCTTGACCGTGGTGGATGCAGGGATGATTAGATGTGGTGGTTTATTTATTAAAATTTGAGTCTCAAATGATAAAAATTGATGAAAACCTTTTAAAACCTAAAAGATAGTAGACTTTATTCTCTACTTGACTACTGTTAATGGATTGCTTATTCCGCTGCAGTTAAACTTGTTGTCTATTGTATTTTATCGCTTTAACATCATTGAAGGCTAATGATAATTTATTCGCATTATCTTAGTCATAATATTTCTTCTTTGGGCTAGTTGAGCTCACCTTTCTTTCACTTATTCTCTTGAAAATGAGAACATAAATTTGACGAGTCGAGGGAACGAAGTAATGGTCCGGAGGATAGCATTAGTAGTCCTCACTATTCTGTGAAATAATGTGATAATAAATTTGAATGAGGACTCTTTTTTGAGTTTGTATAATATCTAGTAGACAAAATTTGTATTCAAACTCATGGCTTTATATATTGTATACCTACAACAGCTTATATTAATAAGTTGTATTTGAATTTATGTACTATGTAAGTGGCGACCCAAGATGGGTGACGATACCTAATTTTTTTAGGGCGTCACATCAATTTCTTGAGTTATCTCACAAAGTGATGTGGCGCCTTTCAGGTGACGTGATGATGATTATGTGGATTTGTAGAGAATTTTTATGAAGAAAATGAAAAAATATTTTAAAGTATAATAAAATTATAAATTAAAAATATTATAAAATTAAATTTTTTCAAATTCGGACATAAAATTTATAAATGAGTCAATTTGGTGATAAATTGTTTTCTTTTCTAACTAGTATAAATAAATTTGTACTTTTATATGCAAATAATTTTAATATTATCAAATAATTTTTATTTTATTTTATCAAATAATTTTTATTGTTATTTTAATTTTATCAAATACTTTTTATTTTAAAATTATACAAAATTTAAAATTTAAAATTTATAATTTAATTTAATCAAATTTAAGAAATAATTATTTTATTAAATAAAAAAAACCAAACCTAGCGTTGTTGTGACGGAGAAGGAGAGAGAGAGCCTTGTTTTTTTTTTTAAAAATATTTTTATTAAAAAAATAAAATGCATTTTTTTTAATAAAGATAAAAAACACAGCTTTTTTTATAAAACTAAAATAAAAAACACAGTTTTGTTAAAAAAAAAAAAATGCAGTTTTTTTTTAAAAAAATGCATTTTTGTTAAAATTTAGTTTTTTATTTTATAAAAATAAAATAAAATAAAAAACACAATTTTGTTAAAAATAAAATAAAATAACAAAACGAAATTTTGTTAAAAATAACAAAACGCAGTTTTGTTAAAATAAAAAAATACAGTTTTTTAATAAAAAATTATTTTTAATAAAATAAAAAAAGCGTAGTTTTATAAAAATAAAATAAAAAACACAACTTTGTTAAAAATTAGTATTTTTATTTTATAAAATAAAATAAAAAACGCAGTTTTGTTAAAATTAATTTTTTGTTTTAAAAAAAACTGCATTTGTTTACTTTTATTAAAAAATTTATTTTATAAAAAAAAAAATTGCATTTTATTTTTTGTTAACAAAACTGGGTTTTTTTTTTTTATTAATTTTTTTTAATTTATAACAAAACTGCATTTTTTTAAAAAAAGGTCGTTTTTTAATTTTAACAAAACTGCGTTTTTTATTTTATTTTTATTAAAAAATTACATTTTTTTATTTGTTTAAAAATAATTATTTTATTAAAAAAATTATGCTTTTATTTTTAAAATAAAAAAAATAGTTTTATTAAAAAAAAAAAAAAACAAACAATGCTCTCTCTCTCCTTCTCCGTCAGCAAACAACTCATTTTGTTTTTTATTAAATAAAATAATTATTTCTTAAATTTGATTAAATTAAATTTTAAATTTTTATAATTTTAAAATAAAAATAACAATAAGAATTAATTGATAAAATTAAAATTATTTGAAAAAATTATAAATTATTTGCATATAAAAATACACATTTATTTATCCTAGTTAGAAAAGAAAAAAAATTATAACCAAATTGACTCATTTATAAATTTTATGTCCGAATTTGAAAAGATTTTAATTTTATAATATTTTTAATTTTATAATTTGTATTATACTTTAAAATATTTTTTTCATTTTGTTCATAAAAATTTTCCTACAAATCCACATAAACACTGTCACATCACATAAATGCACCACATCAGATTTGTAACAGACAACTCAACAGCTGATGTATACTGTTCCGTTTAAAGTCAAAAGCTTTTAACGATTTTTTTAACTTTTTGTTTGAAAAGTCGAATACAGTGAGTTGACTGTAAGAAAAAAAAATTCAGTTATCCATCTGTAAATCGACCTATAATATGAAAAAACATTTAACCCCAATGAAAACATGATGACATGCATATTAGCACTATAATAACCTTAATTTCAAGGTATAATAAATTGGCATTTTTTTGTCAAATTCAATTAATAAAAATTATTTTATTATCAACATGACTATGTTTCTGTGATTGAGATTTGTGCTAAAAAATAAATTTAAAAAAATACAATTGCAAAAATATGACAAATAGAAGATAAATTACTAATTCTCATCAAATTAACTTTTATTAATTAAAGAGCTTTTTTTTATAATAAAAACGAATCAAGTACGAAATGTAAACTTTAAATAAACTTATAAATCGACTTGTGTATAATCTGTTTAACAAATGGGCAAACAAACTTGCTATCTGAGGATATTTGGGTTAAATGTTTATTTAGTCACTGTATTATATGTTAATTTACAAGTGAGTCATTAAACTGATTTTTCTTACCGTCAACTCACTATACCTTACTTTACTAACAAAATTTTTAAATTTCGTCGTTGACTGTTAAATTTTTAACAGAAGTTTGACGTGGCGCTTACGTGGCTTAATTTTTCAATATAAATTGATGACTAGGCCTAAACATGCTTGTGTGTAATTTAAAATTTTATTTCAAATATTTTTTCACAATTATTTATCATTTAAGGATAAATATGTCAAACCACATTTATCTAATATTAAAATTAACTCAATAAAATAATTTTTTTACAGATCTGGGTTTCTATCATTTTTTTCATCTCTCTCTCTCCACCCTCTGCTCCATCCACTCATCGTTTCCGACCCATCTCGAACAAGGTCAAGTCATTCTCCGATTGCAATAAGGGTTTAGATTCAGATCTAGCCCCAGATTCAGATTCATCACTTGGGTTCCTACCTGATAGCTGGAAATTGAAAGAGATATTTACTTTTTGATGGTGCATAACAAGTACGGGGCATCCATGTTATGTTGATGGTGCAGAACAAATTTGACATTTTGATATTTCCGTTATGCAACAATCCGTTAAGTACGGGGCAACCATGTTATGCAACATCATAACAGATTCATCACTTGTCGCAATAATTTATTTATCTAATTTTATTTTTGATGGTGCAGAATAAATTTGGTGCAAGAGCTATCACAGTGATTTCGATTCCTTCTTATCCTCTATCATAATAGTCAGTTAGATCTAAAATTAATGATTGTTTGATATAGTATGATTTTCTCATGTACTTTTTTATAAATTAGGACTCAAAAGAAGGATTCTGGAATGGAACTTCCTTCCATTTTGCTCGACAAACGGGGTAAATCTGATTTTCGTGTTTTACATTGGAGGTGATGCAGTGGAAGTGGAAGGAGTGTGAGCATTCTGCAGTGAAAATGGCATGGCCTTGGCTTGGTTTCATGAGGTTAAGCATATTGAGCAATTAGTAGATCTAGGCTTTTGGAGATGAATGATGAGTTTGAATTAGATGACGAAAAAGGAGATGAACAATACCAACATTTAGCTAATTTAAATATTAAAATAATAATTTTTACTACATTTAATTTATTAATTTTCCAAATAAAAATGCATGCATATAAATGTCAAAATAAATTTATAAATATGTATGTATATAAAATCAATAACAATTGTAAAAATAAATTTATAAATACGTATGTATATAAAATCAATAAGATTTGATTTGTAATTTTAGTATATTTTAATTTTATAATTTTTAAATAATTATACTTGTTATTAATTATCTAAAACTTATTTTCTTATAATCACAAAAATAAGAATTGTTTTTTTTTCCTCCTCTTTTAATAAAATGATTATTTCTAAAATTTAATTAAATTAAATTATAAAATTTAAATTTTGTATAATTTTAAAATAAAATTATTTGATAAAATTAAAATTACAATAAAATTAGTTGATAAAATTAAAATAAAAATTATTTACATGTAAAAGTACAAATTTATTTATCCTAGTTAGAATTTTTTTTTTAATTTATATTATTATATTTGTAAAAATTAAATAAAATTCATTTAATATTAATTAAAAAATAATTAAATATATTTTTCATTTTTTTTTTTTTTTTTGACTAACTTTTCTAATTTATATTATTATATTTGTAAAGAATTAAATAAAATTCATTTGATATTAATTACAAAATAATTAAATATATTTTTCATTTATTTTCTTTTTTTGACTAACTTTTCTAATTTATATTATTATATTTCTAAATAATTAAATAAAAATTCCCTTGATATTATTTAAACATATTTTATTTAGTTACTTTCTTATTTTTTTTTAGCAAATTTTTCTAATTTATATTATTATTTATAAATAATTAAATAAAAATTCATTTGGTATTAATTATAAAAATAATAAAATATATATTTCATTTTTTTTACTAATTTATTTTAACATATGTTATTTTATTTAGAATAAATCTTTCATTTTTTCCATAAATTATTTCTTCAATATGCACACACATACAACTCCGTCCCTCAAAATAAATTTCATAATGGCAGTAATTTAGTGACTCACTTGTAAGTTGATATATAATACAGTTACTAAATAAACATTTAACCCGGAGATATTATGCTATCAATTAAATTGTAATATGAATCCTCCTTCCGACAAAATATTTTTATTTATTAAATCATATTTTAAAATAATTTATAAATTACTTTAAATTTTAATTTATAAATCATTTTAAGAAAATATTTGTCATCTTAGAAGATATCAAAGATTTCTGCCAAACCACCATCACCAATAAGAAAATAAATTAATAAACAAGGATGTCAAAACAAAAACAGAAAGAACAAGTTAGGATAACATATCTTAGATCGAAATCCATTCTTCTGTGAGAAAACAGGATTAGATTTTTCATTTTGAAAAAAGAGGGATGGGGGTGTTTCCTCTCAGACAAATGCCTCGAATTGTCGTCAGAATTGAATGGAATGGATTAGATCGGACTCGTCATCGTTGTTCATCATCATTGAGAAGACGCCCCCAAAATTTATAAATCATTTTAAAACAAACTAGTATTGCCGAACCAGCTCTTTAAATATTTGTCATCTTAGAAGGAGAATTAAAGATATAGAATGTGTATAATTTGTAGGATATTGGGAGGATAGAATAACCAAAGATTTCTGCCAAACCACCATCACCAAAAAGAAAATAAATTAATCAGAACTAAGAAAATAAATTAATCAGAATTATGAAAAACATCTCTAAAAACAAGGATGTCAAAACAAAAACAGAAAGAACAAGTTAGGAGGATAACATATCTTAGATCGAAATCCATACTTCTGTGAGAAAACAGTATTAGATTTTTCATTTTGAAAAAAAGAGGAGGGATGGGTGTTTTCCTCTCAGACAAATGCCTCGAATTGTCGTCAGAATTGAATGGAATGGATTAGATCGGACTCGTCATCGTTGTTCATCATCATAGAGAAAACGCCCCCAAAAATTTTACAATAAACACAAAAAAATACCATACGAAAAAAGCTAATCAACAAATATTTTAGACTATAAAATAAGAATGCATAAAACTACTAGAAGAAAATGACTGCTGTAAGATGAACACTTGTCATTGTAAGTTGTATTTATAGGCGTTTGGGTTTCCTTGTTTAGGGTTTACCCCTCAATGATGAAATTACACAACTGACCCTTTATTTAACCCTAGCTTTTATTTTCCTCTCCTCCCTTCACTTGCCAAATAGAACATTCAAATTTTTCTTCAGCTAAATTTGATCCCATAGAATGCATTTGAGACTTGAGCTCAATTGCTTTGCTCTGGGTTTTGATGTTTCAAAATTTTAACTTAATTGTTGCTGCAAAGCTTCAAACTTTGGTTACTCCGCTAACTCCGAAAGCTATATTTTCTTGAAATATAGCAATCAAATGGGATTACCCTGCTTATGAAATTTAGTACACACCATGATTGCTGTGACAAATCCCATTTTCGGCTCAATTCCGATGTACCCAACTGGAAATTCATCAAGAAGAGCACACCCATCAAATCGGTTCTCATATTTCAACACTCGGCAGGCCATTTTGATAACCCCGAATGGAAAAAGAAGGTAAAATAAGCATTTTTGTACAAAAGATTTATATTTTATATGCATAAAGACTGTTTCTTAGCTGGGTTATTGGAAGATTGTTTGGTCTTACAGGTGCGATTTATTTGATATGCACAATGAGCTAATTCCATATGCTGAGGCATGGTCTTGGCAGAAATCCATTGTTGAAGAAAGAAAAATATTGAGTGATAAAGATGAAGATTTTTCTGATACTCTAATTATCCTTCAGCATCCCCCTGTTTATACTTTGGGAACGGCTAGTTCTGAAGATCACTTGAAAGACGTTAAAGACTTTTATCGAACAGAACGCGGTGGGGAAGTTACTTACCATGGACCAGGACAGGTATATTCTGTACTCTACTTTGTTAAATTCATATGCTTTTTCAAATTTAATTGTATAATTCTGAATCATTTGTTAGTAACCAATTGAAGAACTCAATGATTTTGCTATACATTACTTAGTTTCAGATGTTTTCTTTGTTGAGTTCTTGAATCAATTTATGGAAGGATCTATCTCCAGTTTTTGAATTTAGTGCCAACTATTTGATGCTAACTTGTTTTCTTAGTTGAGTTCGTTGAATCAATTTATTGAAGGAGTTATCTCCAGTTTTTGAATTTAGTTCCCAACAAATATTTGATTTTAACTTGTTTCTTTGTAGCTAGTTATATACCCTATTCTAAATCTTCGCTATCACAATATGGATCTTCATTGGTACCTCAGAGCACTTGAGGAGGTGATCATTCGTGTACTTTCCTCAACGTTTTCTATCAAAGCTTCACGACTCAAGGGGTTGACTGGTGTTTGGGTTGGTATGTTGTCATGATCTTCCCCGTTAACGCTTTTATCGGTTTTTGCTTGTTAGTATAGTATGTCTTCATTAGCTTGAAATTGTTCATGCTTGAGGTTTAAGTTGATGCACCAACAACATGTCCTAATTTGCTAATATATGAATAATGGTGTTTCTATTGAATCTTTATATAGTAGTTCTGTATTTGTAGTTTACCAAAAAAGATACTTGATTTGGATTTTCATTCATTTCTAGGAATTGGTCAGCTGAATATTGTCAGTAAGGAACCTAGGTCTTGTTCCCCCATCCCCTCTTAAAAGATGCTATCTATTAAAAAAACTAAATGCTTCACAAGAATGGCCTCCTCTTGGAATGCTTGATCAAATATCTCATTTGTCTATGCATAATAAAGTCGGTACTGGCAAAATAATGATTTTACGAGAATTATTTTGTGAACAAAGCTTTATCTAAAGATATATACATATATATTGTGTTTTTATTAAAGTATATACATGTGTGTATATATAACAGTATTATTTTTTGTTTATTAAATGGATGACAATAATGTTGTTTAATACACTTATTTTTTTCTAAGAATATTCACTTATTAGTTATTAAACTCTTACATCATTGTCCTAACATGATAAATCTATGCCTCTTTAAACAGAAACTGAAGTTACAATAACACAAACCTATCCTCTTTGGTTGGATAGACAACTTACTGAATTCTTTGGATGAGCCAAACTATCCACATACTAGATTCTTTTTTGGCTTGTAATCTCACCATTGCACAGGGCATCTTCTCTAGTCCATCTGTTCCTCGTAGGAATGGTAATTATGGTTATTATAGTTGTCAAATTGTGAATCGTTTCGTGTATCAAAGACCCCCATATTGTGTTTCATGTATCGTATCGTGAATCATATCGTACAATACGGAAATGAAATAAAAAATGTGATAATATATGTTAAAAATAAAACACACAATTTATTGGACAATGAAGCATATTAGATTGACTATAACATAAAAGTAGTCAAGTAAATATTATACTCTCTCCGTCCCAGGATAAAAGTCATGGTGGACTTTTCACGCATATTAAGAAGAGAAATAAAATGACAAAATTGCCCATAATAATGTCATTAAATATGGAGAGAGAATTAGAATAAGAAAAGTATGAGATATTTAATGATACGGGCATAATAGAAAAAAATGTGTAAAAGTTTGGTTATTAAAGGAAAGTGGACATTTAACATGAGACTACCCAAAATAGTAATAGGGACTTTTATCCTGGGACGGAGGGAGTAATAGACTAAAATTAAATTTTATAATTAGATAGTATCCAAAATAGTCTCAATTGATTTATTAGATATTATTTTAGTAATATTTGTAGAGTAATAAGATAAAACAAAATTTAGATTCACCTTTATCTATAAAACAAAAGAGAATAATTCAGATTAACAAATGAAGATTTATATATCTATTTATAAAAAGTGACGTGAGAAAAATAGAGCGACATTCTAAAGAAGATATAAAACTCTAAAATGTGATTAAAGGCTTATCAAGCTATATAGAATATATTTATACTAAAAAACCTATTCATTTGAAATAGTAGAAGGCTTAAAAGTTTTGTTTTTCCTCTTTTGGTTTTACATATAAAAAAAATTCAAGTCATTTGCTAACATTAAAAAGTATTGTACATTGTATTGCTTCGTAAGAATCGTATCGAATCGTAACTTAATTTTAGGATACGATGTCATTTTAAATTCACTAACGATACGTATCGAATTGTCTACGTATCGTACAATAACTATGATGGAGATACAGTAGATGGAAACTGAATAATCAAATTGACCACCCTTTGCATGTCAATATATTGTTTTCCTCCCCTAAAAGCACATGTACAAAAGTAGAAATAGCTATGAAAGAGTTCCCTTACTGCGTCTTGAATAAAATGAACATAAAGAGAGGAATTAAGTGTAAGCCTATGTCATAGAAACCTTCAAAGAAATCGTAGCTCAGAACAGATTTTAAGTATAATTCCTACATAAAGAACCTCAATGTTGTTGAATATCAGTGTTCCTTAACTAGTTTTTGAGTGTTAAATAAAATAAGGACCTCATTAGCAAACTTGTGGTAAAGAGTTGAATGTCTAATACCAACAAATTTGTATCAAGTTAACTACTGCAACTGTTATTAAAAATATCAACCTTCCAAAGTTTACAACTAATTGAGGTATGCCTCCTCAAATAATAGCTTAAGCTTTTCTTGACACAACGAAAGACGGAGAAAAGAATAGAAACAATCATAAGAATTGAATCTATGTACTTTACAATTCAGGAATTCACAAAGTAAGGGATAAATTGACTAAATAGCCAAGTATTTTATAAACCAGAATAATAATCTTGCACCATATTTATACTACTTAAAGGAAACCCTAATCCTATAAGGAAATAACAAATTGATTTGGAATTAAAATCTACCAAAAAAGATTCCTAATTACAATATAATTGAAAATTTTCCTAAAATTACTAAATAATAATTAAAACTACCCGACTACTAATTAATAAGTAAAAATACATCAAATATTTAAATTGTCCATAAATACCAAGACATAAATTATATCGAATCTTGGCAGATAACTCTTCCCGTGTCATTCCCCTTTTCTTGGAGAAAATTCGACCTCAAATTTTAAAATGAAGTAATATCAAGCCCCAACCGCTAGACATTCGCAATCTTCTTTGTACCATGTATCACGATGTTGTTTCTCAGAGAAAAATTTTGATTTTTTTTTGAAGTAATCAAAGCCTTCGTATTAACCTGCACTTGCAACAAATGATTAAGAACGATAAAATCAAAAATATCCAAGTTGTCGAACATAGGATTTTGAACAATCTCATGATCAATCTCAATTTTTACGATATCCATATCCTTATGTCGCGATAACTCCAAATCTTGAGCATCCTCAATCACTAAACTTGATTCGTCTTTAACTATAATCTCTTCTTCAACTTTCTCCTTCGTGTCTTCCACACTCTCTATTAGAACGAACAAATCACATGGAATGGACAAATCACACTTTCTATTAGAAATAGGATTGATGACGCTACAACTTTCTTGAAGATTTTCCCTGTTGGCTATGATATTTTTGCAACACCTTCTAACTTTATTCAGAAAAGAAACCTCGTTTTGATACACTTCTCTAGCTCTTTTTTTCTCAACTTGATACTGATGATTCAATCCGACAAGTATATAATGTGAATCCTCTAATTTGTCCAAAAGATCATTATATCGGGGCAACAACTTTTTACGATGACGAACGGTAATCTCATAATCTAAGAAATTACATTCACTCTTAAGAAAGTCAATATAATATCATAATTGTTCAATTTTTGCCTTTGTAGCTTCAGATATTTTTGCTACACAAATCTAGATTGATTTTTTTTTTTTGGGAAATCAACAGAAAATTAAAAGATAGATTCGACTAGTTTTATCTAGTCCCTACGATGAACGAACAGGTGCTTGCAATCCCCGGCTAAGCAGCTTCGATCGACGTCATTCTTCTTCACACTGACATCGTAGTGGGTTGTCTTTTGCTTGATTAATAGAATCGTCCTTGTCGTGGGCTAACTCCCAGGCTTTGATACCAACTGACACAATGAAAGGCGGATAAAAGAATAGAAACAATCACAAGAATTGAATTTATGTACTTTGCAATCACATGAATTCACAAAGTAAGGGATAACAAAAATTCTATAAGAAAATAACAAATTGATTTAGAATCAAAATCTACCTAAAAAATTCTTAATTACAATAGAATTGAAAAACTTCCCAAAATTACTAAATAATAATTAAAATTACCTGACTACTAATTAATAAGTAAAAATATATCAAATATTTAAATTGTCCATAAATACCAAAACATAAATTATATCGAATCTTGACAGATAACTCTTCCTGTGTAATATCTGCATTATCTAATTATGGAAAAAAGAGAAAGTTGAGATCTAATTTTGAACACTCTTCCTTCATCTGATTAGTACTGGAACCTATGCTACGATAACTGAGAGCACAAATTCATAACTTAATGGTTTGAATGTGTATCTTGCAGAGATCTATTGGATATCCTCCATTACCATTATAATTGTCTCTTCTTTTTTCCCTATAACTGTTTTTCCTTTTAATGTTTGTTATTGGGAAATCAATTCATAAATCTAGTATAAAGAGTTACAACTCTGTCCATGATCTGCCCTCACTAATGACATCCTAATACTGATGGTTCTAAGATTTAACAGGGAAAAAACTAAAACAAGAGAAAAATATTATGATTCTAAAGTGTTAAGTCAGTGTTCTAAAAGACAGGCTATAGGTGCCCGTCTAGGCACTACCCAACCTTGCCAAGGCAGTTCTAGGCGCCCACATAGCCACCTAGGTGATGCCCATCAACCACCACCGTTGTCACCATTCCTGTCACCATGCTTCAGTACCGTTGCTGCAACTTGTTTCCTCCTCTTCCCCAAATAATGTTTATGGTTGTGATCTGTTTTCTTTAAAAGATGGCAAGGGATACGTTAGATATTATCCTTTTAATTTGTTAAAATTGTTACCAAGTCCCATAAATTTCTAGCAGTTTAAACTTGGGCCCATAGTTTGAGAATTTTTTAAATCAATTCCTACCCTTTAACAAACATAACTTTACTTTTATTATAAATACAAAAGAATAACCTTAGCCTCATTACAAATATAAAAAGTAATAATAAAACTAAACCGCCTAGGAAAGCTGCCTAGGCCACGCCTACAAGGTCTAGGCACTTGAAGCTCCCTCCATCGCCTAGATCCGCCTAGCATCATTTATTTATTTTTCTATTATACATACTTGTTATACTGTACAAAGCATAAAATAGATGTAATTTTTAAAAATTTTATATGAAAATTATCAAAAAATAAATAAAATCTTTTAAGACTTAAAAATTCATTTTAAGTATTGTAGAGGTTCGAAGTAGAGGTTTGGTTTTACCTAGGCGGAGGCCTAGGTGCCCAACCAAATCTAGGCGGTAGAGAACCGCCTAGCGTCTAGGCGGGAATTTTTAGAATACTGATTATTCTATTTTTAACATGTTTAGTTCTGATCATTACATAAAATAAACCTAGTTACCTGACATCTTTGATTTCTTCAGGAGATCAGAAAGTAGCAGCCATTGGCATACGTGCGTCAAAATGGATAACATATCACGGCATAGCAGTGAATGTGACCGCAGATCTTACACCCTTTCAGCGGATAGTTCCATGTGGGATACAGGACCGTCGAGTTGGAAGCATAAAGGGGTTGCTGCAAGAAGAACCTTTGTCGTCTAATGAATGTGGAGAAGTACCTTACGCTGATCATCAACTGGTTAACATCACTTATAAATCATTGGTCAAGGAATTTTGCCAAGTTTTCCAAATTAAACTCTGTAACAGACCTATCCCCTTATTGAATTATTCGGAAGGGAAGCCATCAACATTAATTACGTAGAACTCAAGTTAACACCTTGTTATTGTTTGTTGTCATGCTTTGTGAATCCTATTACCTCAAATTTCCCATTATCAAGGGACTGAAATTCAAGTGTTTATTTGACTGATGTCCTACACTACTATATATGGTAACTAGTAGCTTAACTTTACATCCATTGCAGAGGGTTGAAGCACTGCCATCAAATGAAGAATCTTCTCTTTCACTTCTTGCCTTCTTGGGAGGGTTCATTTTATTGATTTCGTTTTCAATGCCTTCTAATTGCAGATGTTTCAGCTCTCAGATACTCCCTCCGTTCCTTAATATATGTCGTTTTAGAGTTGTGCACAAGTATTAAGGAAATGATTGTATATCATTAACTATAATATCAATTGTCTATATTGCCCTTGTATTGGAATAAGAGATTGTTATTTATTGGACATAAAATAGTGAGAGAACCAAAGTTACATTTAATACTTAGGGTAATATTGGAAACTCAGCAATTAATACTTACTTGAAATTCTCAAACGACTTATATTAAGGAACAAAAATATTTCTCTAAAAAGACTTATATTAAGGAAAGGAGGGAGTAGTTTTTATAAACAAACTTTGCTTGAAATTTCTGAATAAATGCTTCATATATTCAGAAAATGCTTTCAGGCTTTCTATTACTGCTGGGCTGCCTCTTCCTTTTCATCTGGGGGCTTTGGCATGAACAAGTAACAAATCCACGTGTCGATCTGTTTCTGACGTGGACATTTGTATATTGTACTTCTCATTAAATGCTTCGTAGGTAGTAATTGTTGGACCAGATGGACCGTCCCTACTCACTGGCTGGCAAGTCGCAATTAAGGCTGATGGCCGCGTAGAAGGTCTACTATCCCAAGTCTTTAGAATATGTTAGTATATCCTAACGTACATGCAGCATTGAAAATCAAGCGTGTATCTGTCGCATACTTTAGCAACTGCTATTTTTATATAGTTTTTCTCATAAATATACAATGGGTTCTACTAGTCTGGGCAAAATATATGGTTATACAGTAGGGTCAATTGACACCATTGAATTTTAAGGAATTTATTTTTGATTTTCTAAACTGTTTAGTGAAAATAAAAAATTTATATGAAAAGACTATTAAATGTCTTAAATTTCTACTATCAGTCTACCACCAACCGACTACTTTTTTATATTGTTTAGTAACTTATATAATATTATTTAGTTTTATAATTTATTTTAGAGGACATGGTAAGTGAGGGATATCTCACGTTCTTGCGCAAGATGTTTCTTATAATAACAATGTTTTAAAAAATTAAAAAATATCATTTTATACATAACATGGGAGGAAGTATATTCAATTACATAAAATGACATCGGGTTTTATATGATAGCTCACACAATTATTTACAATGTCACTCGCATCTTTTTTACCTTTATTATATTGTATTTTATTTCTTTATAAATTTTTATTTTAAAAAAATAATCCCATTAGACTAAGGGGCTGGATCCGCCCCAGTAGTTATGAGTTGGGTTTAGTTTATAAATTATATTATCTATTTTTAATATGAGTTCTGTGAGTTAAAATCAAATAGTTATGGTCCAATCTAGCTCAATCTATTTTTTTTTTTAGGAGTGAGGGAAGAACATGGGGTGAACGTTGAATGCTTTTTTTAGGACAGGTGCTTCCCCTCATAGGTAGGCTGCAAGTTTTGTAACTCAAGTAGCAAGCTTGGTTTGAACTTGGAGTCGTGCTACAATGAGGGGCTTAATCATTCTGTTTTAATACGGGTCATATTTTTTATTTTTTACTTTTTTATAATTTATTATTAACATCATAATTTACTTATTTTATCTAAATTAAAACAACCTTAACCTATAACTAATCATTCTACTTAATAAAAATGCCTTAAAAATGAAAGTAGGCATTTTATTTAATTAAAAAATATAATTAAGTTATTTTAACCAACTAAAAACAACCTAAACCTATAACTAATCATTTTATATTTTTATTTAATAAAAATTACTTAAAAATGAAAGTAGTCATTTTATTTAATTAAAAAAAAAAAAATATTTTTCAATTGACTTAAGAAAACAATTTTTAGTTTTAACTAAATAAAATGGTTAGATACATTTTAAAACCAATTTGATGAAGGTTCAATATTATATGGGTTTTTTCTAATGTTAATTAAACTAAATAATTTATATATATATATATATATATATATATATATATATATCTCATATTTTAAGGAGTGAGGTTTTTTTTTTTTTTTACTAAATTATCTACATAGAAATTTTTTCATTTTCTAACAAATAAAAATATACAAACAACAAGTAAGAATATAAAAACACGTGTTAGGTAAGTTAAATTAAATAAAATGTAAGAGAGAAATTAGGAAATAAACAAAGAGCAAAAAAATGTATCCGATGAAGTAACATGTGTTATTTGGTTGTGAAAAAACAAGTATTAATTTCTCATTAAATAAATAAAATAAAATGAGAAAAAGTAGGCGCGTGCATTATCGGCCGGCAGTGGGAATCAACCGAAAGATATGTTGGGTCTTTTTTGGACGGTATCCAAGCATGGGGTGTAAGGTGTTTGACTTTGACCTTTCACCTTCATTCATTCAACCCTAACACTTTATTCAAGAATCAAGACGAATATGAACGGTCGTTAGGTCAAGATGAAGCAAGGTGGATATTAATGGGGTTATTTCAAGTGATGGTCACACTTGTGTTTATTAGTTTTGTGGTTTGTAAATTTTAAAAAAATATTAATGATTTAATTTTTTATATTATTCATGTATTAAATATCAACTTGTTTCTCTTTTTATCTTTTCTAATAAATTTTAGAAAGATAGTATTGAGATTTTATAACTATTTTGATCGACAAAACATTAATTATATTTTTTTTCTTTAAAAACGACGAATAAAAAGAATAATCAATGCGGACTCCACCTTTACAAAAAAAAAAAAAAAAAAAAGAAATATTTATACTCCCTCTAGCCCCAAAAGGGTGATTAAAAATATAATTTTTTTGTCCCATAAAAAATGAAATAAAGTGAAAAGTAATTTAGGGGGTGTTTGATAAAAACTGAATGAATCTGAATCTTAATATGAATAAGCTGAATCTGAATGAAAAAAAGTTCTTTGATAATTGACATTTCTGAAACATCTTAATGACAAAACTTTATTATTTTACCCTTTTGAAAAAATTCAAAATTGTTGTAAATTTATTTAATACTCCCTCCATCCCAAATTAATTGCTCAGTTTTGACTTTTTAAAGTCAAATTGACCATTTTTAAAACTAATCTTTTTACTATTTTTGCTAAAATATAGGCGAAGAGATTATAACCAAAAGAAAGTATATATAATTTATTACTAATGCCAATTTTTATAATTTTAGAAATATATTTATATATGCTTAATTATTAATTCTAAAATAGTCAATTTCACTTAAAAAAGTCAAAATTGAAGCGATTAATTTTATTTTATGAAAAGTATTACTTAATATAATAGTTAATTTTTTTTAATTTATTTAATTTTTTTATTTCATTCAATTTGCTTTCATTCAAATCGTTCAATTAAAAAAATCGGCTTAGCCATTCAAATTTCATCCATCTTACCGATTCACCATTCGCATCAAAAACAAACGTCTTCGATCGATTCAAATATTCAGATTCAACTTCATTCAGCTCTAAACAAACACCCCTTAGTCATTTAGTGGGATCTATTAGTATCAAAAAAATAAAGAATTCGTCAATTTATATAATTTTGTGAAGCTACAAAGGATAAATTTAATTTTTTTTTTTTTTATTTTTCTTAATATCTGTGCAAATTATATTTTTGAGTACGACAAGTTGATAATTTCATATCTGAGAGGTATGTAGGATCCACCCTTGTAAAAAATAACTTCACATCTAAAACCACTGAAATAGATCTACACATGCAATTCTTTCATCTGAAAATTAGAGTTTGGTAGACCTGACAATATAGTTGGTTAACTGCTGGGTCAACCCATATTAACTGGAACCAAATGGGATGGTTAACTGTTCTTATTTATTTGGGTTGGTTAAAGTTTGAAACCATATTTTTAAAAAGAAATATAATTTCAACCCGGTTAACCATTTTTCGACCCATATTTTATTCCAAATCCAAATCAAAAGTTTTTCCACCCATATTTACATACTAGCTTAGTCCCGTGTCTCCGGCACTGTTTGGACGGTGAGATTTATCTCAAACTTTGAACATAATTTATTGAATGAGCGGAAAATTCAAAATCATTTGTATTTTATTAGATAGATTCAAGAAGCTCAACCACCCACCCCACTACCACTCCCCACCCCACCCCCTACCCCACGCCCATCCCTACCCCCTACCCCACCCACCCCCACCCAACCCCACCCCACCCAAAAAAAAAAATATTATGTGATTATGTACACCCCCCCCCCCACCCACCCACCCCTACCACTCCCCTACCCCTTACCCCACCCACCCCCTACCTCACCCCACCCATCCCCACCCACAAAAAAATATTATGTGATTATGTATACACCCCTACCCCACCCACCCCACCCAACCCCACCCCACCCAAAAATATTATGTGATTATGTATACACCTCTTACCACCCGTCCCCCACCCCACCCCTATCCCACCCCACCCCACCCCAACCCCCACCCCCACCCACGCCCCACCAAAAAAAAATATTATGTGATTATGTATACACCCCCACCCCCCCTCCCTCCCCCCCCACCCCACCCACCCCCACCGCACACTCTCACCCCACCCCACCCCTTACCCCCACCCCACCCACCCCACTCCCCACCCCACCTCCATAAAAAAAATATATTATGTGATTATGTATACACCCGACCCCCACCCCAACCCCCACCCCCCCCACCCCTACCCACCCCACCCCACCCATCCCCACCCACAAAAAATATTATGTGATTATGTATACACCCCCTACCCCACGCCCATCCCTACCCCTTACCCCACCCACTCCCACCCAACCCCACCCCACCCAAAAAATATTATGTGATTATGTATACACACACACCCCCCCATTACCACCATGCCACCCACCCACCCACCCCACCCCCACCTCCACCAAAAAATAATATTATGTGATTATGTATACACTCCACCCACCCCTACCCCCCCTACTCCACCCCTACCCCACCCCAGTATCCCCACACACCCCACCCCACCTCACCCCATCCTACCCCCACCCACCCACCCACCCACCCACCCCCACCCTCACCTCACCCTCACCACTCCCCCAAAAAATTAATATTAAGCGATTATGTATACACCTCCCACCCTCTACCCCTACCCCTACCCACTACCCCTACCACTACCCCTACCCACCCTTTATATCCGTCTCTCTATCTATAGTATATATTAATTTCATTTTTTAAAAATTTTATTTAAAAGTCAAAACATCTTAAAATGGTTAATATGGTTTTTAACCATAACCATATGGTTCCAACCCACATTATTCATATTAAAAATGGTTAATATGATTTTAGTTCTTAAATGATTGGTTAACCATATTTTGAAAACCAAAACCAACCCATAACCATATTTTGCTTGGTCTAGAGTTTGGCTAAAAAGTGTAGAATAAAAAATAGTCATTCCTCTACCTTATTTTAGGCTTTATTAGCTAACCACTTTCATGAAGGATATTTTTGACCTCCATTTCAGGTTTTAATGTATTAAAAACTCATATTAAGAAGCACAAAAATTATTATTATTATTATTATTATTATTATTATTATTTAAACTCTTACTTTGAAAGTAGAAATAAATTTAATAACTGACTATTAGTAAAATTTAAGTAAATACCATGCTATGAACTTTTAATATATCATGCCATGCCATGCCATGCCAATTGCCACTACAAATCGTGGGAGAAAATAAAGAAAGAAACCTATGCACCCGTGTCGAATTATCTTTTTTATTTTTTTATTTTTTAATATGTCAAACTAACTCATTTGGTCGGTCTAACCTAACCATGTGTTTCAAAGTGGATGAAAACGAGTAGTAGAGGAAGAAGAATCAAAGAATTGGCGATGTAAATTTCCTTTGAGAGATGGTATGAAAGGAAACCAAAACGAAAGTGGGGTGGTAGTAAAATCAAAAAATAGCTCGTTTTCCTCACTTGATCAATTCAAGCACACCTTCCATGACTCTAAATCAAAACTCATATTCTATAATATATATTTCCTTTTGCTTCATTATAGAATATAGAATATATATATATATACAAAACTCATATTCTATAATATATATTTCCTTTTGCTTCATTATAGAATATAGAATATATATATATATTTAATATTGTCAATTTAAAATTATCCTTACAACACATCATGACTCTCCAATTGCATATCTAACGGTGAAATTGATCTCCCGTCCGCAGTTTAATTCTGCGAACAGAACAGATGTCCAAAATACCTCTTTTTATACTAAAAAAAATTATTTTTGGTGCAAGAGTGGAGAGAGAGGAGAAGAAATGTTTGTGACGTCCCCAAAATAGGTATACATCACTCATCTTGGGTCGCCAAATACATGGTATAAAATACAACTACAAACTTCTTTTATACAATTGTTTAGTGTAAAATACGACAAAACATAACTGAGAATTTTAACACGAGTATCGTCTCCTAGACATTATCCACACTCAATGGAGTCCTTATTACAATTATTATCACACTATTTTACTGAATAGTGAGGACTACTAATGCAAACATCTGGACCGTCACTCCGCTCCCGAACTAGTCCCAACTATATTCTCATTTCCTGAAGAGAACAATGAAAAAAAAGGGTGAGCTCAACTAGCCCAGTAAAAAATATTATGACTAAGATAATGCAGAATAAATTATCATTAGCCTTCAACAGTATAACAACTGATAGCATATAATAGACAACAAGTTTTAGATCAACAACTGCAGCGAAATAAACTATCCATTAGAAGAGTCAAGTAGAACATAATGTCTACTATCTCCTCTAGATTAAAAGTTCATCGTTAATATTTCATTCATATAATACCACTACTAGAAAATTAGCCTATAGCGACGGTTGGGCGGGAGCGTCCGCTATAGAGATTTAGCGACCAGTCGATATCCGACCGGTCGGTGTAGGGAGTTTTTTTTTGGGATGGGTCATTACCGGGTCTTTAGCTTGGGCTGCATACAATCCTAAAGCTTGTCTCATCTCTAACCCTTTCAAATCAATTGTCTCACTTATCTCTAACCTTTTCACCAAATGATCGAATCTCACCATCTCGGTCGATCCGTCTCACCATCTCAGTCGATCGAATCTCCTCTCTCACCATCTCAGTCCATCGAATCTCCTCTCTCACCATCTCAGTCGATCGAACTGACGCCGGCGACTAGAGGTGCTTCGGTGGCAGGAGCAGAGGTTGTTGGGGTTCTGGTGGCTACTTCTGTTGTGAATCAAATTTTAGGGCCCGAAGGTCAGAAATCTATTTCATAGCTAGAGTAATGTTTGTTTTATGTAAGTTATGGTTTCTGATTATTGGGTGGGTCTGTGAGATCAAATTGGTACTTTTTGTGCTGTTATTGTTTCCATTATGGATTATTAATAATTTATTTTTGATGAGATTAATATGAAGAATACTAATAAGCTATAGCTCTACGCCTCCACCTCCTGTACATTTGTTTGTTCTTTTTAGTTCAAGTGATTTATTTGTATGCGTCTATTTTATAATTTATCCTCTAACGGCTATAGCTCAAGTTTGACGAGGTTCAAGTCTAGGAAATATTACTGTTTTTATGTGATTGCCTAAGCTTGGAATAGGAGGAGTACATTGTTGTTTTTTTGAGCATGTATATATATACATTCTCTCTCATCCAACAACAAATCTGCAATAGCCTCCTAGGTGGGATGAATTTGGTTGGTTACATATATATATATATATATATATATATATATATATATATATTCGATTAACTATATATACATGTGTATGTATGTATATATGGTGAGAATCTAGTGAAGTAACGAGGAAGAGCAGTGGATTGTGCGCCTTTTTAGATTACTATAACTGACATAGAAATAGCAGTACAACAATACTGAGAGGAATTATATTTTTAGATTAACAAGAGATGTTCGAACCTCATTCTAAGCCTACAACTTCGTTCAATGTTGACCTCCAACGATTTGCCCTATCCATATCCATTCCTTTTTTACTTTCAATATCTTATTTCGCCATCAATTTCTCTTTGTCCGTACCAAATGCTTTCTTGATGCTTCTTGTTTGGTACCTAAAATTGGATGGTTGTTCAATTTAAATTAGGGACACAATATCATGGATAAGGGGTGAATGGAATTACCCAGATATTCTAAAGAATATCTTGTAGGCCTAGAAAGATATTTTAGTTTTAAATGTTATATTCAGATTGGATGGTATGATTTGAATGTAATTATACTTGTTAACAGGTAAAATAAATAAGAAATATTGTGTAATAACAACAATTATTTTTAAAATCGAATACATATATCACTACCGTCGGAATCGCTATATATAGAAAATCAATAATTGGCGCTAAAACAAATTATATCGATCACCACCACCACGTCATCGTAGTACTCCATACCTTTCGCTAAAAGCATCTATAGCGACGGTCGGCGACTGTCGCTATAGCTATTGCCTGACCGTCAGTAAAAATAATTCATGCGCGTTTTTGGGCGACGGTCTGACTGTCGTTATAGAAGAAAAGACCGTCGCTATAGGTTTCAGCGACGACTTATATGGCGACGATATTCGACCGTCGCTATAGGCTATAGCAACGGTCGTTTCATCTATAGCGATGGTCGACGACCGTCGCTATAGGCTGATTTTTTAGTATTGTACTCATCAACAGTTCTTTGTCATACCCAAGACAAAAAGAACTCTCATCACCTGTCTTCACCTGAACCACCAAAGATTATAGTTAAATCCATAATTCATATTTATAATCATGTAAATCAACAGTTTCTCCTTGCCACAACGGCTTAATAGAACGTTTACTCAATATCCTTACCCCAAAGACTAAAGATATTCAAATGTAATAACAATGATCATACCAATCAGTTGTTTACCTTTGCACTAAGGGCCAAAGATATTCAACTATAAAACCAATGGTCATGATCATACCAATAAGTTGTCTGTCAGTGCACTACGGCCAAAGACATTTAACTATTAACTAATGGTCATGATCCTGCCAATCACATCATCGAATTATCCATGCACTACGGGCCAAGGATATTCGTTATTATCACCGATGGTCATGATCATGTCATACACATGTTCATCTTCTTTACCTACGCCAAAGCTATCAATCAACAAATAAATCTTTGCACGTAAGCCAAAGATATACAACTCAGTAAAACCAATAATCAATAGTCCATCTTTGCACGTAAGCCAAAGATATACAACTCAGAAACTAATAATCAATAAAATCCATCTTTGTACGTAAGCCAAAGATGACTTTCATCACAATATAAGCATGAAGATGATGACAAGGATATAAACATTAATCAAACAAAATCAAGGATAAATATTAAAGACTTTAAATTTATCTAGAGTTTAAAAATATCCAAATTGTCAACATGATCATCGCTTTGTGGAGTAAAATTCAAGAATAATATTCATGTATCAAAAATAATTTAGACAGAAAAGAAATATATTTTTCGGGTGAATAGTACCCCGTGAATAGTACCTTGTGAATAGTACTTCGGGAATAGTACCCCGGCATGAAAAGTGCCCCAAATACCCGAGTGAATAATAATCGGGTGAATAGTAACCCGTGAATAGTAACTCGTGAATAGTACTCCGGCATAAAAAGTGCCCCGAATACCCGAGTGAATAGTAACCGAGTGAATAGTAACCCGTAAATAGTAACTCCCGAACAGTAACTCGTGAATAGTACTCATAAAAGGAAAATACAAAAGAAAACGATATTCCCTGACGAGTACAAAAGAAATGATATCTCATACGAGTATAATAGAATATACTGAAATCTATGAATGGATTTTTACCACATGCGATAATCCACGTAGACAGATCATTTCCATAATTTAATAAAGAATGAATACGAAGGGTCATTCGCCATGCATGCGGTAGTCCGCGTAGACATGTTATTCTAATAGAATAATAAAGAATGAAATAACAGAAGAATTTCACCATGTATGCGATAATCCGCGTAGACAGGTTATTCCAACAGAATAATAGAGAATTGAATAACAGAAGAATTTCATCATGCATGCAGTAGTCCGCGTAGACATGTTATTCCAACAGAATAATAAAGAATGGAATAACAACCCTTACGTGTATTGAAAGAAAATAACTATCTTCATGAATCCAAAAGAAATAATACCCCTTACGAGTATTGAACGAAGATAATATTCCTTACGGATACGAAAAATAATATCGTAAGAGAATATGAAATAAATAACATCTCTTACGACTGTTGAACGAAAAAATTATTCCTACGAATATTGAACGAAGATGATATTCCTTACGAATATTGAATGAAAATAATATTCATACGAATACGAAAAATAATATCTCTTCAGAATATGAAATAAATAATACCCCTTACCAATACAACAAATAATATCCCTTACTTCATAAGAAGATTGGATACTGGAATAGTGAAGTAGCAGACTACTCTTCTTCTTTCTCTCTATGAAATGGTGAAAATGCAAAGGTTGAAGGAAATGAGAGAAGAGAAGAGAAGAAGATCTAGAATTAAGAAAAAAAGAATTAGTTTTAAGAAAACAAAGCAATAGTATAGATGTGACAACCTAAATTTTTATAAGTTATTAAAATAGGAATTTAATAATTAAAATTATTATTATGAGATGTTTTGAGTTTGAGTATGTATATATACATGCTATATATTTTTTTAAATATGTGATCTGGTGTGAAGAGAAATATATATTCATATATTGGGAAAGTGAGGTTCAATAGTTAAGTCAACTATTGAAGAAATTAAATGAATTTAGTAATTAATTTTAAATATTTATTGAATTAAATAAATATTTTAAATAATGTATTTATTGAGAAAATAAATAATTTATGAAATTATGGTATAATAATTTAGTTACGTGTGTATGATAATTAAATTAAAGCAAAGGTAAATTTTTTCTTTGAAGATTTAATTTAATGAATTAATTAAATTAAATGAGTTATTTAATTTTAAAGAAAATAAGTAAATTAAATAAAGCGTTGTTAAAATCTAATTTATTAATTAAATTAGATATATGATTATTTATTAATCATTAGAAGAATTATAATAAAAATTATAATTATTATTGTAAGTTATGTAAAATAGTTACAGGTGTGAAAAATAAAAACTATATAATATAATCTTATCAAAATAAATTGGAATGAGGGGAATTGTGTGTAGCCTAACAAGGCCTTGTGGCCTTTGGCTTATTATAACTGATGCAGACGTAAAAGACATCAGTTTATTTCTATGCATATTATTTCTTTCCCTAAGGTTAGATATCAGTGAAAATACAGAGGGAAAGAGAGAGTTTAGAGAGAATTGGAGAAGAAGGATGAAGAGTCAAGGAGAAGTAAGGAGGAGATTAAGCAATTGTTCTTTATCACCAAACTAAGATTAGGAAGAATCAAGAGGTAAGAATCAATTCTAAACCCTTAAGTTTTATTTCTTGAGTTCTTTATTGATAAATTGGATTTCTTAAGGAATTGGTTTAGATGTTAATGGGTTTGTATAATCCATTCTATATCATCTAAAAGTGGTTTTAGAGTAATCAAACTCATGAGAACATGTTAAAGATGAATAATATGTGTTTTGTTTAATATATGTATTTTGGGTCTGTTTTGAGACTAAAATTGGTTAGGAGTTTATGTTATAATTGTAAAATTGGTTATTGATTCTGTTAATAAGATAAGAAACAAAAAGAACGCAAGTTGAATGAATCAATTTGATTAAGAAACGAAGTCGTGGCGATTGAATTCGTTAAATGTGTTTAAAACATGAAAATAGAGTATGAACATGTGTATTGGTTCAAATTTTAGGTTGTTTGTTAGAATTCTAGTATGTTGTAGTTCTATGAATTACGAATCCATAGAATCGATAATGGAGCTTCAGTCCCGCTTCACGTTAATTAAGGTAGCAATTTGACGCCCCAAAATAGGTATACATCACCCATCTTGAGTCGCAAAATACATGGTACAAAAATCAAATACAATTTTATTATATAACAATCGTGTAAAATACGACAAAACATAATTTAAGAGTTTTAATAAGAATATTGTCATCTGAGCAATATCCACACTCAATGGAGTCCTCATTACATTTATTGTAATAATATTTAATGAATAGTGAGGACTACTAATGCTATCATCTAGATCGTCACCGCTTCTCCGACTAGTCCCAACTACGCTCTCATTTCTCAAGAGAACAAAGGAAAGAAAGGGTGAGCTCAACTAGCCCAAGAAGAAATATTATGACTAAGATAATGCGTAATAAATTATCATTAGCCTTCAACAAAGTTAAAACGATAAAATATAATAAACATCAAGTTTAATCAGCGGCGAAAAAAGCAATCCATTAGAAGAGTCAAGTAGAGAATAAAATCTACTATCTTCTATGATTTAAAAGGTTTTTCATCACTTTTATCACCGAGACTCGACTTTAATAAATAAACCACATCATCCCCGCAAGACTACTACCAAGGATATTCATTAAAGATCACGACCACAAATTATCTATGCACTACGGGCGAAGGATATTCGTGTATTCATCAATGGTCATAATCATGCCAACAACTATCCATCAATGCACTACGGGCCAATGAGAACTTTTACCACATCATTTGTAACATTACTATTAATGATTATACCGAATAATCCTCAGTCATAATCATACCAAGTCCATCTATGCACTACAGCCCACAGATGACTTTCAACATAATATAAACATGAGGATGATGACAATGATATAAGAATTCAATAAAACAAGTTCAAGAATTAATTTATCCAGGAACCGATAACGTCCAAATTGTCAACATGATACTGCTTTGTGGATTAAAATTCAAGAATGCTCAGAAGAATATTTCCATGAAAAGATACTGGATGAAGTGCAAATATCAAGGATATTCCACTAATTTTATGGAGTATAGAAGTCAAAACTGTAAGACCCCAAAATTTTTTTAAATAAAAAGGAATTTCCTTTATTTATTATTTTGAAATAGAAAGGGTTGATTTGATTAATGTGGATAGTTAAGGGTTAAATGCGCAAATATTTCAAAATAAGCAAGTGGTTATAAAATATTCATTGTTGTCGGGGAATATTCGTTTGGTCGTGGAATATTCGTACTGTCGGGGAATATTCGTACGACGGCGCAGCCATGTGTGGGCCCCATAACGGAAAGCGATTGGATGAGGAAAACGACAAAGTTTGGGTGGTTATAAATAACGGCGTAGTTGTTACCAAGTTAAGATCATTGGAATACCCTTTGGTTAAAATATAGTAATACTGGCGTGGTTGCCGCATGGAAGCACCCAGTATTACATGATTTGAAATTATTGATCCTTACGTAAGAAGGCACTACTCAATAATTTTCACAGTAGTTACTTGCTCAATATTTTATTTTATTGATTCAATAATTCTTATGCGTTGATATTTTATATTATTGTTGTTCAATAATTGTCACTGCATATTATCTCCATTATCAGATCAATAATTCATATTATTTGAATAATATTATTAGATAACATTATTGGCAATGTCTAGAAAGTTCTGTCTAAGGAGAGGTTTGGTCACCTAATTGCGCCCAAGAAGGAGAGATCCTTATTGAAAGCCCCTCTTCCTGAGAGCGGCCGGTTTGTCATAATTGTGATTACGTAATATTATTTGTGAATAATTAATTATTGATTCATATGATAAAGAAATATTTATTTTATGTGGATATAATTGATGGATTTATTTATGTGGTTATAAATGAAGAAATTAATGTTGAGGTGTTTTATCAAGATTTTATCTGATGGAGGTATTAAAATCAAATCAAGATTTTTACGATATATTATGTGAGTTATAATTTTTAATCCGACCGCTGGATCGTTGTAATTTTTGGATATGTTATACATACATAAGTTGAGTATATGTCCACAAATTTTGAACCGTTAAAATGAACGAATGATTTGTTATGAATTTTAAGAGGTGTCTGATTCGGAAATTGGGTTTATAATTGATTTTGGTGGAAAATTCTAGAATTGAGTGGGCCCCCACTTGTGGTTGGTGAAGAAATGTGCTGAATTTTATTTCAAATGTGGTGGGTGGCAATAGTAGCGGGTAAAAGCCATCGGTGTAGCAGTCAAGTCTGCTTTGCCGTGCTAACATTTTCCTATAAATAGAGGGCTGTTAGTTAATTGAAAATCACACCGTAAACAAGTTTTCTCTCTTTCTCTCTCTATATTATCGAGTTTATTCTTGTGAGTATTTTGAGTATACTTTGAGTATTGTTAGATTACAAGTTTCCTTCAAAGACTATATCCTGGTGTTTCAACTAAAGTCTTGCCTTTCGAGGTAAGGGATATTATTTTTTTCGTAATGATATTATTTCTTCAATATCATTATCTTTGAAATGTTAATCAAGTTTTATCAAATTTGGAATTTTTTCATGCTCGGGGTAACTATTCACGAGTTACTATTCATGAGTTACTATTCACGAAGTTACTATTCACGAGTACTATTCATGAAGCGTGAAAATGTTTTTTTGGAATTTCTATCTTTTGGTGTCTGAGTTACTATTCACGATATCTTGCACTATTCAATCAAAAATGAAATTTCTTCTTTTCATCCAAAATATCTATTCGGATACTAGCTTTGGTTGTATCCATGTTTTGATCATTCTTGAATTTTACACCACTATGATTATCTTTGAGGTATTGTTGGACATGGATAAAACAAAGTACTAATCCTTAATCCTTGTCATTTTGTTTCACCGGATTCGCTCTTTTTAGAAATATTTTCATCATCCTCGATTTAAATGATGATATTTTTTGAATATCTTTGGCCCGTAGTGCAAAGATGAATGACTTCAAGAATATCTTTGGCCCAGTAGTGCAAAGATGAATAGTGTGTTTAAATGAATACGACCGATCGATGAATATCTTTGGCCTTTAGTGCAAAGATGAACAGTGTTTAAATGAATACGATTGATCGATGAATATCTTTGGCCTTTAGTGCAAAGATGAATGTGTTGAGATGAACATGATCGATCGATGAATATCTTTGGCCTTTAGTGCAAAGATGAACAGGTGTTGAGATGAATACGACCGATCGATGAATATCTTTGGCAGTAGTGCAAAGATGAATATTTGATTTGAGATGAATATTAATTGATGTTACAGGATAAAATATTGATGATGAACCGTTAAATTCATAGATTATAGTAGATTTCATTCTCTACGTAACTCTTCTATGAATTATTATTTCACATGCGAATATTGATCTCAAAACTTGTTGTCTATTGTATTCTATCGATTTTTCCTATTGAAGACTAACGATAATTTGTTGTATATTATCTTAGTCATAGTATTCTTTATCGGGCTAGTTGAGCTCACCCTTTTCCTTGTTGTTCCATTTTTCTTCTCGGGAGGCGAGAATGTAACGAGTACTAGTTCTGGGTATGGAATGAAGGTTCTAGAGAGAGTTGTTTAGTAGTCCTCACCATTTTGTAAAATAATGTATCAATAATTATGATGGGGATTTATTTATAGTGTGGATATTGTCTAGAAGACAATATTATATTTTACACCTACATTTGTATTATTGAAGTTGTAGTTTGCTTCTTGTACCATGTATTTGGCGACTCAGAATGGGTGTTGTGTATACCTATTTTGGGGGCGTCACAAAAACTTTAACCAACTGAGTATAACAAGGAATGGAATAACAAAAGAAATCACCAAGCATGCGATAGAACGCACATGTAGGTTATTCCAACCTAATAATAAATAATCGGAACTGTGTCCAGCCAGAAACGCATGCATGTGATATTCCAACAGAATAATAAAGATTTTAATCAATTCCGTCCGTAAAACGCATTGAACAAGATATTCCAACATAATAATAAATAATGAAACCAGGTCATGCATAAAGTACAGACAGGATGTTCCAATAGAATGATAAATAATGGAACCAGGTCCGGCGTAAACGCACAGACAGAATGTTCCAGCAGAATAATAATGAATGGAATAACATAAGAATTTCACCAAGTATAGGGTAGCTCACAGATATCTGAGTTATTCAAATGTAATAATAAAGAATGGAATAACAAAAGTTCTCTTCATGGATAAGAAAGAAATAATACTCCCTACCTTAGATAAACTGGATACTGGAATAGTGAGGTAGCAGACTTCACTTCTTCTTTCTCTCTATAATTTCTCTCTATAATAATCGCTCTAAAGCTTTTGTGAATTGGTGAGAAATGAAGTAAGAATGAGCTTCTATTTATAGGAAAATATAGTTTTGATAATTGCACGTTTTGGGGCTCGAAAAATTACAGTACAATACCTCCAACTTTTCTTTCATTTTTAATTTAGCCCTGCAAGTATTATCAAACTTGCACCACCTCCCCTAATAGTAAATAATGTGAATCAATAGTTCAATCATGTGAATCAATAGTATAATCATGTGAAAAATACGAATTACAGTATAGTACCTCCATTTTTAACTTAGTCATGCAAGTATTATTAATTTTGTACCAACTCCCCTAATAGTACAAGAATGTGATTCAATAGTACACACATGTGAACAAATAGTTATATAAACATGTGAATTAGTAGCAATTAATTGCTCATTTATCCGATAAATTACCCGATTTATCAATATACCCCCCATACATCAATTATCATCGGAATAGATGTCGATTTCCACTAACACTAATAATCCCAACACAATGGAACTATCAATATCATCTTTAATCAACACAAACTTATTCATCATTAATATTATAACTCACAATATTTAACAACCAGGTCGTTCCCAGGAAAGAGGTGGCTTTCCGATAAGGATTTCTCCTTATTGGCGCGCAATTAGGTGACCAAACCTCTCCTTGACAGAACTTCTAGACATTGTCAATATTGAAAATAATAATATGAATAACTTTGTCGTCTCAAATATTGATTTAATAATATAAAATATTATGCAAATGATACTATGACAATAATTGAATCAATAATATGAGAGATATGATGCAACAATTACTGTAGCAATAATTGAGTAACTTCTCACGTAAGCATCAATAATCAATACCGTGTGCTACTATACAACCACGCCAGACATCGCATTTTTTAACACCGGTGTTTCAATAGTTAACGTAAAACTTTCGCCGTTATTTTCATAAAGTATTTTGTCATTTTCTCAATCCGACAATAATTCCGTTGTGGGGGTCCACCAATGATTGTGCTGTTATTTAATATTCCTGTTAAAACGAATATTCCCCCTACCAATCGAATATTATATAACAACTTACATGCTTTTGCAAAAATTGTAAATATTACCCACAACTATAACATTATATCAAATCCACACCATAATATTCAAAAATATATTTCGAGAAAATTATTTTATATTCATAAAAGTTGGGGTCTTACAACATCCCCTTCTTATGAAATTTTGTCCTCGAAATTAGGGTACGTACCTGGTATATCGAAGAGGTAAGGATATCTTGATTTCATCTCAGATTCTAACTCCTAGGCCATTTCTTCCACATCATGGTTTCTCCACAAAACTTTGACTTGAGGTATAACCTTGGAGCGTACAATATGATCCTTTTTATCCAAGATTTTAACAGGTAACTCTTCATACGCTAAATCTTTCTCTATCTCGTCTGGTTCTAATTCAATAATGTGGTTCGGGTCTTTCACATATTTACGTAACATAGATATGTGAAAACGTTACTTAACACGAGACATACTTAAGCAGAAAGCGAGTCTATACCCCACAGTTCCTACTCGATCGAGGATTAAAAATGGGCCAATGAATCGAGGGTTGAGCTTTCCTCTCTTTCTAAATCTCGTAACTCCCTTCCATGGAGTAACACGTAACAACACATGATCTCCAATATCGAATTCCACGTCTTTTTGATGAAGATCAACATAACTCTTTTGTCGATCTTGTGAGGTTTTTATACGTTGTCGGATCGTTTGAATCTTTTCTGTAGACATACGTACCAACTCTGGTCCCAACAACGTTGCTTCACCCACTTCATTTCAGCATACTGGAGAACGACATTTTCTTCCATATAACGCCTCAAATGGAGCCATGCCAATACTTGCTTGATAACTGTTGTTGTAGGAAAACTCCACCAATGGTAAGAACTTGTCCCAACTTCTCTTGAAGTCAAGGACACAGAGTCTTAATAGATCTTTAAGAGTTTGAATGATCCTCTCCGACTGCCCGTCCGTCTGAGGATGATATGCCGAGCTAAATCGTAAATCCGTGCCCATAGCTTTTTGCAAACTAACCCAAAATCTTGAAGTGAATATTGGGTCTCGATTAGAAAATATGGATACTGGCATACCATGCAGTCTTATAATCTCGTTTATGTACATATGAGCAAGACGTTCAAGTGTATAAGTTTCTCGTATAGGTAGGAAATGAGCAGACTTGGTCAATCTATCAACAATGACCCAAATTGCATCTATGCTTTGAGAAACCTTGGGAAGACCAGTAACGAAATCCATGGTAATGTGTTCCCACTTCTATTCTGGAATTTCAAGTGATTGCAATGGACCTTTTGGTACTTGATTCTCCACCTTGACTCGTTGACAAGTTAAACACCTTGAGATAAACTCTGCTATCTCTCTCTTCATATTGCTCCACCAAAATGTATGTCGAAGATCACGATACATTTTGGTACTCCCAAGATGGATTGCAAACGGTGTGTTGTGCGCCTCCATCATGATTTTATACTTTAAATCGTGGTTGTTAGGAACACAAAGTCCGAGTTGACTCAAGTATTCCTTCTTCATCGATTCTTGCTTCCTAATATAGCACCTTCTTATACTCGTCTTCCTCATACGCATCGCCTCCGTGTCTATAGCTTGAATGAAATTTTAACTTTATCGATTAAAGTCGGTTCTACTCGTATATTCACCATCATCACATGGGTCCCTGGAGTCTTTATCTCTAACTCCATCCTTTGCAAGTTATACAAAATGGGACTTTGCGTCGACAATATTGCACTCGTACCCGCATATGATCTTCTACTCAGTGCGTCAGCTACCACGTTCGCTTTTCTAGGATGGTATTGGATGGTATGATCATAATCTTTCAATAGTTCAAGCCAACGTCATTGTCGCATGTTGAGTTCCTTTTGGGTGAAGAAATATTTGAGGCTTTTATGATCCGTGTAGATCTCCACCTTCTCTCCATACATAAAACCTCCAAAACTCAAGCTCAAAACGACATCTTGCCAACTCTAGATCATGAGTAGGATAATTCCTCTCATATTCTTTGAGTTGTCGTGAGGCATAAAGGCTATGACTTTCCCATGTTGCATGAAAACACATCCTAACCCTTTGCCTACGTGAAGCATCATCAGAGATGACAAATCCTCTCGAGCGGATGGTATTGTCGTAACAGTCTTTGAAATGAGTCTTCTCTTGAGTTCTTGAAAACTCTTCTCACAATCCTCGCTTCAACCGAACTTTGTATCTTTCCGAGTCAGCTGAGTTAATGGAGTAGCGATTCAAGAAAACCCTTCCACGAATCTCCGATAATAACCAGCTAAGCCGAGAAAGCTAAGTATTTCGGTCACTGATTTAGGTTGCTCCCAGCTTTGAATAGCTTCAATCTTTGTCGGGTCAACAGATATTCCATGACTTGATACTAAGTGCCCAAGGAATGCTACTTCCTCAAGCCAGAACTCACATTTCTTCAACTTGGCATAAAGTTTGTTTTCACGAAGCTTTTGGAGTATCAACCTCAAGTGTTGCTCATGATCTTCACGACTTTTGGAATATATGAGGATATCATCAATAAAGACGACCACAAAATGATCCAAATATTCCTTGAATACTCGGTTCATCATATCCATGAAGGCAGCAGGAGCATTAGTCAATCCAAAAGACATGACTAAGAATTCATAATGCCCGTCTCGAAGTTCTCAAGGCGCCTTTGGAATATCCTCAGTTTTAACCTTCAGCTGATGATATCCAGAACGAAGATCGATCTTTGAAAAGAATTGTGCTCTTTGCAACTGGTCAAACAAGTCATCAATGTGAGGTAACAGATACCTATTTGTAACACCCCGAACCCGATATAGGCCCAAAGTTCTACACGCCGCAAACCCATAGGCCTGAAAAGCAACAATATCAATAACTCGCAGCCCAAACAAAATAACTTAACATTAATCTTAACTTAAAACCCAATAATAAATATACTTTAAATCAATCCAAATGAAATACTAATAAATACCACATTCAAATAATGGAGACGCAGCTCCTCGAAACTAAGAGTTTTATCAAAATTCATCAACAAAAGAATAACATCTAAAACTAAACTCCAGCTATTCCAAGCGTATCAAATAAGTGCTCAGCTTTCAACGATGGGACCTGTGAAAATCTATAAGGGGGTGAGCGATGAAGCCCAGCAAGTAGCAATCCTCTCTATCTAGCCGAATCAAGTACAATTTGCAAAATAATTTTTCGAAATAACTTTTTTTTTATTATTATAACAATAGTACAAAAACTTTTTAAAACTAAACAATTCAAAAATAATTTCAATGTATATTATATCTCTTTTAATCCATAGCCTTAGCGACTAAGGTTACAATAGCCCTGTAACACGACCCAAAAGTTCGATAACGTTATGATACGCACCCTACTAAGGTATCTATAAAAATGCACGCTACCCGAAGGGCATCTAAAAGGTGTGCGCCTTAGTAGGTCCTATATTAGCTCCGGAACTAAACGTAATCAATAACGGGTTCTATACATAGTCAGACTGAAGATTTCAAAAACTTTTCTCAATATTATCGATAATATAAACGATACTTTTTCACAGTTTAAAATCATATAATCTCATTCACAGTTCGAAAATAAATACTTGATCCGAATTTTGAAATAAAAGAACATAACAATTTAATTTAAATGGAAGCCTTAAATAAAAAATAACGAATTTTGAAACTGTACATTTAGGCATCCGAATAATTAATAAGACATACTTAAAAGTAACGATAATCTTAAAAACACTAAATAGCTCGGAAAACCACTTACCTCGATATTGTAAAACACGAAATTAAAAACGAACAAATCCTAAATATAAAATTAAGACAAATAGAATTATTAGAATACAATATTATAACACAATCATACTCTTTATTCGAATATTATGCACATAAATCTTAAGTTTTAAATAAATTAAGTAGTTAATTATTATAAAATTGATTACAAAATTAACCATATATATAAGGCAAATATCATCTCATAATAATAATAATAATAAAAAAGGTGTAAGTTTTACCTTTTTGAATTTTCTTATTTTCTTCTTCACTGTTCTGCTGTACTCCAAAGCCAAATAACTTTTTACGTTCTTCTCTCTCTCTAGTTGTTTAAATATATGTAAATCCTTTGCAAAATAGATTACTAGGTAAAAGAGTCCTTTTTAAAATTAAGAATTTGTTAAACTTGAATGACTTTTCTTATCCTTATAGGTTTTAGATATGTATAAATAATTATTAGTTACACTTCTATTATCTAATTATATTATTTTATTATCTTTTATCTTTTTTTTAAACCGGGTATTACTTTATTCTTGATGGTGACATAATTCAACTCCCGATAATCAATACAAAGTCGTATACTTCCATCTTTCTTCTTCACGAATAGAATATGAGCACCCCAAGGAGACGTACTAGGACGAATGAAACCAATGTCTAACAATTCCTGCAATTGGGTCTTTAACTCCACGAAGTTCAATAGAGCCATTCGATATGGAGCTTTGGAAATGGGTTTGTACTGGGGTTCAAGGTCGATACAAAATTCAACTTCACGCCTCGGGGTAGGCCAGAAGTTCTTCGTGGAATACGTCCGAAATTTATTAACAATAGAAATATCCTTCAAAACTGACGTATTTTTGTTTAAATCTGTGACATCAGCTAAGAAAGCTTGACATCCGTTTTTCAATAAACGAATAGCTTTATAGCTTGAGATGACTGTGATTGATTTTAATGGTTTGGTCGTTTGAATTCGCATAATAGGTTTAATAGGAATATGAAAGCTAACAACCTTACGAAAACAATCAATTTTAGCATGATGAATTGTTAACCAATCAATCCCTAGAATCACGTCAAATGCAAGTATTTTTAAAGAGATAAGATCGACAGGTAACACGCGGTTACCGATTTGAATCAAACAAGACTTATACACAGTGGATGTAATGAAGGTTTCTCCCAATGGAGTTTCAACAGATAAGTCAAAGTTTAACTTCTCCGGAGTCAAATTTAAACGTTGAGCGCAAGTAGGAGAAATAAAAGAATGGGAAGTTCCAATGGTAAGAACTTGTCCCAACTTCCCTTGAAATCAAGGACACAGAGTCTTAATAGATCTTCAAGAGTTTGAATAGTTCTCTCCGACTGTCCGTCCATCTGAGGATGATATGCCGAGCTAAATCATAAATCTGTGCCCATAGCTTTCTGCAAACTAACCCAAAATCGTGAAGTGAATCTTGGGTCTTGATCAGAAACTATGGATACTGGCATACCATGCAGTCTTACAATCTCATTTATGTACATACGAGTAAGACGTTCAAGTGTATAAGTTTCTCGTATCGGTAAGAAATGAGCAGACTTGGTCAATCTATCAACAATGACCCAAATCGCATCTATACCTTGAGAAACCTTAGGAAGACCGGTAACGAAATCCATGGTAATGTGCTCCCACTTCCATTCTGGAATTTCAAGTGGTTGCAATGGACCTTTTGGTACTTGATGCTCCGCTTTAACTCGTTAACAAGTTAGACACCTTGAGATAAACAAATACTATCTCCTCTTCATATTACTCCACCAAAATGTATGACAAATATCATGATACATTTGGTACTCCCCGAGATGGATTGCAAACGGTGTGTTGTGTGCCTCCATCATGATTTTATACTTTAAATCAGGGTTGTTAGGAACACAAAGTTTGGAGTTGAGTCAAAGTATTCCTTCTTCATCGATTCTTGCTTCCCAAGATAGCACCTTCTTGCACTTTCTTCCTCATACGCATCACCTCCAGTCTCAGAGCTTGAGCAACTTTAACTTTATCAATTAAAGCCTGCTTCTACTCAGATATTCGCCATCATCACATGGGTCCCCGAGTCTTTAATCTATCTCCATCCTTTGCAAGTCACACAAAATGTGCCTTTGCGTTGACAATATCGCACTTTCGTGATTTGCATATGATCTTCTACTCAATCGCGCCGCCTACCACGCTCGCTTTTCAAGATGGTATTGGATGGTATGATCATAATCTTTCAATGGTTCAAGCCAACGTCGTTGTCGCATGTTGAGTTCCTTTTGAGTGAAGAGATATTTGAGGCTTTTATGATCCGTAAAGATCTCACCTTCTCTCCATACAAGTAATGCCTCCAAATCTTTAGTGCGAAGACAACAAGCTGCCAACTCTAGATCATGAGTAGGATAATTCCTCTCATATTCTTTGAGTTGTCGTGAGGCATAGGCTATGACTTTTCCATGTTGCATGAGAACACATCCCAACCCTTTGCCCGAACACATCACAACTTTGTATCTTTTCGAGTTAGTTGAGTTAATGGAGTAGCGATTCGAGAAAATCCTTCCACGAATCTTCGATAATAACCAGCTAAACCGATAAAGCTACGTCATTTGGTCACTGATTTAGGTTGCTCCCAGCTTTGAATAGCTTCAATCTTTGCTGGGTCAACAGATATTCCATGACTTGATACCACATGCCCAAGGAATGCTACTTCCTCAAGCCAGAACTCGCATTTCTTCAACTTGGCATAAAGCTTATATTCACGAAGCTTTAGGAGTGTCAGCCTCAAGTGTTGTTCATGGTCTTCACGGATTTTGGAATAAATAAGGACGTCATCAATAAAGACGACCACAAAGTGATCCAAATATTCCTTGAATACTCGGTTCATCATATCCTTGAAGGCAGCAGGAGCATTAGTCAATCCAAAGGACATCACTAGGAATTCATAATGCCCGCATCGGAGTTCCGAAAAGTCGTCTTTTGGAATGTCATCTGCCTCTAATCTTCAATTGGTGATATCCGAATGAAGATCAATCTTTGAAAAGAATTTGGCTCCTTGCAATCGGGTCAAACAAGTCATCAATACGTGGCAATGGGTACCTATTTTTTTGATGGTGACATGATTCAACTCCCGATAATCAATACAAAGTCGCATACTCCCATCTTTCTTCTTCACGAATAGAACAGAGCACCCCAAGGAGAAGTACTAGGGACGAATAAAGCCAATGTCTAACAAATTCCTACATTGGGTCTTTAACTCCGAAGTTCAATAGAGCCATTCGATATGGGGCTTTGGAAATGGGTTTTGTCTGCGGGTTCAAGGTCGATACAAAATTCAATTTCACACTCTGGGTAGGCCAGAAGTTTTTTCGTGGAATACGTCGTGAAATTTTTAACAATAGAAATATCATTCAAAATTGACGTATTTTTGTTTAGATCCGTGACATGAGCTAAGAAAGCTTGACATCCGTTTTTCGATAAATGAATAGCTTTATGGCTTGAGATGACCGTAATTGATTTTAATTGTTTGGTCGCTTGAATTCGCATACTAGAGTCACCTATCCCAGATATCCAAACCCAAGCCCCTCCAGCTGATATACCATCCTCCTCATTACATGACTACTTCAGTCTAGATCTCGCTCTTTACAATCTGCAAGATCAATCTCAACCGAACCCCTCCAATGAACAATCCTCAAGCAAATGATACTATCCCAAGCCTGCCTACCAAGGATGACTTGAAAGACACCTCTGAAAAAATGTTCAAGTCTATAGAAGCAAGCCTGGAAACTCACTCGATCTCATCAATATCCCATTTGAATCAAATGATCACAAATTAAATAAATAATCTCCCTGGCACTATGAATACTGAGCTTACAAAGAGGCTAATGGAAATTATCAAAGAGATTCTGAAGAGTATATCAGACAGAGATGAGATCCACTTCCAGGTTGCTTCCAAACAAAGAGAGGCTGTACTCGAAATGCAGAAATACCAAGACCTTCAACATAAAATTATGCTGGACAATATCCTCAACTTGAAAGCCTCTGTGTACGACTTCCAGAAATCTTATGCAAATCAGGAGAAACATAATGATATGATTCTATCAGCCCTCCAAAATAAAGAAGCAAGATCTAAAAAACAGATCAAGGAAAATAGGGAGGACATCGCTCAAACCCAAAGCCAACTGAGCGAGCTTGTCCAAGGAGTTAATCGCTTATCTACAGATATTTGAACCCTTGATGCTGACATAAAGGGGGAGAATAAGAAAGGAAAAGGAGATCAAGGAGGCCAAGGTAGACGAAGAGGTCATGAAACTCAAGAAAGGGGAAGAAGTCAATTTCATGCTCAGACATCACGAAGCCCTCCTACAAGACTATCACATCATCAGACTCAACGATCTGGTCAACAGGCAATTGTAACAGCTATTCTTCTGAGTCATTAGGAGCCATCTCCTAGCTCACAAGACGTGACTACTGTACGCATAAGAATGCCAATTGGAGATCCTGCATTCATGCGCAGACATGAGGAGAATCCAGCTTTAAGTCTAAGTGAGCTGGAAGAGTTAGCAAGAAATGAGGAAGCTCAAAGGAAAAGAAGGGCTGAGGAGTATGCCAACCCACCTCCACATAAGAGGTCAAGGAAATAGAGATAAGTTAAAACTTAAATTTCCTATTGATGTAATGCTGAATTGGAATATCTTCTGATCATCACTAAATTCATACTTATTCTCTAGAAATTTCAGCTGCTCACTGAAATACTAAGTCATGTTTAAATTTCCTGCAAATGCATCTAGTCACTAATAATCATGACAACAAATCTCCTTGGTGATGTAAACATCAAATAGGGGGAAATTGTTGGGATAATGCATATTATGATTTGATGTTTTAAATGTATATATTCATGATTATTTGTAAGGTCCTTAAATGAATATATGTACAAGGACTTAGTGATAGATCAAAATTGTTAGGTTGATCTAAGCTTTCAACGTGTACCATTTTGATAAAGAATATATAGATAGAAAGATCAAAACTGTTAGGTTGATCTTAAGATGTAATAGATTAGTCTTGAAGAAATCGTAGTGCATCCATCTGATCAACATTACAGAAGTCAAGGCAGAAAACGTAGAGCCTGAAGATCGTAGTGTGCCTGCCTTGAAGGGGACTCTTCGGAAATCGTAGAGTGGTCCCAACGTTTGCTGAGCCAACTCTACGATCGCAGATGTCAAGGAAACATGAAGTTTTACAAGTCAACGATCGTAGTGTGCTCTCTGAACGCAGAGTCAACAACACGAGCAAGAGAAGATCGTCGTAGTGTGTGAAGGATGAAGGGAAATCGTAGTGCTCTCGAACTAATAGCCGTGAGTATGCAAAGATGTCAAAGACACTACGATCTAAATCAGAGAACACCACGATCCAAATCGTAGAGCATCATCTGTCTCATGTCAGAAAACGTCGAGCCTCATGATCTGTGTTTTCAATAAGTGAGGAATGGATCCCAGATGCTGTAGTGATCATCAGTCCCAAAATATATGAAATATCCTTAGTATGCAACAAAGAAACGTAGTGAAGAAGCTAAGGATAGTACCATGGGTAAGAGGGAAAAAACACCTTTTTAGGTGGTAGGTGAGAAAGCAGCCTGCAGTGTCAGTGGGCCAGAATGTAAAATTCAAAAGATGTGCAGAAATGTCTCCATCACAGTACAGAAAGTTCAGATGCATTTAATGCCACAACGGATGGATCCAACGGATAGTTTTCAACATCACATATATACAGATCAGAAAGATGAGAGAGGATCAAGCAAGCATTAATTAAACAATGTGAACATCTCTCTCAAGCTCAACTCTACGATCTGAGATATTGCAAAGCTTGCTCAGCTACTTAGTTCTTTAGAACAAGTGCTTATACAGCGACTAAGTAGCAACCATCAAGAACTCAACAACTATCAATCAACTGAAGAAGAGTACCAAGTCTGCTGGACTTGAAGAGTTCGTAGTGAACTGTAAGAAAGCTAAGTCTGCTGGACTTGAAGAGTTCAAGAAGGAACTAGAGAAGTTCCTGGGCTACCGGGTCTAGAAGGAATCAGCAATGTGATTCGTAAGATTGTAAAATACATCCTTAGTGGATATCCTACTCGTTGAGTAGAAGAGTGGACTAGGAGCTTTGAGTGCTCTGAACCACTTAAAAATAACTGTGTCATTTACATTCATGCTATATCTGCTATAACTGCCTTATTCGCTCATAACTCCATTGCTTGATAACGAAGATTAAAACAAATACTAATTCCGCTAAGTTTTAATCATTATTTAAGAACAAGTTTAAAAAGAAAAGATTTTCAAATATCTATTCAACACCCCCCCTTCTAGATAACTTATGCCTACTATGAACTAACAATTAGTATCAGAGCAGGTTCTATTTTACAGCTTACACGCTTTAGTAGATCCAAATGGCACTCTTACCAAGTGAATCCAGGACTGGGGGAGGCAACAAGCCACCAATGTACAACAAGGATAAATTTGCTAACTGGAAAGTCAGGATGCAAGCCTACATTGACTCAATAGATGAAGATCTATTTGAGAATGTTCTTAATGGGCCCTATATACCAATAAAGCTTGCACCAACCATTGACGATCCAAACAGAGTACAAATCAAAGTTAAAGAAGAATGGACAGACACAGAGAAGAGAGCTGTCCAACTTGATAAAAAGGCGAAGAACATCTTGTTCCAATCCTTAGAGGGCGATCTGTTTGAAAATGTTGTAAACAAAGAAAACAAATTAAGGAATTTTGGAAGCATCACTTGATTATGCACGAAAGAATCAAGAAGTCGAGAGAACAAGCGCCTCTCTCGACACAACAATATGAAATGTTCGCTTTCGTATGCGAGAGAAAACGTGATTGCAACCTATGAAAGATTCAACGTTCGCTCAACTCTCTACGAAAGCGTATGGGAAGATCTATCCTAACAAGGATCTAACCATAAAGTTCATGAGCCCCTACCGAAAGGTGTGGGATGCAAAGACCACAAAGAATAAGAGAATCAAAGAATCTTAATGAGATGACAGCTCAACAATCAGATGGAAATCTCCCGACGTCTTAACCGAAGTTGACTTAACGCGCCAAAAACCTTATCGGAAGGAAGAAGAAAGGATAAGGGTGTTGCTTCTCCGTGAAAATGAAGGTGTATCAAAAGTCATAACCGAGATTGACTCGATGATGATAAATATGATGACGATGACTTTGCTATCTTTGGTAAAGAGACTAAGAAGGTTCAATGCGACAAGCGTAATCCCGTGAAGCCAAAGAAAGTCAAAGAATTACGTCGACCAGAACAAATGAATGATTTATGCTACAACCGCAGAAACTCCGGTCATTTTATTGCCAATCGTAGACTGAAAAAGCGGGTAGGTTGGCCGGCCGCGAAGGCCAGACCAAAAAAAGGGCCGCTAAAACTACTCCTTGGCCAAATTTGAAAAAGTGAGGCCTGGGGTTCTTGCCTACCACTTTTTTCCTTTTTTTTTTTTTGCAAAATCTTGATACACCAAAAATAGTAATAATAATAAATATTAATAATAATTTTAATTACTTAAATTAACTACATATCTCAATCAATTAAAATTTTAATAGTATTATAATTTTAGATATTATTCTAAAGGCATGATTTGTGATAATGATTGATTTACTTTCCAAATAAGTGGGGTGGAATGCATAATTAAGGGATAATGATTGATTTACTTTCCAAATGTACTACAATAAGTAGGGGGATTGCATAATTAAGGATAAAATTATCTATATTATTGTGTATAGATTTTGGACTTGCAATCTAAAAATTAGTGGTTGATTCTTGGATTATATATTGCTAATAATTCAAAGTATATAATCAAATTTGATTCTTTAAAATTAATATAATTTATTTAACTTTTAAAATAATAAATACTATAATTAATACTAATATATAGATAATTTTAAATTTTATAATTATATTATCTAACTTAAACTAATAATTGTTAGTTTAATAGTTTTATACTTTGAAATTATTAACTACATATCTCAATCAATTAAAATTTTAATAGTATTATAAATTAGTATTATTAATTAATTACCTACATTAACTACATATCTTAATTATAATTTTCAAATATAGTTAAAATTTATTGAAGATTGCATTAAAAACAAATAGTTGTTGTAGCTTAGTTGGTTTGAGCTCTTATTTATTTATTTACAAGTCTTGCGTTCAAGCCCTACAAGTAGCAAAATTTTATTTTAAAAAAATGCACAGACCCACTGGTAGGCTTCTATTAAAACGGTAGGGCCAAAATGCCTAAAGTTTCCATGGGCTCAAAAAGTTAAGCCAAAGCCCAATTTTTATTAAAGCAAATACCCAGGCTATCCATGGGTTCTGGGCCAATTTTGCCAGGTCTAGCCAACTGCAACAAGCCTATCAAAGAAGAACTAAAGAAGAAATCTCATGCAAAGAAAGAACACAAAGGAACCAAGAGGCCTCGAGAAAGAGAGAAAAGGCACCTGTTGCTTGAAGGATCGTGGAGTGATTCAGATAATGACTCAAATACGCACTTCTGAGATGAGAAAGAACCACATATGGCCAATCAGCGGCTTAATGGCCAAACATGTAAAGGACAAACAAAGCCTAAACATACATGATGTAAGTATCGATGAGGTATTTGATTTTAATTCTCCTGATGTAGATATAAGTGACTTAAGAACTTCTTTGCATGGCATAACCACTGACCTACATCAATACATGAAGTGGTTCAGAGTCTTGTCTAAAGATCATTCACTTCTTTAAGAGGAGAAGAAGAAAGTTCAAGAAGAGCTTAAAACAGCCCTTCTAGGTACTAATCTTCTCTCCAAGCTTGAAGTCGAAATGAAACTTTAAAATGCATAAACACACATCATGCACAAAGAGATTCTAAGCTAACCTCTAAAATTGAGGATCTAGAGAAGACTATCTTTGCATGGAACAGATCCTCATCATCCATGGACTGCCTGCTCTCTAGTCAGAGAAGCACATTCGACAGAACAGGCTTAGGCTTTGGGGAATCCATCTCAGAGCTAAGTGTGGAAAAGACAATGGAAATTAGCACTAGTAATGTCTCAAGTTTTGGTAGAGGCATTGCTTTTATGAAATCCTCACAGTTGGAAGAACCAGTTCAACCTTGTTCTACTGTTTCTAGTTATACTCAGAGAAGTAAAGGATCTCACGTTGGTCTGGGTTTCATCAAGGAAAAGAGTAACTCAACCTCTACTTACCAACCTCGAAGAATCGTAGAGTCAAGCAAAACCAACTCTATGAATCAACTGGGAAGGTACAGTAGAAGTAAGGCACACTCATCAATATTTATGAAACCTAAGGACACGTGGAAGAAAGAGAATCAGTTTAACAAAAGGTTAACTAAGGAACCACACAAGTCCAAGTGGAAGATGAATCACCACACACACACAGACATGCATCATAATAGATGTTTCATATGCAATAAATATGGTCATAGGGCTACTAAGTGTTATTATAACTCCATGCATGTGAGACCCAAGATTAAACAAATTTGGGTCCCCAAAGGCACTAACAATGAAGGACCCATGCAAATATTGGTACCAAAATGAAGGTTCAAATGTTTTGACAGGAAAAGAGCTCCACGACCTCAACATGGTATCTGGACAGTGGATGCTCAAGGCATATGACAGGGAACAAATCTCTACTATCTAACTATTAGAAAAGGAGGGTCCCTCAGTCATCTTTGGAGATAACGGCACGGGCAAGACAAGAGGATTTGGTTCTGCTGGCAATGGTGCAGTATCTTTCAGCAAAGTAGCTTATGTGAAAGGACTCCAACACAACCTAAGCATCAGCCAACTCTGCAACAAGGGTCACCAAGTAACATTTCTCAACAACCAATGTCTAGTCAGAGATTTGAAGACATCTGCCATAAAGCTGACCGGAACAAGAGAAGGACATGTCTACACAGTAGATCTTGGTCAACTAAGCTCGATGAGACAATATGTTTTCCGGCAAAAGCGTCTCGAGGAAATGAGTCAAGCTATGGCATAGAAGGTCGTCTCACTTAAACTTCAAAAATGTCCAAACCGGCATCAAAAGACCTCAGAATGGGTCTACCCAAGTTCCACTTTGTGAAGGAAAGACCAAGCAATGCCTGCCAGTTTGGAATGCAAACCAGAAGCTCATTCAAGAGCAAGACTGCCAACTCCATTGACAAACCCCCGCAATGCTTCCACCACGGATCTCTTTGGGCCAATCCCAACAACTAGTCTTGGAGGCAAAAGATAATCTCTAGTCATAGTCAATGACTTCACCAGATTCACATGGGTATTTTTCTTAACCTCAAAGGATGAGACAAGCTCCGAATTAATCAAGATGTTCAGACTGGTGATGAACGAGAAAGAAGAAAAAATCAAGGAAATAAGGAGTGATCATGGAAGAGAATTCGATTTCTCAGAGATAGACAAGTTCTGCTCAAAAAATGGCATCAGTAATAACTTCTCAGCTCCACGAACTCCTCAACAAAATGGAGTTGCTGAAAGAAAGAACAGAACCCTGATAGAGGCAGGAAGGACTCTACTAGCAGCAGCTCATCTACCTGAATACTTCAAGCGTAAGTCGCAACACCGCATGCTACATTACACAAATGTATCATTAATTCACTCTACGATCAAGAAGACACCCTACGAACTGTGGAAATGAAGGAAGCCGAGTGTCAGCTATTTCCATGTCTTTGGTTGTGCATGCTATATTCTTAACAATGGAAAGCGATTCTCGACAAAATTCCAAATTCAAGTCGACGAAGGATCTTTCTTGATATGCCACGATAAAGAAAGCTTACAGGTGGTGTTTAACAAGAAGACACCGAATGTCAAGTCTCAATACACATCATCTTTGATGAAACTGACTTAAACAAAGCAGTACCTCAAGACACTACGACCGATAGTGCAGACACTAGGAATGAAATCGTCGAGCTCAACACTACAATCGTAGTTCCAGATAGTGAAGTCGTAGAGCATGATAATGAAATCATAGAGAGGTCCATCCAAGACAGCGAGCCTCCACTCCAAGAAGAAGAGATAGACCTTGAAGACCTAAGACAGGAAGGCATCAGGATAGATGTCCCAACCGGGAACAGATGGGCAAGAGATCACACTCAGGATCTAATCATTGGAGATCCAAGTGCAAGAGTCAAAACAAGAGCTGCTACTCAGAATGAATGCTTTTATCTAAGCTTCCTGTCACAGATAGAGCCAAAGAAAATAGAGGATGCTATGGAAGAATCCAATTGGATAGAAGCCATGTAGGAAGAACTCAACCAATTTGAACGAAGCAAAGTTTGGAGATTGGTACCCAGACCAAAGAGTCATCCTGTCATAGGAACCAAGTGGGTCTTCAGGAACAAAATGGATGAAGATGTGGTCATCACCAGAAACAAGGCAAGATTAGTGGCAAAGGGCTACTCTCAAAAAGAAGGTATTGACTATGATGAGACATTTGCATCTGTTGCCAGACTAGAAGCCATCAAAATCTTTCTTGCCTTTGCTGCCCACATGAAGTTTAAAGTCTTCCAGATGGATGTCAAGAGTGCATTTCTAAATGGAGAGCTTCAAGAAGAAGTCTACGTAGAACAACCTCCAGGTTTCATCAATCCATCTCTTTCTAATTATGTCTATAGATTAGATAAAGCTTTATATGGTCTTAAACAAGCACCTAGAGCATGGTATGAAACACTGACTAACTTCTTAATAGAAAATGGGTTCACTAGAGGTAGAGTAGATACCACACTATTTCTTAGAAAGCATAAAGACAAAGTCTTACTAGTTCAAATATATGTTGATGATATCATTTTTGGTTCTACTGACGAAAAGTTATGTAAGAGATTCTCTAAGCTAATGCAGAGCAAGTTTGAAATGAGCATGATGGGTGAGTCAATTTCTTCCTCGATCGCAAGTAGTGTAAGCAGATCGATGAAGGAATATTCATCAACAAAGCCAAATACATCAAAGACTTACTAAAGAAGTATGGCATGGAATCGCCTCCCATGAAAACACCAATTGCTCCCCGCAACCAAGCTTGACAAGGATGAGAAAGGTAAAATATTGATATCACTCAATACAGAGGTATGATAGGTCTCTTTATACCTAACGCCAAGAGACCGTAGAGAATAATGTTTGTAACATACATATGTACTAGATTCCGTGCTAACCCTAAAGAGTTACATTTATCTGTCAGAAAGAGGATTTTCGTATCTCAAGGGTACACCCTACTTGTAATCGTGATATCCCAAGGAATCCTCATTTGAACTAATAGGATACATCAGATGCCGATTTTGCAGGATGCAAAATAGATAGAAAAAAAAATACCAATGGCGCACTATCAACTTCTTGAAAATGACTTGTGTCCCGGTTTAGCAAAAAGCAAAACTCAAAGGTGTCTACTTTAACCGCAGGTTTAATATATTATCGCTGGTAGGCAACGTGCTCAGATCCTATGGATGAGAAATCAGCTAGCTGACTATGGGTTTGATTTCAAATCTATTCCCATACACTGTGATAACACAAGTGCCATAGCAATAACTCATAATCCTGTCATGCATTCTAGGACCAAGCATATAGAAATAAGGTATCACTTCATTAGGGATCATGTGCAAAATGGAACTATATCTTTACAATATATCCCTATTGAAAATCAACTTGCTGATATTTTTACAAAACCACTAGATGAATCCAGATTTAACAAGTTAATAAGTGAGCTAGGCATGTTAAATCTTCAACCATGAAATGTATGTTCTAGATTGTCCTAACCATGACAGATATAAAGGCTGTACTCAAAATCGTAGACATGATCAAGGAAAGTTCACGATCGTAGAGTCGTAAATGCATAACTACCTCAACGATCGTAGCAAAGACTCAACTATCATAGTGCAGACTCGACGATGACCAAAAGCCCTTTCAACAAGCAAAATAAATCCTGTGATGACAAGCTTCATAACAAAGCAAAAACTCTAAGAGGTGCCTCAGGGACAAACCTAACCCTTGAATCACACCAAGAGTTTGGCCCTTCCTGAGTTACCTTAAAAAGATTGCTTAGTCAAAAACTCATCACAAGGATCCAAACAGACTCTATGAATGCTGATCAGACTCAACGACTGCCAGACAGACTCGACGATCGTAGGACAGACTCTACGAATGATGATCAGACTCAACGACTGCCGGACGAGACTCGACGATCGCATTTATGACGACTCAACCAACGTAAGACTACCTCTACGATCGTAGTCATCCTAAGGACACCTCAAATCAAGACTCAAAGGGCAAATCAAGACATTCCCGCATACCAAAATCAGAGAGCCAAGCAAAAAAGGCTACACCTATCCCACTAAGTCAAAAAGAGAGAGGGAAGCTACAAGTACAAATTGGAACCCTGTTTTTGAAATCTGAAGTTCAAAAGATTATCTCTCTCTCTCTCTCTCTCTCGCTCAAAGCAAAATTCTAAATCAAAAGAAAGCTCAGTCGTATCCCACTTCTCAACTACAGAATCAATGGCTGCTTCAAATGTAATTTTAGGCTACAGACTCTTTTTCGATGAGTTCAAGGATGCTCCACCAAAATTTCACAAGACCTTAGCGCTACTGAAGAAGGCAGGTCTCGAAGAGGCGCTGAGCACCGACACCCTCATCTATCCCAAGCTAGTGAAGAAGTTCTACAAGAATGGAGTGTACGAACACAACACCATCACTACACGAGTAAGAGGAGTTGAAATGAGGCTAAAGGAAGAAAACTTCAATTTGGCCCTAGGTTTCAAGAACGTGGGGCACCCATTTCTAGACAGCATAAGCTTCCAAGAGGGCTTGAAGAAAATGCACCACAAGAAGAATCCTCATGTGAAAGGCTACAAAAAGAAGGAGTTCCTTCAAAGGTACGAATTTTTGGCTGACATTATTGGGAAATGCATCTGCTGCAAGAGCTCAGTCATGACTTCGGTAAATGAGACTCAACTTAAGCTCATGCCTGGCGGCCATGGTTCATGGTACACAACTCAACTATAGGGCTGTATTGCTCGAGTGGATCGGTAAGTGGATCGTCAACTCGAAGAAATCAAAGAGCACTCCGAAGATGCTGTATAAGAGATTCATGAGCATCATTCTGCAATCTGCACTAGGAGACAAAATTGGGGATGATGAAGGAGAAGCCATTAACCCAAATCGAAGAATGACACAGTAGTTATTTAAGAACTGGGAAAGGAACCCTGTTGAGTATGTAAGAATGATGACTGAGTCCAGTGGGAGAACTGGGGAACTAAAGGACGCAGGCATTCCAGGAAACATGTCTGTTGTCAAGGAAGTTGAAGAAGAAGAAGAAGACAAGGGAGAACCCTCTGCTCTTGCCAGAAAAAGCAAGGGCAAGAGAAAGCTAAGGGAAAGACAAGTCGAAGAGCCTCAAGGACTACAACTAACATTCCTGTAGAGTCCTCTGAAATAGAGACTCTAAGAAGGCTAAGAAAGATGCAACAGCAAGAAGAAGCTGAAGAGGATCAAGCCACCATTTCATAGATCCTAAAGAAGAACAAAACTGGTCATAAGTCCAAAAGACCAACAGTTTCGTCGATCATAGAGACTCTACTGTTCTCTAAAACCAGGCTAAGTGTGGTAGAAATGGAAGAAGCTGCTTCAAGAATAGTGGTTGTTCAACATGACAAAGCCAAGACTCAAGAGAGTCCAGAAGTTGTGGCTAAACCCAGCAAAGCAAAAAGAAAGCTGGTCAAGAAGTATATTCTTGAGAATGAAATAGTGCTGAAAAGGGAAGCCAAGAGTATGGCTGCAAAAGTAGAACTGTCCCAAGCAAACCAAAAGGACAGTGCTCCAGCTGAGGGGGAGATCCCTAAAATTCATATGATTGAGTATACACCAGCTGAGGGGGAGAAGTCTACTGCTCAAGAAGATGTTCCAGCTGAAGGGGACTTTCTGAACTTAGAAGAAGATATACCACCTGAGGGGGAGCCTCATGATATCCCAATGGCTGAAGAAGAGGTCCTTGCTCAAGATGAAATTGAGCCAATGCCAAACTTTCCAGAGACCATTGAGATAATGGAATCTTCAGAAGAGTCCAAAGAAGAGGAAGAAAATGATAATGATGAGCTTGAAATCACTGGTGTAGGGAAAGATGGATTTAGGAGCTATATGTATACTCAACTATTTTCCTACCTACCCATGATGACATATCATCAAGCTCAAATCCTGAACTCATGGGATCACATGTTCTGGAGCTTCAAGGAATATCCAGCAATCTCAGTTCTGGCTAATAGATATCCAGGGAAAGTCTTCTTCGCCAAGAAGCTGCGTACCAACCATTCCTCATCAAAAGATAAACTTGAGGTATTGTCTATCCCTACTAGTTTTAGAGTTAATCACCTGCCATCATCTTCATTTAGCTATTTCTATGAATTTCCTAAATGGCTGGAAGTGATTCTCAATCCAAGAATCGGTTTCCAATGCGAGAATTCCAAAATTTCAGAATCAAGAACCGTAAGAAATGAACCTTACCCTGCTCCCTCAAATCACCAACTCTACGATTCCAGACTCAAGCCACATCGTAGAGTCTAATATTGAAATCGTAGAGTCACCTATCCCAGATATCCAAACCCAAGCTCCTCCAGCTGATATACCATCCTCCTCATCACATGACTACTTCAGTCTTGATCTCGCTCTTTACAATCTGCAAGATCAATCTCAACCAAGAACCCCTCCGATGAACAATCCTCAAACAAATGATACTCTCCCAAGCCTGCCTACCAAGGATGACTTGAAAGACACCTCTGAAAAAATGGTCAAGTCTATAGAAGCAAGCCTGGAAACTCACTCTGATCTCATTAATATCCGGCTGAATCAAATGATCACAGCTGCAAATAATCTCCCTGGCACTATGAATACTGAGCTTACAAAGAGGCTAAGGGAAATTATCAAAGAGATTCTGAAGAGTATATCAGAAAGAGATGAGATCCACTTCCAGGTTGCTACCAAGCAAAGAGAGGTTGTACTCGAAATGTAGAAACACCAAGACCTTCAACATAAAATTATGCTGGACAATATCCTCAACTTGAAAGCCTCTGTGTACGACTTCCAGAAATCTTATGCAAATCAGGAGAAACATAATGATATGATTCTATCAGCCCTCCAAAATAAAGAAGCAAGATCTGAAAAACAGATCAAGGAAAATAGGGAGGACATCGCTCAAACCCAAAGCCAACTGAGCGAGCTTGTCCAAGGAGTTAATCGCCTGTCTACAGATATTCGAACCCTTGATGCTGACATAAAGGGGGGGAATAAGAAAGGGAAAGGAGATCAAGGAGGCCAAGGCAGAGGAAGAAGTCATGAAACTCAAGAAAGGGGAAGAAGTCAATTTCATGCTCAGACATCACGAAGCCCTCCTACAAGACTATCACATCATCAGACTCAACGATCCGTCAATGTGCAATTGTAATAATTTATTCCTCCCGAGTCATTAGGAGCCATCTCCTAGCTTACAAGACGTGACTACTGTACGCATAAGAATGCCAATTAGAGATCCTGCATTCATGCGCAAACATGAGGAGAATCCAGCTCTAAGTCTAAGCAAGCTGGAAGAGTTAGCAAGAAATGAGGAAGCGCAAAGGAAAAGAAGGGCTGAGGAGTATGCCAACCCACCTCCACATAAGAGGTCAAGGAAACAGAGATAAGTTAAAACTTAAATTTCCTATTGATGTAATGCTGAATTGGAATATCTTTTGATCATCAATAAATTCATACTTATTCTCTAGAAATTTCAGCTGCTCACTGAAATACTAAGTCATGTTTAAATTTCCTGCAAATGCATCTAGTCACTAATAATCATGACAACAAATCTCCTTGGTTATGTCAACATCAAATAGGGGGAGATTGTTGGGAGAATGCATATTATGATTTGATGTTTTAAATGTATATGTTCATGATTATTTGTAAGGTCCTTAAATGAATATATGTACAAGGACTTAGTGATAGATCAAAATTGTTAGGTTGATCTAAGCTTTCAACGTGTACCATTCTGATAAAGAATATATAGATAGAAAGATCAAAACTGTTAGGTTGATCTTAAGATGTAATAGATTAGTCTTGAAGAAATCGTAGTGCATCCATCTGATCAACATTGTAGAAGTCAAGGCAGAAAACGTAGAGCCTGAAGATCGTAGTGTGCCTGCCTTGAAGGGGACTCTTTGGAAATCGTAGAGTGGTCCCAACGTTTGCTGAGCCAACTCTACAATTGCAGTATGCTGAAGGAAACATGAAGTTTTACAAGTCAACGATCGTAGTGTGCTCTCGGGAACGTAGAGTCAACAACACGAGCAAGAGAAGATCGTAGTGTGCGAAGGATGAAAGGAAATCGTAGTGCTCTCGAACTAATAGCTTCGTAGTATGCAAAGATGTCAAAGACACTACGATCTAAATCGTAGAACACCACGATCCAAATCGTAGAGCATCATCTGTCTCATGTCAGAAAACGTCGAGCCTCATAATCTGTGTTTTCAACAAGTGAGGAATGGATCCCAGATGCTGCAGTGCTCATCAGTCCCAGAATATAGGAAATATCCTTAGTATGCAACAAAGAAGCGTAGTGAAGAAGCTAAGGATAGTACCATGGGTAAGAGGGACAAAACACCTTTTCAGGTGGTAGGTGAGAAAGCGCCCTACAAATGTCGGGGCCGTAATACGAAATTCAAAAGATGTGCAGAAATGTCTCCATCACAGTACAAAAAGTTCAGATGCATTTAATTCCACAACGGATGGATCCAACGGATAGTTTTCAACATCACATATATACAGATCAGACAAATGAGAGAGGATCAAGTAAGCATTAATCAAACAACGTGAACATCTCTCTCAAGCTCAACTCTACGATCTGAGATATTGCAAAGCTTGCTCAGCTACTCAGTTATTTAGAACAAGTGCTTCCACAGCGACTGAGTAGCAACCATCAAGAACTCAACAACTATCAATCAACTAAAGAAAAGTACCAAGTCTGCTGGACTTGAAGAGTTCGTAGTGAACTGTAAGAAAGCCAAGTCTGCTGGACTTGGAGAGTTCAAGAGTGAACTAGAGAAGTTCCTAGACTGCTGGTCTGGAAGGAATCTGTGTGATTCAGAAGATTGTAAAAGACATCCTTAGTGGATATCCTACTCGTTGAGTAGAAGAGTGACTAGGAGCTTTGAGTGCTCAACCACTTAAAACAATCGTGGCCGCCACATTCATGTTATATCTCGCTATAACCGCTTTACTCGCTTCATAACTCCATTGTTTGGTAAAGAAAGATTAAAACAAATACTAATTCCGCTAAGTTTTAATCATTATCTAAGAACAAGTTTAAAAGAAAAGATTTTCAAATATCTTTTCAACCCCCCTCTAGATAACTTGTGCCTACTAGAACTAACAAAGAAGTATTTTCAATGAAATAAGATCGACAAGTAATTTGAGGGTACCGATTTGAACCAAACAAGACTTATAAACAGTGGATATAATAAAGGTTTCTCCCAATGGAGTTTCCACAGATAAGTCAAAGTCTAATTTCTCCGGAGTCAAATTTAATCGTTGAGCGCAAGTAGGAGAAATAAAAGAATGGGTAGAAGCGGTATCAAATAAAGTATAGACTTCGCTATAGTTTATGATAATCTTACCCGTGATGACCTCATTCGGGTTCCTTGCTTTCTGGGAGGTCACAACAAACGTTCTCCCTTGCACTACCGGCTTTGACTTTTCTAGGACGGCCTTTGGTGCCTCCATCCTAGCTGAACTTGTCTTCTATGAACGACAAAATCAAAGTTAAGTGACCTTCTCTTCCACAATTATAACATGCTTTGACTAAAGATCGCTGCAGCTTTGGTGATGTGTCCCTCCCTCCGCATTTGAAGCATATGATAGGTGGTCGCTTCTCCTTCCTTAACGACAAGTCTTCGATGTTGACGCCTTTCCATCATCATTGAATCTCCTCTTCTTGAAATGTCCATTTTATTATTTTGCCTCCGATTACCACCAAAGTGGTTACCACTTCCGCCCGTTGATTCCCTCCACGCTTGTTGTCACCACTTCGATGATCGCTTCTCATTGGTATTATCATTTTATCTACCGCTTCTTTTGGTCATTGACTCATTATCACGCTTTCTACTAAGCGGAGCCATATTTAAAACATCTGAATACAAACACAGTTTATGAAAAATAAGATGTTAACGTATCTCAGGTTTCAAATCTCGCAAAAACATTCCCGCTCATTCGCTTCTTCATTATCCAAATAAGTGGGATGTAAACCGACAACTCAAAGAAATTTAGCCTCATCTTTGCGACACCTGGCCATATTATTTTACTCCACGATAAACTCCACCTCCTTCATATGACGAATACTTTGAAAGTATTTGTCATTGAATGCTCTTCGAACTTCTCCCAAGACATCTTCAATGCGGCGGTGTTGAGTACGCTTACGATTCCCCGATGAATCATCTCTCCTCGCAACATAAAGGCGTAGAAGGGAACGTTTTTTCTCTGAGCATCCCAAGACATCAAATATCTTGGTGATCTCGCTTTATCCATGCTTCACCTTTTAAGTGGTTTTAGCTCTCAATAAACTCCGGTGGTCCCAGCTCCTTGAACTGTTTAGCGGTGATCGTCCGAGAGTTTCCAGTGTTTCCACCTCCATTTTGGATAGGAGCCGCTCTCGCCTGCTGTTGCATGAATTGTATAAAGCCTCTGAACATTCCATCATTCATCATTTAGTAAGTGTTGTTGTTTGCATGAGGATTGTCGCCTTCCTGATGCACATTGCTATTCTCAACATTCTCAGATGTCATTTTCAGATACTGCCACAAAACAACATGTTAATTGACATGTAACATATTATCCCTATATTCTGACCGACCAATTAAATATCAAATAAACTTAGGTAGGTCATACTAGCGAAGGAATTCCCCGTCTCTCCCCTCCTAATTCTATTCTCACATCTTAGCCAGGGATCATATCCCTTAGCTCTGATACCAACTTTGACGCCCCCAAAATTAGGTATACATCACCCATCTTGAGTCGCCAGATACATGATACAGAATTCAAATACAACTTAATAATACAACTGTCGTGTACAATACGACAAAACATAAACTGTGAGTTTGAATACAAATATTATCTACTAGAGAGTATACAAACTCAAAAGGAGTCCTCATTACAATTATTATCACACTATTTCACAGAATAGTGAGGACTACTAATGCACCATCTAGGACCATCACCTGCTTCCTCGACTAGTCCCAAATTTACGCTCTCATTTCCTCAAGAGAACAAAGAAAGAAAGGGTGAGCTCAACTAGCCCAAAGAAGAAATATTATGACTAAGATAATGCAGAATAATTTATCATTAGCCTTCAATAGTGTTAAACTGATAAAATATAACAAACATCAAGTTTAACTGCAGTGGAACAAGCAATCCATTAGAAGAGTCAAGTAGAGAATAAAATCTACTATCTTCTATGATTTGAAAGGTTTTCATCACTTTTATCGCTGAGACTCAGCTTAATAAATAAACCACATCATCCCTGCACTACGGCCAAGGATATTCATTAGTATCACGACCACAAATTATCCATGCATTACGGGCCAAAGGATATTCGTGTATTCATCAATGGTCATGATCATGCAAACAATTGTCCATCAATGCACTACGGACCAATGAGGACTTTTACCACATCATTTGTAAAATTACTACCATGATTACAATCAATAATCCTCGGTCATAATCATACCAAGTTTATCTATGCACTACAAAAGCACGGATGACTTTCAAAAAATATAAACATGAGGATGATGACAATGATATAAGAATTCAATAAAACAAGTTCAAGAATTAATTTATCCAAGAACCGATAACGCCCAAATTGTCAACATGATCATCGCTTTGGGTGTAAAATTCAAGAATGCTCGAAGAATATTTCCATGAAAAGATATCGGATGAAGCGCAAATATCAAGGATATTCCACTAATTTCATGGAGTATAGAAGTCAAAACTTTAACAAACCGAGTCTAATAACGAATGGAATAACAAAGAAATCACCACGCATGCGGTACTTGCAGCATGTACAGTAATTCCAATGATTAATAAGTAATGTAACTAGGTCGTGAAATTCATGACCAAGCGTGATGTTCCAACGTAATAATAAAGATGGAACCAGTCCCACAGTAACGCACGACATGTGATATTCCAATGTAATAATAATAAAGAGGGAACTGTGTCCCATGTAACGCATGCATGTGATATTCCAACGAATAATAAAGAATGGAACCAGTCCCAAGCATGTGAAACATGCATGTATGTGATATTTCGGCGTAATAATAATAAAGACGAAATATAAGAAGAATGTCACCAAGTATAGGGTAGTTTGCGTATACTGGTTATTCCAGCAAAATAATAAAGAATGGAATTACAGAAGTTCTCTTCATGAATACAAAAGAAATAATACCCCTTACGAGTACAACAAATAATATCTCTTACCGTAAAAGAAAAGTATTCTGACTGTAGGGCGAGGATATTTTTGAAGAAAACTTGCACTACGCTCAAAGCTTCTTAAAACTCTAAAGAAATACGCTCAAGATTATAGAGAGAATTCTCTGAAATTTCTGGTGTGATTTCAATTCTAACTAAGCATCCTATTTATAGGAAAATAGAAAGGATACTATGCAATAAAATATAATATATTCTATTTATATATAATAATAATAATAATAATACGCAACTTCCTCCGTGACTGCCTCAAATTTCTTTCCCCTCCCCACGTGCACTCATCATACATATATATATATATATATATATATATATATATAATATAAATATATAATATATATACTAGCACATGCCTATATATATATTATATAAAAATTCCTTCCTAAGACTTGTTATCTACAAAATGCTTTGTTTGAAAAGTTTGGCCACTAAGTCCAAATCTTTGAAAAATAATGCATCCTGTCAAAATCCACCAAAACCACCACCAGTCACCCACATGCTTATATATATATATATATATATATATATATATATACTTTATAACTTCCTACCGACTATTTTAAAAAATGGGTAAATGGGGGTCCAACTAACAAGCAAAATTGACAACAATTACTATAACAATAATTGAACAAAACTGAGTGACTTCTCACGTAAGCATCAGTAATCAATACCGTGTCTTCTCGCTCAACTACGCCAGACATTATACTTTTAACACCGGTGTTTCAACAGCTAATCAGTAAAACTTCCGTCGTTATTTTCATAAAGTATTTTTGTCGCTTTCTCAATCCGACAATAATTTCGTTATTAGGTCCACCAATGATCATTGTCATTGTTATTTAATATTCCCTCGCTAAAATGAATATTTCCACCAATCGAATATTATATAACAACTTGCGTACTTTGAAAAATTTATAAATATTACCCACAACTATAATATTATATCAAATTAATTCCATAATATTCAAAAATGATATTTATAGAAATTTCATTTTTATTTATAAAAGTTGGGGTCTTACAACACCGTTTGCAATCCATCCTGGGAGTACCAAAATGTATCGTGATCTTCGACATACATTTTGGTGGAGCAATATGAAGAGAGAGATAAATGAGTTTATCTCAAGGTGTTTAACTTGTCAACGAGTCAAGGCGAGCATCAAGTACCAAAAGGTCCATCAGCAACCACTTGAAATTCCGTAATGGAAGTGGGAACACATTACCATGGATTTCATTCGGTTTTCCCAAGATTTCTCAAGGCATAGATGCAATTTGGGTCATTGTTGATAGATTGACCAAGTCTGCTCATTTCCTACCTATACGAGAAACTTATACACTTGAACGTCTTACTCGTATGTACATAAACGAGATTGTAAGACTGCATGGTATTCCAGTATCCATAGTTTCTGATCGAGACCCAAGATTCACTTCAAGATTTTGGGTTAGTTTGCAAAAAGCTATGGGGACGAATTTACGATTTAGCTCGGCATATCATCCTCAGACGGACGGGCAGTCGGAGAGGACCATTCAAACTCTTAAAGATCTATTAAGACTCTGTGTCCTCGACTCTCAATCAGACAATATTTTTGTCATTTTCTCAATCAGACAATAATTTCATTGTGGGGTCCACCAATGATTTTGCCGTTGCACGAATATTCCCTGATAAAATATTCCCCGACCAATCGAATATAATATGAAAACTTGCATACTTTGCAAAATTTATAAATACTACCCATAACTATAAAATTATCTCAAATCCACACTATAATATTAAAAACAAATATTTTGAAAAAATTAAATCTTTATTCATAAAATCTGGGGTCTCACAATCTCCCCTCCTTATGAAATTTCGCCCTCGAAATTAACGTACGTACCTGGTATGTCGAATAGGTGAGGATACCTTGACTTCACTTCAAATTCTAACTCTTGAGGTATAACCTTTGAGTGTTGAATACGATCCTTCTTATCCAAGATTTTAACATGTATCTCCTCATACGTTAAATCTTCTGTTATATCGTTTAGTTCTAATTTAATAATGTGGTTCAGGTCGTCCACATATTTACGTAACATCGATACGAAAAAAAACGTTCCGAACATGCAACATACTTGGTGGTAAAACGAGTCTATAGGCCACATTTCCTACTTCATCGAGGATTTTAAATGGGCCAATTAAATCGAGGGTTGAGATTTCCTCTCTTCGTCGAATCTTGCTTCTAGAATAATGCCCTCTTGAACCTTCTTCTTCACATTCATCAGCTCTGGGTGTGTAGCTTGAACGGCTTTAACTTTATAGATAAAAGTCGATTCTACTCGTATATTCGTTATCTTCACGTGGGTTCGTATATTCACACTTTTAACTGCATACGATCTTCTACTCAACGCGTTAGCTACCATGTTCGATTTTCCTACGATGGTATTTCATGGTACGATCGTAATCTTCAACAGCTCAAGCCAACGTCTTTAGCGCATGTTACATTCATTTTAGTTGAAGAAATATTTGAGGGTTTAAGAAACGGGTTTTGTACCGGGGTCAATATAAAATTCGATTTCATGCTCTAGGGGTAGGATAAGAAGTCTTCAAGAATACGTCAGGAAATTTATTAACAATAGAAATATCATTCAAACTGTGACCCTCATCCAAGACTTGGATAGTATGTCACATTGATACCTATCAACTTTCCATCGTCATTCACGACATCGCCTACAGAAAGTCTGGCTTCGGTGCATTCCACATAAGAAAGTCAATAATGAAAGGACCGGGGCTCTTTACTTATGGCTTGATATGACAATGATTGACTTTTAGTGGTTTGGTTTCTTGAATTCGCATAACAGGTTGGTTAGGAATATGTAAGCTAACAACCTTACAAAAAGCATGATGAGTAGTTAACCAGTCGATTCCTAAAATCGCATCAAAGGCAAGTATTTTCAAAGAGACAAGATCAACACGTAACATGAAAGTGTTTATTTGAACAAGATTTATAAATAGTGGAGGTAACGAAGGTTTCTCCGAACTGATTTTAAACAGATATATCAAAGTCTAACTTCTCCGGAGTTAACTTCAAACATTGAACACAACTAGGTGAAATAAAAGAGTGAGTAGAACCGGTATCTAACACGGTATAGACTTTGCAAGAGTTTATGACTAACATACCCGTGATAATTTTATTCAGGTTCCTTGTCACGAAAAAAAAACGATCTTTCTTAAACTACCGGCTTTAGCTTGTCTGGGACATCCTTTGGCATCACTATCCTAGCTGGACTTGACTTCACCATACAACAAAATCGAGCTAGGTGACCTTCTCTTCCGCAATTAAAACACGTTTTGGATTGCTGCGTACAGTTTGGACGGATGTGTCCCTCCTGTCCGCATTTGAAACATACAACCGGTGGTCGTTCTTCTTCCTTTGAAACGGGTGCTGGTGCCGACGTCTTTACGTCATTGTTGAACCTTCTTTTCTTGAAATATCCATTCTTATTGTTTTGGCCATGATTACTACCAAAGTTGTTACCATTTCTGACATATTGATTCCCTCCATGCTTATTATCACCGCTTTGATGACTGTTAACCGGTATTATCATTTTGCCAGCTGCTCTCTTTTGGTTTAGTTGACTCATTATCGCGCTCCAATAACTGAGCCCTATTAACAACATTTGAATACAAACACAGTTTATGAGAGATAAGATATTGACGTATCTCAGGTTTCAAACCTCTTAGAAACATTTGCGTCATTCTCTCCTCATTATCAACCAAATGGGATGCAAATCGGGACAACTCGGCAAACTTGGCTTCATACTGCGACACGGTCATGTTGTTTTACTCTAACTTGATAAATTCCACCTCCTTCATGTGACGAATGCTTTCGGGAAAGTACTCGTCATTGAATAGCTCTTGGAACTTCTCCCAAGACATCTTGAGTCGGCCAGTCAGTACGCGTTTCTGATTCCCACCAAAGATCTCGCCTCTTCACGCAATATAAAGGTGGCAAAGGGAACCTTTTGCTCCTCGGAGCATCCCAAGACATCAAATATCGTGGTGACGTACTTTAACCAAGTCTCCGCCTTAAGTGGTTCTGGTTTTCCCAAAAACTCCGGTGGTCCCAGCTCCTTGAATTGCTTAGCGGTGACCAACCGTGGGTTGCCATTATTTCCTCCTGCATTATGAACAGGAGCCGCCGTTCACCGATGTTGCATGAATTCTAAAAAGCTCTTAAACGTCTGAGTCGCTCAATCAATTGATCGGTGTTGTTGTTTACGGAGGATTATCGCCATCCTGTTGCACATTGTCCTGATTATTGATCTGTGGAGACTTAACAGTCTCCTGTGCTCCATTGCTTATCTCAACATTTTCAGATGCCATTTTCAAATACTTCAACAAAACAAGGGTTAATTAACATATAACATATTATCTCTATACTCTGACCGACCAATTAAATACCAAATAAACTTAGGTAGGTCATACTAGCGAAGGAATTCCACGTCTCTCCCCTCCTAGTTCTATTCTCACATCCTAGCCAGGGATTATATCCCTAAGCTTTGATACCAACTGTGACGCCCCCAAAAATAGGTATACATCACCCATCTTGAGTCGCCAGATACATGGTACAGAATTCAAATACAACTTGATAATACAACTGTCGTGTACAATACGACAAAACATAAACTGTGAGTTTGAATACAAATATTGTCTACTAGAGAGTATACAAACTCAAAAGGAGTCCTTATTACAATTATTATCACACTATTTCACGTAATAGTGAGGACTACTAATGCACCATCTAGGACCATCACTCCGCTCCCTCGACTAGTCCCCAATTACGTTCTCATTTCCTCAAGAGAACAAAGGAAAGAAAGGGTGAGCTCAACTAGCCCAAAGAAGAAATATTATGACTAAGATAATGCAGAATAATTTATCATTAGCCTTCAATAGTGTTAAACTGATAAAATATAACAAACATCAAGTTTAACTGCAGTGAAACAAGCAATCCATTAGAAGAGTCAAGTAGAGAATAAAATCTACTATCTTCTATGATTTGAAAGGTTTTCATCACTTTTATTGCTGAGACTCAGCTTAATAAATAAACCACATCATCCTTGCACTACGGCCAAGGATATTCATTAGTATCACGACCACAAATTATCCATGCACTACGGGCCAAAGGATATTCGTGTATTCATCAATGGTCATGATCATGCCAACAATTGTCCATCAATGCACTACGGACCAATGAGGACTTTTACCACATCATTTGTAAAATTACGGTCATGATTACACCGAATAATCCCTGGTCATAATCATACCAAGTTTATCTATGCACTACAGGCCACAGATGACTTTCAAAAAAATATAAACATGAGGATGATGACAATGATATAAGAATTCAATAAAACAAGTTCAAAAATTAATTTATCCAGGAACCGATAACGTCCAAATTGTCAACATGATACTGCTTTGTGGAGTAAAATTCAAGAATGCTCAGAAGAATATTTACATGTAAATATACTGGATGAAGCGCAAATATCAAGGATATTCCACTAATTTCATGGAGTATAGAAGTCAAAACATTAACCAACTGAGTCTAATAACAAATGGAATAACAAAAAAAATCACCATGCATGCGGTTTCAGATGATTAAAGTTATTCCAATGTAATACTAAATAATGGAACCAAAGTCAAAGCAAATTTGCACCGGCGTGATGTTCCAATGTAATAATAAAGAATGGAATAACAACAAATCACCATGCATGCGGTACTTAGATATACAAAGTTATTCCAATGTAATACTAATAAGGATTTTAATCAGTCCCACAGAAAACGCATGCATGTGATATTCCAACAGTAATAATAATAAAGATTTTAACCAGTCCGACGTAAAACGCATGCATGTGATATTCCAATGTAATAATAAAGATTTTAATCAGTCCCGTAGAAAACGCATTGCATGTGATATTCCAAATGTAATAATAAAGACGGAAATAATAAAAGAATGTCACCAAATATAGGGTAGCTCACAGATATCTGAGTTATTCCAACGTAATAATAAAGAATGGAATAATGTAAGTTCTCTTCATGAATACAAAAGAAATAATACTCCTACCTTAAGAAGAAGAGTAATGGATATATGAGTAGTGAAGTAGCGAGAATATTTTTCTTCTTTCTCTCTATAGTTTATCTCTATAGTTTCAAAGAATTAATAAAAAAATAATGAAAGAATGAGCTTCTATTTATGTAAAAATGGATCGATAAGAATTAACTCATGAACGGTCCAGATTGATTTAATTTAATCTAACTATCCATATTTAAAGCAAAATCTTTTAAATAAAATATAATATATTCTATTTATAATCTAATAAAACGAAATAACTTTATAAAAGTATTCTGCTTTATATAAAAAAATTTTACTATGCAAAACACTACGCAGCACTATACGAGCACTATGCAACACTACGCGTAATAAAATATAATATATTCTATTTATAGAATAACTTTATAAAAGTATTCTGCTTTTATATAAAAATATTTTACTATACAAAACACTATGCAGATACTATGCAACACTATGCATAATAGAATATAATATATTCTATTTATAGAATAACTTTATAAAAGTATTCTGTTTTATATAAAAAGCTTTTCTGTATTATTACATTAATAATACCAACAAAACTGAGTGACTTATCACGTAAGCATTAATAATCAATATCGTATGCTACTATGCAACCACGCCAGACATCGCATTTTTTATTACCGTAGTTCAACAAGATTAATCTGTGAAAACTTCCGTCGTTATTTTCATAAAATATTTTTGTCGTTTTCTCAATCAGACAATAATTCCGTTATGGGGTCCACCAATGATTGTGCCTTTGCACGAATATTCCCTGATAAAATATTCCCCGACCAATCAAATATAATATGACAACTTGCATACTTTGCAAAATTTATAAATACTACCCATAACTATAACATTATCTCAAATCCACACCATAATATTAAAAACAAATATTTCAAAAAAATTAAATCTTTATTCATAAAATCTGGGGTCTCACAGCGGAGGTATATACGAACTAGCAACTCGGAACCTAGTTTGTTGGTTGTTTATGGGAAACCACTCAGCGTACCATATTGAAACTATTAGAGACTCGATGTGTACCAAGTGAAGAAAATGGATACGTATGATGAAAATGTGGAACTCGAATGAAATGTTGAACAATATAAATAAAGTTGGAAATTCTTAAAACAGAAATTGTTATATAAACAAGAAGATTCAAAGAAGAATCTTAAAGAGATATGTAGATATGAAATGGGAGTTACCTAACTCCAATAGCCAAGATAACGAATAATGTCGTAAATGAAAGGAAAGAAAGGGGATCGTAAAACAAAACGATCACGAGTTAAGAAAAGAATTTTAAGGGAGATGGTTATAGAATAAGATCACGGCATGATCAGTTTAAGTTATAAAGGAAAGATGGTCTGTAATGTTTGAATAATTATAGCTTGATGCTATGAAGATGATGTACTATGAAATAGTATGAGATAACTCACGAGGAGTTATAGATGATGTGATACGAAGAATTCGTATCGAGCAAAGAGCAAGTTATAAGCAAGATAGAGTTAGGTGGGATTTCAATTGAGGACTCATGTGATGGTTGAGTTGTACAAATCTTTGTATGGGCGAGGGTTTTGTGCTTGCACTAAGTTTATCATATTGATAATCATTGGAATGTTGGTGTCGCGCTATTAATGTATATGTGATGAAAAGGTGATTCTTTTCTCATGTGTATATTTGATAGTTAAAAACTATTAAGATTAGTCAGATATTATTAGGATTAGGTCTGGTTCTTAAAACTAATGCATATGGTAAGTTCGTGGCTCATAATAATATGGTATGTTTTGAACCCCTCAGCGAATGGACGCCTATGGTCTGACTAGGATAAGTTCTTAAACTCATATTATTGTGGCAAGTTTCTGAACTTCCAATGTGCGGTAAGTTTGATGAACTATACTAGGGGTATAGGAGGATGGTAAGTTGAAATACAAGAATATTTAGTATAAAGATTGAAATTGATGGAGAAAATTAGATATTCTAAATCTACTAGCTATGCTAGACTTTTGAAATTTATTGACTTCGTGCTGATGTTTGCACTTCTATTTTCTTGAAAAACATTGGATCAAATGATGAAACCAATGAGTTTTAAAAACAATACCGTTATTCGTATGTCTATGCTAATTGCTTCGGCTAGACAAAAATGATTTGAAATATATCAAAATGTATTTTTATATCATCAATGCATTATGGAACCTGGTGCAGAGATGAAAAAAATGATGGAGTCATCAATACAGTATTACTTAGTGTTGGATGTGATCTAAGGATCGTCAGCCCACTATGGTATGATGTAGTATGATAAAATCACCAAATGACGGAATCCTCAAATGGATTATAAATACAGTGCGGTATCATGACTTCATAAAAAGAGTTTTGAGATTTTTTTTAAATATGGGAATATATATATATATATATATATATATATGTATGTATATGTATATTTTGATTGATGTCCGAATTGTTGTAGAACTCTATTCTATTTGATTCAGCTGGATGATTATTGAAAGATGTTCATGAAATTCAAACGTTCATTGAAAAGTTATGCCAACCCAAAAAATTTTTGGTGCGGATTCAGATGTTGAAAAGCTGAGGTGAACAAACCTATAAAGGGATATGTTTTCGGGGACAATGGTTCCGAGCGTAATGAATATAGTCGTTACAAAACACTACGTTGCGGCCCAACATAGTGGTACAATAAGCTGGTCACCTAGTGTACATGAGGAGGGTGTTTTCAGTCTTTGTGATTGATAAACACTCTGGTTTGCAGTGTGAAGGATTGAGTTGAAGCACTAGTAAATCGAGAATAGAGTTCACGGTCTTGTAACCCCTCAGCATGATTTGGAATCTTTTAAATTCTTGTTATTCATATCGCTTCCCAATTATTGAGCAATTATGGAAGATTATTGTTATTCAAGAAATAAATGAAATTCTAGAAAAGAAGAGAAATGTGAAACTTTTAGATGATGAAGATGAGAGGAATATAATGATCTTAGAAAGATCCTTAGAGAAAGAATTTGGTTATAGAACCTAATGAATGAATAAAGTATTAACATAAAATCTATTTTGATAGATTGAATGAATAAAGATTAGTAAAATTTTGAGGACGAAATTCTTAGAAGAATGGGTGAATGTAATATCCCGAGTGTTTATGATAATGATCCTTAGAAAAGGAAATGAATGGGTTAAAGAATATATAATACTCAAAATATAATTGAGTTCAAGTGAAAGTTATGAAATAAAACTTACAAGAATTTATTATCAAAAATGGTGGGAGTAAGAAATATAAAATCTATATTAAGGTAATATGTTGAAGTTATTCAACGAAGAGATTTGATGAAAACCAGAGTAAGGTAGGGTTTCGGTGATTCCGAGGATGGAATCCTTATAAGAAGGGAAGGATGTGACAACCCGAATTTTATAAGTTATTAAAATAGAAATTTAATAATTAAAATTATTATTATGAGATGTTTTGAGTTTGTGTATGTATATATACATGCTATATATTTTTTAAATATGTGATTTGGTGTGAAGAGAAATATATATTCATATATTGGGAAAGTGAGGTTCAATAGTTAAGTTAACTATCGAAGAAATTAAATGAATTTGGTAATTAATTTTAAATATTTATTGAATTAAATAAATATTTTAAATAATGTATTTATTGAGAAAAATAAATAATTTATGAAATTGTGGTATAATAATTTAGTTACGTGTGTATGATAATTAAATTAAAACAAAGGTAAATTTTATTCATCAAGATTTAATTTAATGAATTAATTAAATTAAATGAGTTGTTTAATATTAAAGAAAATAAGTAAATTAAATAAAGCGTTGTTTAAATCTAATTTATTAATTAAATTAGATATATGATTATTTATTAATCATTAGAAGAATTATAATAAAAATTATAATTATTATAATTATTATTGTAAGTTATGTAAAATAGTTACAAGTGTGACAAATAAAAACTATATAATATAATCTTATCAAAATAAATTGGAATGAGGGGAATTGTGTGTAGCCAAACAAGGCCTTATGATCTTTGGCTTATTATAACTGATGCAGACGTAAAAGTCATATCAGTTTATTTCTACGCATATTATTTCTTTCCCTAAGGTTAGATATCAGTGAAAATACAGAGGGAAATAGAGAGTTTAGAGAGAATTGGAGAAGAAGGATGAAGAGTCAATGAGAATTAAGGAGGAGATTAAGCAATTGTTCTTTATCACCAAACTAAGATTAGGAAGAATTAAGATGTAAGAATCAATTCTAAACCCTTAAGTTTTATTTCTTAAGTTCTTTATTGATAAATTGGATTTCTTAAGGAATTGGTTGTAGATGTTAATGGGTTTGTATAATCCATTCTATATCATCTAAAAGTGGTTTTAGAGTAATCAAACTCATGAGAACATGTTAAAGATGAATAATATGAGTTTTGTTTAATATATGTATTTTGTGTCTGTTTTGAGACTAAAATTGGTTAGGAGTTTATGTTATAATTGTAAAATTGGTGATTGATTGTGTTAATAAGATAAGAAACGAAAAGAACGCAAGTTGAATGAATCAATTTGATTAAGAAACGAAGTCGTGGCGATTGAATTCGCTAAATGTGTTTAAAACATGAAAATAGAGTATGAACATGTGTTTTGGGTCAAATTTTAGGTTGGTTAATGTTTTTATAAATTGTTAGAATTCTAGTATGTTGTAGTTCTATGAATTACGAATCCATAGAATCGAAAACGGACTAATTTGGATGTATATAACTCAAGTTATGAAGATTAATAAAAGAAAAAGGGTCAAAAATCGTGGGAATAATTGCTACATGCTGTCATAAACTTTAATTAATAATTTATTGCGCTACCAAACTATGTCGTGTATGATCTGCTTTTGACCTATTTTAGTAAAATAGGCATAACGTTTTCATACGAACTCCGATTAAGGCGATTCAAGATGATCCTGAACGAGGACGAATAGACCTACAACTTTTATTCTTTAAGTGTTTCAATTTGAGGTCAGGAACAGTAGTCAAAATGGTCATCTTTGTGACTGATGCGTATTCGGAGGCAATCGGAGGGCGTCAGACATGCACATACACAAGTATAGTGATGTCGACGATAATAGATGTTGTTCTAAGTTATATAATATGAATATTATGAAGTATAATGATGCTTAACATTAATTATGATATATTAGATAAGTTGTATATGTATACTAAGCACACACAAGGGAGACAAATTGGGTGTGTGTCGAATAAACGTCGAAACGCCGTGATAAGTGATAATGAACGTAAAAAGTGTTTTAAATCAAATGAAATGAATATAATAAGATATTGAATAGTATTAATATAAAACCAATAAGTAGTCCTAGCAAGACTTAAATACTTGAATGAACTTCGAATATGAAATAAAGTGAGATATAAGTTGAAAGTTAACACAATCAAATTGAACATTGTGTATTAATTAATAAGAAGGGTTATGGGAGGTAGAGTAAAGTTTACATTACAACTATTATGCATTTCTATGTGACTAATAGTTGATGTGCATGATTATATAATTGTGTAGGGCACGTGAAGTGCAGATAACTGTAAGCTGTTAAACTGTTATTGGTAAACAACGATCAAGGCAAGTCTTTCAGTTCCTATTTGCTATGTGAATTTAATTGTTTTAAATCTTAATTGCAAATCTCATGATGTGTTATATATGTGTTGAATGTATGAAATGTTAAAGTCAACTTATGACTACGTTGATTGAGTAAAGCATGCTGATTGAGTAAGGAACTCAATCTTTATACATCTTTATACTTGTTATATGAACTGTAACATGTATGTCATGCTAGTCCAACGTTTATGAGATATATGTTGAGCGTGCTATTATGTGCTACGTGATGCATGAAAACTGTTAGATTTTGGTTTGGTCATCGAGCTCAACCTTGCAAATAACCATTTATGCGAGTTAAGGATCAAGATAACACTACTATGTGCTACTTGGATGAAGTGAATCAGAAATAATATACGAAAATGTATATTTTAGTTAAAGTTACTATTTCCTTAAAACATGATTAAGACTCATGAGATGTATTAAATGTTTTATGATGTATAATTTTATATTGAGTTGTAAAGCTAGAGTTAGAGTTATCTGTTATGTAAAGGTTATCAGATTGAATTGTAAAGTTTGATATGATAACAGTGATAAAGTGAATCATAAAATAAGATTGATTCAAAGACATATAGTTGATAAAGGTTTTGATTCAGGGAATTAAAGTAAGGAGACATAAAAGTTTAAATTATTCCGCATTTTATAAAGTTTAACATCGAATAATGATGTAAAATCAGAAGGTAGATGTGTTATTAACGACCAAAGTTGAGAATTAAATTGTATGAATTTTGGGGTCGTTACAATAGATAGAGTGTGCCTAATCCTTTATATATAGAGAGAATTGTTATTTCCACGAAGTAAATTTGATATTTTTTAAAAACTTTATTAATTCCATAGATAAGAATACAATTAATGTTATCAATATTGCTATGAGTAATTCTATGTGCACAAACTGTTTGCAAATAATCGTGCACAAGCAAGCCCACCTCATGTATTGAATAATACTAATGATGTAAAAATTAATTAATGTTATCCATAATTTAAATGATGGGACCCATATATATATAATTGATATTTTTAAAAGTAAATTTGATAGTTCTACAAGGTTCTTTCTCACATGAGGTGGACCTCAATTACTATTTTTAAATGATATTGTATTGACTAAGCAAAATATGTTGAACTCCTTCTTTCCTTCATTCTAGCTATCATAGTTTGACTTGAATTTCAAATCTTTTTAACTGATAGTTATTATATCTGTTGATATATATTAGTTGTTGAAATCCTATTTCTATTCCAACTATAATATGAGATATTCATGCTAACTTCTTATTTTATATCCGTTGGTGTTAATCAAAGAGATATATCAGTTATAGATATATTGCTAATCAGTATCACTACTAAAAAAATGGTCATTTGTGATGGCCAAAATCTATCACAAAAGTAGGAAAGCCTGTTTTCAAATGTCACCCTTAACTTTAACCTTTATCAATTTAACCATTTACTAAATAAAATAATAATTATAAAAAAATTGAATACTTTCATTTCTTAAAATTCGGGATCTCACAATGCTCATCACTTAAAATTTCAATTTTAAAATACCAAACATTCTCTCTAAATCTCCAAAAACTCACACCTTCCAGAACCAAGGATTTCTCTATGTGCATGTTCCTGTTATTACCGCAACAGATTGTGAAGGATCTAGTGAGAAATTTCAAGTGATAACTCTTTTGGGACAGAAACCTGTGAAGGAGAAACCCATTACCAAGGATATAACGGTTTCAATTTCTTATTCTTGCAAATAACTCTAAGGAAATCTTTCCAACAAATAATTCACAGGCCGACTGCAAAAAAGGCTCTTTGAAAATTAAACCAAGTTTGGAATCAATTTCATAAAGACCTAATTGATTCTAATAGGACGACGTGAGAGATGATTCCAAAGGGTACAACCCTATAAAACAATTTCAACAAACCTAGGAACGGTCAATAAAGAAGCTTTGGTTGTTGTACTTCAATATCTCTGTAAAACAAATGAATTGACCATTACAATTGAAAGCAAGAAACAAATCAAAGTCTGATCATACTTCCTGAAGCCAAATTTGATCTCGAATCCTTCCCGAAGTAATCGTCCCGATCTCCAAAGTCATTTGCGTCGAAGTCATTTGGCATCGACAGTTTAAGATTCCGTAAAACAAATGAATTGGCATTAAAATTGGAAGCAAAAGACATATCAAAGTCTGATCATACTTCCCGAAGTCAAATTCGATCTTGAATCCTTCCCGAAGTAATCGTCCCGATCCTGAAGTCATTTGCGTCGAAGTCATTTGGCATCGACAATTTAATACTTCGGAACCTAGAAGACTAAAAAAAAATCTGAATTTGGCTAATACAACGTCGTTGACCAATTGACCTACCATATTTAGCGTCCGCAGTTTTTCAATTGGACAAAAATACTTAGCGTCCGCGGTTTAATACTGCGGACGAAGGACTTTTATAAGGAGAGTATTTTGGATATTTATCTCGTTCGCAGTATTAAATTACGAAATACTTAAAATTAAATTGCGGACAGGATCTCTATTAAATCGTTAGATCTTCAATTGGATGGTCGCTATATGTTGTAAAGATAGATTTTTTTACAATGTTAATTATGAATCGATTCTCATATATATATATATATATATATATATATATATATATATATATATAAGTTCATCCATCCATAATTGGTTGTTGTGGAAAATCTTTTCGACTGTTGAAATTTCTACTTGAAAGCAAAAAAAATTCAATGAGCCAAAATATAAGTTACAAAGAACCGTCGTTAACCCCATATATATATATATATATATATATATATATATATATATATATATATATATATATATATATATATATCCGGATCTTCCGGATCTTGCTTTTATTTTTATCAATTTCACAGCTACCATTTAGCGACGGACTTTGACGATACTGATTATATACTATCGCGTCTATTTTTAGCGACGCTATATGTTGTCCGTCATTAAAAATATAGATCTACTGGTTGTATGGCCAATCAACCGTCAGTCAAATTCATCATTAAATCTAAAGTGAGCTCTAAAGAGTTAAATAAGGGATGAGTTTAAGATTCAGACTATATATATATATATGTTACAATTACTTGTCCCACTGCACCATCCCTTTACTTGTCCCACTGCACCATCCCAATTACCATCACAACCCTTTTCCACTTCAATATATATATAAAAGTAGTAGATAGGCTGGCTCTTTCAAAATTCATCTATCACACCATCATACAATAATTGAGTCCTCCTCTTACTACTACTACTACTACTACTACAATTTACATATTTAAAGCCAAATTGTAGTAATATCACATTTTAGAAATGGCATCCTCCTCTTTACCATTTCCTTCACTCCAACACCAACAATTCCCATTGCAAAGATCATCCAAGTATTCCTACTCACGTCGCCTCACTCTTCGGCCTATCACCGCCTCGGTGTCCGAAAAACTATCCGTTTCCGCAGCGGTGCCGCCACCGGAATCTACCAGGCTCCCGATCCGTAAAGTCCCGGGAGATTACGGGCTGCCCTTCGTTGGCCCATTAAATGATCGTCTCGACTACTTTTACAACCAAGGCCGAGATGAATACTTCAGGTCCCGGATACAAAAATACCAGTCGACTGTTTTTCGAGCCAACATGCCACCTGGCCCATTCATCTCTTCCAACCCAAACGTCGTTGTTCTCCTCGACGCCAAAAGTTTTCCGCTTCTTTTCGACGTTACTAAGGTAGAAAAGAAAAATCTCTTCACCGGGACATTTATGCCCTCCACTGAACTCACCGGCGGCTACCGTATTCTCTCCTATCTCGATCCCAGCGAGCCAAGCCACGGCAAGCTTAAGCGGCTACTCTTCTTCCTCCTCAAATCTCGGCGCGACAAAGTGATCCCGGAGTTCCAAGCCAGCTACAGCGAGCTATTTGAAAAGCTGGAGAGCGAAATAGCTAGTCAAGGCAAATCCAGCTTCAGCGAAGCCAACGATCAAGCCGCGTTCAACTTCCTGGCTCGGTCACTCCACGATACAAATCCGGCCGATACGAAACTCGGACTTGACGGACCCAAACTGATCAGCAAATGGGTTTTGTTCAATCTTCATCCATTACTAACCCTCGGCCTCCCAAAGCTTCTAGAAGAATTACTGATCCACACTTTCTCTCTTCCTCCAATTCTAGTGAAAAAGGATTACAACAGATTGTACGAATTCTTTTTTCAATCATCAGATTTTGTCTTTGAGGAAGCTGAAAGAATCGGGATCTCGAAAGAAGAAGCTTGCCATAATCTCTTATTTGCCACTTGCTTTAATTCGTTCGGCGGGATGAAGTTTCTTTTCCCCAATATGATCAAATGGATCGGAAGAGCTGGAGTCAAACTCCATACCCAATTAGCTGAGGAGATCAGATCGGTAATCAGATCCAACGGCGGAAAGGTGACAATGGCGGCGATGGAGCAAATGCCGCTGATGAAATCGGCCGTATACGAATCGCTCCGGATAGAGCCGCCGGTGGCGTTACAATACGGCCGAGCTAAACGTGATCTCATCGTTGAATCTCATGACGCGGCGTTTGAAGTCAAAGAGGGGGAGTTGTTATTCGGGTACCAACCATTTGCGACCAAGGACCCAAAGATATTTGACCGGCCCGAGGAGTTTGTTGCGGACCGGTTTGTGGGGGAGGAGAGTGAAGAATTATTGAAGCACGTGCTCTGGTCTAATGGACCGGAGACGGAGAATCCAACAGTCGGGAACAAACAGTGTGCCGGAAAAGATTTTGTGGTGCTCGCGTCGAGGTTGTTGTTGGTGGAGCTGTTTATGAGGTATGATTCTTTCGAGATTGACGTGGCTAAGTCGACGATAGGGATAGCTGTTACTGTAACGTCGTTGAAGATAGCTAGTTTTTAAACGGCAGAGATCGGTGTATATATTCTTTGTTTAATTTTCCGGCGAGGGGATTGATTGTGGGGGGAGGATTTGTAGGCGCCATAGCATTAGTTATTGGTGGTTGAGTTGTAATTTTGGGTTGTTACAGGGGTGATTCCGGATGTAAACTAGGTATCTAAGTTTTTTTTGGTAATAATTTGAATTAATAAAGATTTATATTTTTGGTACAACCAATCTTTAATACTACTAGTACTGTCGTCAAAAAAAAAAAAAACATTAGTCTATGCTTTTGATAATAAATTACATTTAGTACTAAATGAAATTTTAAGTGCACCAAATGAGTGACTTGTTCCTTTCGGTGCATTAATGCATTTATTTGGTGCTTTAGAAAAGTTAGTTTATGAAATTTTTAAGCACTAAATTTTGGGGTTTAAAAATTAGGTTTGCGAGTTAAATCCTTAAAGCTTCAAAAGTTCCAAATCAAACATATACTCCCTCCATCCCATTATAGAGTGTTTTTTATTTCCCAAAATATTTGATGTTTTACAAAATCAAAACTACTTTGCTTATTTGTTTTACTTTTCTACCCTTTCTTCTCCACCACCATTAATGGTTATTTTCTCTGTTTTCAAAAAATAGTTCAAATTTTATTCTTTCATTTTCAAGGATACATTTATGAGAAGACTTCAACTTCGTTTTCTGTCTCCTCTCTGGTCCAGAACCATCGGATCATCTCCTCGGCCGTCGGATCCATCTTGCGAGCACAACCCGATCCAAAATCCGATGAGTTAGAAAGAGGAAGAAGCTTCGAAAGTGAGATGTATAGTTATAGGAAGTGTACGTGTAGAGAGAGAACGGGCAAAGGGGGGCAAGAACAGCAGAGCTAAAGCTGTGTGTGTGATCTCCTTCGACAGTGGAAGGTTGTTGGTGCGTACTGTGCCCTGCGCGATGGTGTTGTTTAGACTTTAGGCACCGGCGGAGAGAAAAAATAAATACGGAGTACTCAAATTCAATTTTTTTCATTTTTTTTCAAGTATAGTGTTAATGGAGAATTAAATGAGATCAAAGTATTATTTAAGGGTAAAATAATAAAACTACATCTTTTTTTAATCTATGTGAAAATTTTTAGAACGTCAGATAAAATTGGATGGAAGGAGTAGTTAATAGGGGGAGCTCTATTTTTACACTTAATTTTGATATTTTTATGCGATCTTTTCTTATAAAATAGTAAGATGGATCCCACCTTTATGTGAGAGAAGTACATATAAAAATATCAAAATTATATATAAAAATATTATTTTCCTAGTTAATAATCTTTTACGTGTTAAATAACTTATTTTAAAAATAACTTATTTAATTCAAAAAAGTAATATTTGAAGTTCAAATCTTAAACGGTCAAAAGAGTTCATTTATTTGTTTTTATAAAAAATAATTGTGTTTCGGTTTTATGAGGGTGCATGGATTTTATTACCATTATTTTCAAGTATTCATTTTTGTTAGAATCCAATTATCATGAATTCAACTTCATAATAAGTTAGTCAATTGATTAATACAATGCTGACACGCAGAAAGAGATCACCTCACGGCCTGTATGTCGACACTGTATTGATCAATTGATCAAAAATAACTTCATACTAATCATTCCCCTCTTATTAACAATAATGCACATATAATACTAGACCTGGCAAACGAGCGGGCCTAGCCCAAACGGGCCGGGTAAAAAACGGACGGGCCAAAAAGGTCCTATTTTATTATATGTATCCAAATCACACCAAAAACACTGTATTATAAAAAAATTTCATTTCAATAAAATATTAAACATTTTTTTAATTGTTTAAAAAAAAGTAAAAAAAAGGTCTGGATTTTACTTAGATATGCGAGAGTCCGGATAGGATCGATTATATATATATATATATATATATATATATATATATAAAACGAAATCTTATTTTGGCAGAACAAAGGGAGAAGAGTCAAAAATGCCACTAACTTTTACATGATGTCTCACAAGACACTCTATACTTTTTTTTGTCCAAAATTACCCCTAACGTTATATTTTTTGGTGCTAGTGCCTCTGCCAGATTAATGTAAGACTAACGTTAGAATTTCACCGACGTGGGTGACGATGATGGAGACTTAAAGGAGAAGGTTCAAAAATGCCTCTGACATATGTAAATATGTCATTTAATCAAAACAAAAAAAAAACTAAAATTCAAAATAAAAAAAGCATAACATATTTACATCATTTAATCAAAATACTAAAATTCAAATTATTTTGTTACCTAACCAAAACAACTAATTAAATAAAATAATTTGTATAACATATTTACATCATTTAATTAAAATACTAAAATTCAAAATATAACATATTTACATCAAATACTAATTAAAAAAATACTAATTAAAAAAAATTAAAGTATTTTAATTTTTTTAAAACGTTAATTTTTTGATATTAAAAATATTAAAAACGTTAATATTTTATTAATATTTTTGATATTAAAAACGTTAATATTTTAAAAATATTAATTTTTTTTGATATGAGGTTAATATTAAAACGTTAATATTTTTGATATAAAATATTAAAATATTATAAATTTTTAAAAAACGTTAATTTTTTATATTAAAAATGTTAATATTTTTTATATTAAAAATGTTAAATATTACTAATATTAGTACTTAATAATATTAAAATATTAAAATTTAATAATATTACTAATATTAAAAAAAAAATTTAGTAACTAATATTACTAATATTAAGACTAATATTAAAACGTTGTATAACATACTAACATATTTAAAGTTGTATAACATATTAAAACGTTAATATTTTATCGCGACTTTTAACGTAAATAAAAACGTTAGTATTTTTTTTAATTAGTATTTTAGTTTTTTTTAATTAGTATTTGATGTAAATATGTTATGTTTTTAATTTTAGTATTTTGATTAAATGATGTAAATATGTTATACAACTTTTTTTATTTAATTAGTTGTTTTGATTAGTTAACAAAATAATTTGAATTTTAGTATTTTGATTAAATGATGTAAATATGTTATGCTTTTTTTTATTTTCAATTTTAGTATTTTTTTTGTTTTGATTAAATGACATATTTACATATATCGAAAAAGTTTTTCGAACCTTCTCCCTTTAAGTCTCCATCTGTTAGCCACGTCAGCGAAATTCTAATCCCGTTAGTCTTCCGTTAACGGCAGGGGCACGGGCGACCCAAAAAATATAACGTTAGGGATACTTTTGAACTAAAAAAAATATAGGGTGCTCGATAGATATCGCGGTAAAAGTCAGGAATATTTTTGACCCTTCTCCCGCAGAACAAATTATAAAATGATTTATTCGTGTAGGAGCAAAATTTGGCAAGAAAATGATATAATGGTAGTCCAAAAAATGAAGTAGCTAGTTTCTCCATGCAGGAGCTAAATCGGGTAATAATTAAGTAACGACAATCATATATTGTACTACTTGCCACTTAGTACTCATATTAAAATCATACTCTCCCTAATTTATACACTACAAAGTTTCATTTATCATTTTCCCTGTTAGTCTCAATCAGATGATAGTATAAAAATAACATAATGTACGTGGTTTTTTTTATATATAATTACTACGATCCTTATTTTTAGTTTTAGGAGATAAATATATGATAAAAATATATTTTTAAAATTTGTAAATTTTCTAAATATAAAAAGTTTTTTGTGAAATGGTGTAAGGATATGTTATGGACAAGGACTCAGCACACTCATGAGTGAGTCGGAGCTCCTACCAACATCCGTTGACCCGAGTGGAAGGAGATCAGTGCCCTTTAAGTAAGGTGTTGAGTTCGAGCATCGTGAATGGAGAAAATGGTGTTAGGGAGAGCGCTTCCCCTTGTTAGTCGGACATTAACTCGATTTCAGATTAATCGAAGAGTCTAATGGTTAACGAATATCCGGAGGTAATAACAAAAAAAAGAGAGTCAGAAAGTCCTATCTTATACTTCTTCCATTCCTAAATAAGTGACGTTTTGAAAGAAAAAATTTATTCCAAATTATATGTCGTTTACAACTTTCTAAGAGAATAAATTATTTACTTTCCTATATCACCTTTACATTCTCTCATTGTCCCAAGAATTTCTCACCCTTAGTATCAATAGTTTTTAACTTCTCACAAAGGGGTAGTGATAAAATTTTACACAGATTTTAATTATTAAATGATAGTATTAAATGACTTTCTTAATCTATGTGCAAAAATTTTAAACGACACTTATTTAGGAATGAAGGGAGTATAAGAAAGAAGAGAATCAGATGTATGGATCCGGTTATCATGAAGTTAATTTCATGGTAAGTGTGACGCCCCCAAAATTAGGTATACATCACCCATCTTGAAATACCGATATACGTGGTACAAAATTCAAATACTTAATAATACAACTGTTGCAGTATAATATACGACAAAACATAAATCGTGAGTTTGAATACAAATATTGTTTACTGTAGAAATTATACAAACTCAAAAGGAGTCCTCATTACAATTATTATCACACTATTTCATGAATAGTGAGGACTACTAATGCACCATCTAGGACCATCACACTGCTCCCCGACTCGTCGTCCCAAATTATATTATCATTTCCCTAATAGAATGATTGAAAAAAATGGTGAAATAACTAAATTTCAAAGAAGAAATATTATGACCAAGATAATGCAGAATAAATTATCATTAATCTTAAACAATGTTAATCTAATACAATATAACAAACATCGAGTTTAATCTACTAGTGAACAAGCGAATCCATTAAAAGAAAGTCAGTAGAGAATAAAATCTACTATCTTTTATGATTTAAAAGGTTTTTTCATCGGTTTTATCATTGGACTCACCTTAATAAATAATCCACATCATCAAAACACCCCTCTTACTACTGCTAATGTGTAACCCCTGCAATAGTCTATTCCATCCAACCCATTCTGAGTCACCAAATACATGATGCGGAAAAACAACTACAACTTTATTACAACAAATTGTCGTGCAAAATATAACAACACATATCTTGTGAATTTGGATACAAATATATACCAACTCATGTAGACGTCACAATGACATCTTACATAAAAAGGTATAATCAAAACCTGCTTTTAGAAATTAGAATCTTTGGGAAGTCTTTCGAAACCTTCGCCAGACATGGGAGAAGCCATGCTTTTAGGTTATAGTAGATATTATATACCACGAAATTATCCTTGGTTGACCCAATAGATTCCGAAAGAAAAATGAGAAGATTACTATCATATTCTTCCCAACGATGAGTCTTCTCTTGACATATCATTATCTCTCTTGTCTCTAATTGGGAATTAAACTCCAAACAAACACCAAGATTATATAGGTAGTGCTTGTAAATATACTCAAAGAAGTGGATGAAAGCACAACCGTAAAGACCCTCAAATTTTATAAATAAAGATGAATTTTCTATAAATATTATTTTTGAATATTATGGAATAAATTTGATATAATGTTATAGTTGTGGGTAATATTTATAAATTTTGCAAAAGTAAGCAAGTTGTTATAAAATATTCGTTTAATGAGAATATTCTTTTTTGTCGGGGAATATTCAATACGACGACTCAATCATTAGTGGACCCTACAACTAAGTATTGTCGTAGTTAGAAAAGCGATAAAATTATCTTTCTATAAAAATAACTATGGAGGTGTTACTAATTAAAAGCTGTTGAACTACCCGGGTAATAGTAAAAGAATACGATGTCTGGCATTATTGCGTAGTACACAAGATATTGATTATTGACACTTTATGTGAGAAGTCACTTAGTTATACTCAATTATTACTATAAATAATTGCTTGCATCATATCTCTTATATTATTGATTCAATTATTGTCACAAGATTATCTGTATAATATGTTATATTATTAATTGAGACGACAAGTTATAAATGATTAATAATTGTTGAAAGATTAAATATGTGTTGATTAAAATAAAATGATTTGTGGTAATATTTATTCAATCCTTGATGTATATAAAGAGTCTGTTATATGGCGTTTGTGGTAAGTTTGATTATTTTATGGGGGGCCCATATGTCATCATCTAAGAGTCTCTTCACGTCGATAAGTAATTACCTTTGTGAATAGTAATTACCTTTGTGAATAGTAATTACCTTCAAGTCGATAGTATTTACCTTCGTCGATAGTATTTACCTTCGTCAATAGTAATTACCTTCTTGATAAAATTACCTTCAACCGTAATAGTATTTACCTTCGTCAATAGTATTTACCTTCGTATAATAATTACCCCTTGTAAATAGTAGTTGTCCTTCAATATTACCAAGAGTTAAGCGCTTCTTTGGTGTTCCAGGTTAATTACCCCCCATGAAATAGTAGTTGTCTCTTCAATATTACCAAGAGTCATTTTGACCCTTCCGTTAAGGCAAGAGCCACCCTCGCTTTTACATAAATAGAAAGCTCATTCCTTCATTATTTCTTACAATTCAATTGAAACTCTGTAGAGAAAACTATAGAGAGAAGAAAAAAAGTATTCTCGCTACTTCACTTTTCCAATATTCGGTTCTTCTAAGGTAGGGAATATTATTTGTTGTACTCGTAAAGGTGTTATTCTTTCTTATTCATGAAGAGAACTGTTGTTATTCCATTGCTTATTATTCTATTGGAATAACTTTGTATACGCTGATTTACCTATACTTGGTGACATTCTTCTATTATTACATTGGAACGTCCCATGCATGCATGTGTTTTACACCTGACTGGTTAAAATCTTTATTATTATTCTGTTGGAACATCCCATCATGTGTTTTTACACCTACTTGGTTCCGCTTCTTTATTATTATTCTATTGGAACATCACATGCATGTGTTTTACACAGGACTGGTTCCGCTCTTTATTATTATTACATTTGGAACATCCTGTCTGCATGTGTTTTACACGGACTGGTTCCATTCTTTATTATTCTCATTTGAACATCCTCATGCATGCGTTTTTACGCGGGACTGGTCCGTTATTTATTATTCTGTTGGAATAACTCGCTCGCAAGGCCTATATCGCATGCATAGTGATTTTTTTTGTTATTCCATTCTTTATTATACCCAAATTGGTTAAAACTTTGACTTCTATACTCCATGAAATTAGTAGAATATCCTTGATATTTAATGTTTCATCCAAAGATCTTTTCATGGAAATATTCTTCGATCATTCTTGAATTTTACTCAACAAAACAAAGATTATCGTCGACAATTTGGGCGTTAATAATTCCCGGATAAAATAATTCTTGAACTTGTTTTATTGAATTCTTATATCATTGTCGAAGATCCTCATGTTTATATCATGTTGAAAGTCATCTGTGGCACAGAAGTGCATAGATGGACTTGGTATGATTATGACCGAGAGGACTATTCGATGTAATCGTGGCCGTAATGTTACAAATGATGTGGTAAAAATCCTCGATTAGTCAGTAAGCATTGATGGACAAATTGTTGGCATGATCATGACCATTAATGAATACACAACTATTCTTGGCCGTAGCGCATGAATAATTGTGGTGGTGATACTTAAGAATATCCTCGGCGTAGTGCGGGGTGATTCGATGATGTGGAATATTTATTAAAGTGAGTCTCATTTATAACGATGATGAAAACCTTTTATGTGCTATTTTTGGTGGTTCATTGAATATAGGGATAATTTGTTACATTTCAATTAACCTTTTATTTTGTGGCAGTGTCTGAAAATGACATCTGAGAATGTTGAGAATAGCAATGGAGCACAGGCGATCGTTGATTCACCACATATCAATAACAGGATAATGTGCATCGAGAAGGCTGACAATCCTCATACGCAAACAACAACACCCACCAAATGATGAATGATCAAATGTTCAGAGGCTTTATGCAATTTATGCAACAGCAGGCGAGAGCGACTCCTGTCCAAAACGTAGGGGGAAACACGAAAAACTCTCGGGAGGTCACCTCTAAACAATTCAAGGAGCTGGGACCACCATAGTTTAAGGGAGAGCCAAAACCACTTCTGGCGGAAGCATGGATAAAGCAGATTACCAAGATATTTGATGTCTTGGGATGCTCCGAGGAGCAAAAGGTTCCATTGCCACCTTTATGTTGCAGGAGAGAGAGACTTGACATCGGGGGAATCGGTAAACGCGTACTCAACTTCTTTGTCTTGAAGATATCTTGGGAGAAGTTCCAGAGTCGTTCAACGACAAATACTTTCCGAAAGTATTCGCCACATGAAGGAGGTGGAGTTTATCAAGTTGGAACAAAACAATATGGCCAGTGTCGCAATACGAGAGGCAAAATTTGCGGAGTTATCACGGTTTAAATCCCCACTTGGTGGATAATGAAGAGAATGGCGCTTAATGTTTTTAAGAGGTTTGAAGTCGGAGATACGTCCAACATCTTATTTCTCATAAACCGTGTTTGTATTCGGATGTTGTAAATAGGGCTCGATTAGTGGAGCGCGATAACGAGTCAACGCTGACTAAAAGAGAGCGGTAAAAAAATTATAATACCAAATGAGAGTAGTCATCGAGGCGGTGACAACAAGCGTGTAGGAATCAACGGCGAAATATGGTAACCACTTCGGTGGTAATCGTAAAAAAACAATAAGAATGGACATTTCAAGAAAAGGAGATTCAACAATGATGGAAAAGACGTCGGCCCAACACAGATTGTTAAGGAAGGAGAAAGACCACCTATCATATGCTTCAAATGCGGAGGAGAGGGACACATCGGTCCGAACAGCGCCATGTCATTCCAAAGCATGTTATAATTGTGGAAGAGAGGTCACTTAGCTCGATTTTGTCGTTCATCAAGACAAATTCAACTAGGATGGAGGCACCAAAGGCCAGTCCCGTAAAAGTCAAACCAATGGTCTGAGGAGGCGTTTGTTGTGACCTCCCGAGAGCGAGGAACCCGAATGAGGTCATCACGAGTAAGCTTATCATAAACTCTAATGAAGTCTATACTTTATTTGATAACGTTCTACCCATTCTTTTATTTCTCCTACTTGGCTCATCGATTAAATTTGACTCAGGAGAAATTAGACTTTGACTTATCTGTGGAAACTCCGTTGGGAGAAACCTTCATTACATCCACTGTTTATAAGTCTTGTTTGGTTCAAATCGGTACCCTCACATTACTGTCGATCTTATTTCATTAAAAATACTTGCATTTGACGTGATTCTAGGGATTGATTGGTTAACTACTTATCATGCAAAAAATTAATCGTTTTAAGGGTTGTTAGCTTTCATATTCTAATCAACCTATTATGCGAATTCAAACGACCAAACCATTAAAATCAATCACGGTCATCTCAAGCCATAAAGCAATTCGTTTATTGAAAAACGGATGTCAAACTTTCTTAGCTCATGTCACGATTTAAACAAAAAATCGTTAGTTTTGAACGATATTTCTATTGTTAATAAATTTCTGACGTATTCTCAAGAACTTCTTCTGGCCTACCCCGGAGCGTGAAATTGAATTTTGTATCGACCTTGAACCCGGTGACAAAACCTATTTCCAAAGCCCCATATCGAATGGCTCTATTGAACTTGAGGAGAGTTAAGACCCAACCGCAGGAATTGTTGACATTGGCTTTATTAATCCTAGTACTTCTCCTTGGGGTGCTCCTATTCTATTCGTGAAGAAGAAAGATGGGAGTATGCGACTTTGTATTGATTATCGGGAGTTGAATCATGTCACCATCAAAAATAGGTATCCATTGCCACGTATTGATGACTGTTTGACCCGATTGCAAGGAGCCAAATTCTTTTCAAAGATTGATCTTAGTTACGGATATCACCAATTAAAGATTAGAACCCGACATTCCATAGACGGCTTTGAGGAACTCGATGCGGGCATTATGAATTCCTAGTCATGTCCTTTGGATTGACTAATGCTCCTCTTTGCCTTCATGGATATGATGAACCAGAGTATTCAAGGAATATTTAGATCACTTTGTGGTCGTCTTTATTGATGACATCCTTATTTATTCCAAAAGCCGTGAAGATCATGAAACACACTTGAGGTGACACTCCAAAAGCTTCGTGAATATAAGCTTTATGCCAAGTTGAAGAAATCGAGTTCTATCTTGAAGAAGTAGCATTCCTTGGGCACGTTAGTATCAAGTCATGGAATATCTGTTGACCAAAGAAAGATTGAAGCTATTCAAAGTAGGAACAACCTAAATCGATGGCCGAAATCACGTAGCTTTCTCGGTTTAAATTGGTTATTATCGGAGATTCGTGGAAGGATTTTCTTGAATCGCTACTCCATTGACTTTCAAATGACTAGAAAAGATCTGAAAGTTCGGTTGGAGCGAAGAATGTGAAAGATTTTTAAGAACTCAAGAGGAGACTAATTTCATTTTGTTACGACAATACCATCCGGCTCGGAGGATTTGTCATCTCTGATGATGCTTGAGCAAAGGGTTGGGATGTGTTCTCATGCAACATGGAAAAGTTATAGCATGCCTCGCGACAACTCAAAGAATATGAGAACAATTATCCTACTCATGATCCGCGAGTTGGCATTTTTTGTCTTCTTGCACTTAAAATTTGGAGGCATTACTTGTATGGGAGAAAGTGGAAATCTTTACGGATCATAAAAAGCCTCAAATATTTCTTCACTCAAAAGGAACTCAACATGCGACAACGACGTTGGCTTGAATCTGACTGAAAGATTATGATCATACCATCCAATACCATCCTGAAAAGCGAACATGGTAGGTGGCGCATTGAGTAGAAGATCATATATGCAATACGAGTGCGTTATTATCAACGAGCCCATTTTGTGTGACTTGCAAAGGATGGAGATAGAGTTAAAGACTCGAGGGGACGCATGTGATGATAAGCGAATATCTGAGTAGAACCGACTTTAATCGATAAAGTTAAAACTTGCCGAAGCTACGGACACAGGTGATGCGTATGAGGAAGAAAGTGCAAGAAGGTGCTATCTGGGGAAGCAAGAATCGATGAAGAAGGAATACTTGAGTCAACTCCGGACTTTGTGTTCCTAACGACCGATTTAAAGTATAATATCATGATGGGCGCATAACACACCATTTGCAATCCATCACAGGAGTACCAAAATGTATCATGATATTAAATAAATACATTTTGGTGGAGCAATATGAAGAGAGAGATAGCCTTTGTTTATCTCGAGGTGTCTAACTTGTCAACGAGTTAAAAGCGGAGCATCAAGTACCAAAAGGTCCATTGCAACCACTTGAAATTCCGAATAGAAGTGGGAGCACATTACCATGGATTTCGTTCTAGGGTCTTCCTAAGGTTTCTCAAGGCGTTGATGCGATTTGGGTCATTGTTGATAGATTGACCAAGTCTGCTCATTTCTTCTGCCGTCGAGAAACTTATACACTTGAACGTCTTGCTCAGATGTACATAAACGAGATTGTAAGATCGCATGGTATCTGCATTATCCATAGTTTCGATCGAGACCCAAGATTCACTTCACGATTTTGGGTTAGTTTGCAAAAAGCTATGAGCACAGGACTTTCACGATTTAGCTCGGCATATCATCCTCGGGACGGACGGACGATCGGAGAGGACTATTCAAACTCTTGAAGATCTATTAAGACTCATGTCCTTGATTTCAAGGGGAGTTGGGACAAGTTCTTACCATTGGTGGAGTTTTCTCTACAACAGCGATTATCAACAAGTATTGGCATGGCTCCATTCGAGCGTTGTATGGAAGAAAGTGTCGTTCTCGATGTGATGGGATGAGGTGGGTGAAGCAACGTTGTTGGGGCCGGGAGTTGATGCGCATGACTACGGAAAAAAGATTCAAACGATCCGACAATGTATAAAAACCTCACAAAATCGACAAAAGAGTTATCTTTGATCTTCATCGAAAGGGCGTGGAATTCGATATAGGAGATCGTGTGTTGTTAAGAGTTGCTCCATGGAAGGGAGTTACAAGATTTGGAAGAGAGGAAAACTTAATCCTCGATTTATCGGTCCATTTTAATCCTCGATCGAGTAGGAACTGTGGCTATAGACTTGCTTTACCACCAAATATGTCTCGTGTTCATAACGTTTTTCACATATCCATATTACGTAAATATGTGAAAGACCCGAACCATATTATTGAGTTAGAGCCGAGACGAAATAGCGAAAGATTTGGCGTATGAAGAGGTTCTGTTCAAATTTTGGATAAGAAGGAACATATTCTACGCTCGAGGTTATACCTCAAGTCGAAGTTTTGTGGAGGAACCACGATGTTGAGGAAATGACTTGGGAGTTAGAATCGAAAATGAAATCAAGGTATCCTTTACCTCTTGACATACCGTGTACGTACCCTAATTTCGAGGCGAAATTTCATAAGAAGGGAGGTTGTAAGACCTCGGCTTTTATAAATAAAGATGAATTTTCTATAAATATTATTTTTGAATATTATGGAATAAATTTGATATAATGTTATAGTTGTGGGTAATATTTATAAATTTTGCAAAGTATGCAAGTGGTTATATTATTCGATTGGTGGGAAATATTCGGTTTAGCGAGGGAATATTTGTACAATGGCTCAATCATTGGTGGACCCTAGCAAATTATTGTCGGATTGAAAAAGCGACAAAATATTTTATTGAAATAACGGCGGAAGTTTCACGGTTGATCTTTGTTGAACTACTTTCGGTAGTAAAAATACGATGTCGTGTGGTTGCATAGTAGCACGGTATTGATTATTGATGCTTATGTGAAAGTCACTCGGTTTGATTCCATTATTATGGATTAATAATATGAATTATTATAGCGATAATGGCGTTTTGTTTTATTCGTATTATTAACGTAATAAAAGCGAAACATCTTTTATATAAAATGAATACTTTATTAAAGTTATTACATAAATAAAATATATTATATTTTATTATGCATAGTGTTGCATAGTGTTTTGCATAGTGTTGCATAGTGTTTGCATAGTAAAATGTTTTTATATAAATAGAATATATTATATTTTATTTAAAAGATTTTGCTTTAAATATGGAATAGTCAGATTAAAGTAAATCAATACAGATAGTTCATGGATTAATTACTATGCATTACATTTTCTATAAATAGAAGCTCATTCCTTCATTATTTTCTTACAATTCAATGAAACTCTGTGAGAGAAAACTATAGAGAAAGAAGAAGAAAAGTATTCTACTTTACTTCACTTTGCCATATTCAATTCTTCTAAGGTAGGGAATATTATTTGTTGTACTCGTAAGGGTGTTATTCTTTCTTATTCATGAAGAAGGCTGTTGTTATTCCATTGCTTATTATTATTACATTGGAATAACTTTGTATAACGTGGTTTACCCTATACTTGGTGACATTCTTCTATTATTACATTTGAACATCACATGCATGTGTGTTTTACACGGACTGGTTAAAATCTTTATTATTATTACATTTGGAATATCACATGCGTGTGTTTTACAGGACTGGTTCCGTCTTTATTATTCTGTTGGAACATCACATGCATGTGTTTTACCAGGACTGGTTCCGTCTTTATCATTCTGTTGGAATATCCTATCTGTGTGTTTTACACGGATCTGTTTCCATCTTTATTATTTTGTTGAAACATCACATCTTGTGTGAATTTCACGACTGGTTCCGTTATTATTATTACATTGGAATAACTTTGTGCATCTAAGTAAATCGCATGCATGGTGATTTCTTTTGTTATTCCATTCTTTATTATACCCGGTTGGTTAAAACTTTGACTTCTATACTCCATGAAATTAGTAGAATATCCTTGATATTTGCGTTTCATCCGATATCTTTGCATGGAAATATTCTTACGATCATTCTTGAATTTTACTCTACAAAAGCAAGATATCATGTTGACAATTTGGGCGTTAATAATTCCTGGATAAAATAATTCTTGAACTTGTTTTATTGAATTCTTATATCATTGTCATCATCCTCATATTTATATTTTTTTTAAAGTCATACATGGCTGTAGTGCGTAGATGGACTTGGTATGATTATGACGAGAGACTATTCGGTTGTAATCATGGTAGTAATGTTACAAATGATGTGGTAAAAATCCTCGATGGCGTAGTGCATTGATGGGCCGATTGTTGGCATGATCATGACCATTAATTGAATACACAACTATTCTTGGCCCGTAGTGCATGAATAATTGTGGTGCGTGATACTAAAGAATATCCTTGGCCAGTAAAAGGGGTGATTCGATGATGTGGATTATTTATTAAAGTTGAGTCTCAAATATAACGATGATGAAAAACCTTTTAAATCATAAAAGATAGTAGATTTTATTTTCTACTTGACTCTTTTAATGGATTCTTTGTTCATTTGTAGTTAAACTTAATGTTCATTATATTTTATCGGTTTAACATTTTGTTGTGCTAATGATAATTTATTACGCATTATCTTAGTCATAATATTTCTTCTTGAGCTAGTTGAGCTCACCCTTTCTTTCATTGTTCTCTTGAGAAATGAGAATTTAGGCTGGGGACGAGTCGGGGAATGGAGTAATGGTCGAGAGGATAGCATTAGTAGTCCTCACTATTACGTGAAATAGTGTGATAATAATTGTAATGAGGACTCCTTTTGAGTTTGTATAATATCTAGTAGACAATATTTGTATTCAAACTCACGGTTTATGTCGTATTGTTCACACAGCAGTTATATTAAGTAAGTTGTATTTAAATTACATACCATGTATCGACTACCCAAGATGGGTGATGTATACCTAATTTTGGGCGCGTCCACAACAACCACATCTTATGTTGACACGAGGTTGTATGTCATTGACATCTTGTATGATAGTGGCAAAACACCCTTCCAAGTTAAATTCACCTCACCTCAACATCTATAGACCACCATTCTATTCCATTGTTATCCCCGCTCGACCCGACTACACTTTTATTACACGAAAGGAATTGTAAAGCAAAAGGGTGAGCACAACTAGCTCAGTAAAGAATATCATGACTAAAGATAAATAAATTATCAATAGCTTTCAACAGTAATAAATCAGAGATTTAGAACATATGGTAGATGATAAAACTTTTCAACCATAGTTGCTTAACGTGAACGAAGCGATCCATTCAAGAGTCGAATAGACCGTAAAATCTATTATCTTCTCCATGTTAAAAGTCCACCAACAATGTTTTATCCCTGTAACATCAATCAACAATTCCTGTCCACAATCACGTGTATAACTCATAATCGTAATTGTTGTTCTAAATTCTTTTCCTCATCCAGGACAAAGATAATTTTCATCACCTGAAACATCAAAGATCATGGTTATACCAAATCACAGTTCATGTTCATAATCATACTAATCAATTCATCTTTGCACTACGGGCCAAAGATATTCATCAACAGACCATCTTTGCACTACATGCCAAAGATATTCATCAGAAATCATTCATCTTTGCACTACGGGCCAAAGATATTCATCAATAAATCATATTTGCCAAAGATATTCATATCTAAAAGAAATATATAATCATTTCAGAATTTATATAAACAATAATTATAACCATGTTGATCAATTCACCTTTGCACTTAAGCTAAAGATATTCAATTATAAATTCAATGGTCATGATCATACCGGTCGACAATTCATCTTTTGCCTTTATTGGCGAAAGAGAACCCATAATCACGATCATACCATAAATCTACCCATCTTTACACTTAAGTCGAAGAGAAATATCATCATTAGGGTTATAAAATGTTATATATGATAATATAATCAATTTATAATTTTAATCTCCAGAGTAATATTCATAAATCAACTATAATTTGGTTAGAAAAAAAAACCAATTTTGTTGTGAATAGTACCGTGAATAATAACTTCGTGAATAAGTAACCCATGAATAAGAACTTTCATGAATAGTAACTCGTGAATAGTAACTCATGAATAATAACCCCGACATGAAAAAGTTCCAAATTTGATAAAAAGTTCAAACCAATATTTGGCATAATGATATTGAAGAAATAATATCATTTATGAAGAAAATAATCTCCTTACTATCCTTACTTACCTCAAAAAGCGATTTGGTTGATTTGGAATAACATTTGAACGAACTTGCCGTAGTATAGTAACACTCAAGATATCAAAATACTCACAAGAATACACTCGATAATATAGAGAGAAATAGAGAAAACTTGGTTTACGTGTGATTTTCAATTCTAACCTAAAGCACTATTTATAGAAAATTGCTTAGAACACCAAAGCGAAAAATTTAATATAATATTAATATTTTATAAAATCATACGCACACTTTGAAAATCCAACTTCAGCACATTTACCACACAATTGGGGCCCATCAACTCACCAAAAACGTTTTAGTGATTTAAAATATTTTAAAATTACAAAAATTAATTATTCCGGAACTTCGGAACTTCAATAATTCATAATAAATAGCCCTTTTATCAGAAAATTCGAATCTCGCGTCTTTTTATAAGAAATTCAATTCTCTACAACTTTGTAGAAAAAGTTTTTCCAAATTCCAAACAAAAATTGGATGAAATCCATATACAGACGATTTTACATTTATAATCAAATTTCGATCAAAAATGGGTCCACCAACATGTTTAACATGTTTTAAACAACTTTTGTAACAAAAATACTCTTCCTCCTCATATACTCATATATCCCACATTCATTGTAAAATATCACCATTATTATATTATAATAATATAATAAAATATTATTTTATCGAAAAAGATAAAATATCAATTTTTAACAATTGTCACTTTAAAAAATTTCTCCATCTATATCCACATAAAATTAATATTTTTTTTATCATATAAATCAATAATTAATTATTCACAAATAATATTACGAATCACAATATTAATGACGAGCGGTTCAGAGGAAGAGGGGCTTTCGAATAAAATTTCTCCTTCTTTGGTATGCAATTAGGTGACCAAATATCTCCTTAGGCGAAACTTTCTAGACATTGCCAATAATGTTATCTAATAATATTATTACGATAATATGAATTATTGCTTCGATAATGGAAAATCTTGTGTAGTGATAATTAAAACAACGATAATATAAAATATCAACGCAACAAGTATTGAATCAATAAAATCTTTGAGCGATAATTCTTGTAACAATTATTGAGTAGTGCCTTCTTACGTAAGAATCAATAATTGGTGCAATACTGCAATATCTCTTGTGCAACAAGCAGCGTATTCAGTATTTTAACCATCGAATTATTCAAACGATGTTAATTGGTAACAACTTCTGTAGTTATTTATAAAACTCCTTTTTGCGTTTTCTTCATCCAATCGCTTTCCGTTATGAAGCCCACACAAGGCTGCGCCGTCGTACGAATATTTCCCGACAGAAAGAATATTCCACGACTAAACGAATATTCCCCGACAACAATGAATATTTTATAACCACTTGCGTATTTTGAAAAAGAATTCATATATCACCCTTAACTTTAACTTTTTATCAATTTAACCATTTACTAAATAGAAAATTTGAATACTTTTATTTCATAAAATTCGAGGTCTTACACAATGATATTCTTTAGTATCACGATCACGAATTATCCATGCACTACGGCTAAACATAATCATGTTTTCATCAACGGTCCTGATCATACCATAAAATAATTCATCTTTACACTACGTCCAAAGAGAATCCATAGCCATAATCATACCAAAAACTGTCCATCAATGCACTACGAGCCAATGATGACTTTTTTCACATCATTTGTAACATTACGGTTATAATTACACCGAATAATCCCTGGTCATAATCATACCAAGTCCATCTATGCACTCTGAGAATACAAATGACTTTCAAAAAAATATAAACATGAGGATGATGACAATGATATAAGAATTGATAAAACAAGTTCAAAATTAATTTATTCAGGAACTAATAACGTCCAAATTGTCAACATGATCTTTGCTTTTGTAGAGTAAAATTCAAGAATGCTCATAAGAATATTTTCATGAAAAGATCTTTGGATAAAACACAAATATCAATGATATTCCACTAATTTCATGGAGTATAGAAGTCAAAACTTAACCAACCGAGAGTATAATAAAGAATGGAATAACAAAAGAAATCACCATGCATGCGGTAATTGCAGCATAGGCGGGTTATTCAACAGAATAATAATTAACGGAACCGGGTCAAATGCGTAAAACACAGATACGATGTTCCAACGAATAATAAAGAACGGAATAATAACAAAATCACCATGCATGCGGTGCCCATTAGACATGACGAATAATTACAATGATCATACCAATAAAGACGGAACCGGTGTCCGGTGTAAAAAGCGCATGAATGAGGATATTCCAACAGAATAATAATAAAGACGAAACCAGGTCCGGCGTAAAACACACAGACAGGATATTCCAACAGAATAATAAAGAATGAAATAACAGAAGTTCTCTTCATAAATAAGAAAGAAAGAGTACCCCTTACGAGCAAATAATATTCCTACCTTAAGAAGAAAAGTCTTGGATATATGAAGTAGTGAAGTAGCGAATACTTTTCTTCTTTCTCTCTATAGTTTATCTCTAGAGTTTTAGTGAATTAAGTAAAAATAATGAAGGAATGAGCTTACATTTATAGAAAAATGGATTGCATAAGAACTAAATCATGAAATGTCCAGATTGATTTACTTTAATCTAACGGTCCATATTTAAAGCAAAATCTTTTAAATAAATATAATATATTCTATTTATAATCTAAAAAAAAGCGAATAACTTTATAAAAGATTTTATTATGCAAACACTTTATCTTGAGCCTTATGAAAATATTATGCATAATAAAATATAATATATTCTAATTATTGTCTAATAAAACAAATAACTTTATAAAAGTATTTTGTTTTATATAAAAGATTTTACTATACTAAACACTATCTGAAACACTATGCAACACTATGCGTAATAAAATATAATATATTCTATTTATAGAATAACTTTATAAAAGTATTACATTTTATATAAAAAGATTTTACTATTAGCCTAATATAATGAATAACTTTATAAAAGTATTATGTTTTTATATAAAAAGCTTTTACGTTTTATTACATTAATAATACCAATAAAACAAAACCGAGTGACTTATCACGATAAGCATCGATAATCAATCTGGTAGTGTCTTCTTATGCAACCACACATATTCTTGTACTTTTACTACTAACGAAGTAGTTCAACATTATTAACGGTAAAACTTCCGTAGTTATTTTTAATAAAATATTTTTTGTCGTTTTCTCATTCCGAACCAATAATTTCGTTCTTGAGGTCCATCAATGATTGTGCCGTTGCACGAATATTCCTAGATAAATCAAATATTCCTCGGCCAATCGAATATAATATGACAACTTGCATACTTTGTAAAATTTATAAATACTACCCACAACTATAACATTATATCAAATCCACACCATAATATTCAAAAAAAATATTTAGAAAATAAAATTTTTATTCATAAAAAATCACGGGGTCTCACAATCTCCCTCCTTGAAATTTCACCTCGAAATTTATGTACGTTACAGGTATCTTAAGAAGGGTGAGGATCCTTGACTTCATTTCGATTCTAATTCTTGAGGTATAACCTTTGAGTGTTGAATCGATCCTTCTTATCGAAGATTTTAACACGTATCTCCTCATACGTTAAATCTTCGCTATATCGTTTAGTTCTAATTTAATAATGTGGTTCGGGTTCGTCCACATATTTACGTAACATCGATCGTTAAAAGCGTTATGAACACGCAACATACTTGGCGGTAAAACGCAGTCTATAGGCCGGTTCCTACTTCATCGAGGATTTCAAATGGGCCAATTAAATCGAGGGTTGAGATTTCCTCTCTTCGTCGATTTTTGCTTCTAGAATAATGCCCTCTTGAACCTTCTTCTTCACATTCATCAACTCCGGGTGTGTAGCGAGCGACTTTAACTTTATCGTTTAAAGTCGATTCTACTCATAATTAGATTATCTTCACGTGGGTCCCTAGAGTCTTTTAACTCTATCTTCATCACTTGTAAGTTATCTGAAATGAGTCTTTGTGTTAACAACATCGCACTCGTAAACGCATCCGATCTTCTACTCAACACGTCAGCTACCACATTCGCTTTCCCACAATGGTATTGAATGGTACGATCGTAATCTTCAACAGCTCGAGTCAACGTCTTTGGCAAGTTATACGTTCGTTTTAGTTGAAGAAATATTTGAGGGTTTTAGAAATGGGTTTTGTACTGGGGTCAATACAAAATTCGATTTCACGCTCTAGGGGTAGGCTAAGAAGACTTCAAGAATATGTCAGGAAATTTATTAACAATATAAATATCATTCAAAGCTGTGACCCTCATCAAAGACTTGGATAGTACGTCACATTGATACCTATCAACTTTCCATCGTCATTCACGACATCGCCTCTGAAAAGTCGCGGTGCATTCCACTCAAGGAAGTCAACAACGAAAGGACCAGGGCTCTTTACTTATGGCTTGATATGACAATGATTGACTTTAGTGGTTTGGTTACTTGAATTCGCATAACAGGTTGGTTAAGAATATGAACGCTAACAACCTTACAAAAAGCATGATGAGTAGTTAACCAATCAATTCCTAAAATCGCATCAAAAACAAGTATTTTCAAAGAGACAAGATCGACACATAACGTGAAAGTGTTGATTTGAACAAGTTTTTAAAATAGTGGAGGTAACGAAGGTTTCTCCCAACAGATATATCAAAGTCTAACTTCTCCGGAGTTAACTTCAAACATTGAACACAACTAGGTAAAATAAAAGAGTAAGTAGAACGGTATCTAATAAGGTATAAACTTCGCAAGAGTTTATCATTAACTTACCGTAATAACCCGTTCGGGTTCCTCGACAAACGCTCTCACTTAAACTCTGGATTTGACTTTGCTATAGGTACATTCCACCCTTAAGTGCTTCGTCCCATTCACGATCCATGATTTGAATCATTATTCTCACGATCCATATCGAATTGGGGTTGACCGCTATGCACAGGGTAATTCCGAATTCGATGTTGGATTCTCCCAATTGTTGTCTAAAAAGAAAAATCCATTTGATCTATTTTGGCTTTATTGGATCAGACGTCTTTTTCTACAATATCTACACGTCATGCGGGTTTTACCCATGCGTCATCTATTCTCCTTCGTTCATTTTTTTCTGATTTCATCAGAACTTTGATCATAGCATTCTCAGATTCCAGCTCTAATATCTTATACTCTGCCAAATAGTGCTTCTATTCAAGCATCACACATCGGGTAACATAATTTTGAATGGTTGCATCTCTTTGCTCCACGACCGCCTGCCGTTTTTCAGCCTGCTCTTCTAACTCATGAATACGATTTTATAATGCTAAATTTTGATCATAAAATTCTTCTAATAAATTCTCCTCAGGTTCCTCTTCTTCCTCTTCTTCCTCACTCTCAGCTGCTACCTCTGCAACTAGCTCGGGTGCAACTATTAGTTCTTCACGCACCACGTAGATATCTCTAATTTCTTCTTAAATCGACATCACATTAACTTTGATTAGTGATTAAAGGTGTCTCAACGGTCTCATGTGCTTCATTGCTTATCTCAACATTTTGGGATGCCATTTGCAAATCTTGCCACAAAACAAAGGTTAATTGACATATAACATATTATCCATATACTCGACCGAGCCAATTAAATATCAAATAAACTTAGGTAGGTCATACTAACGAAGAATTCCCGTCTCTCCCTCCTAGTTCTTGTCTCACATCTCGGCCGGGATCATATCCTAAGCTTTGATACTGTTGTGGCGCCCCCAAAATTAGGTATACATCACCCATCTTGAGTCGCCAAATACATGGTACAAATTTAAATACAACTTAATAATACAATGTAAGTATGTACAATACGACAAAACATAAAGCTGTGAGTTTGAATACAAATATTGTCTACTAGAGGTATACAAACTCAAAAGGAGTCCTCATTACAATTATTATCACACTATTTCACGAATAGTGAGGACTACTAATGCACCATCTAGGACCATCACTCCGTTTCCCGAGGCTAGTCCCGGCTATATTCTCATTTCACGAAGAAAACGGTGAAAGAAAGGGTGAGCTCAACTAGCCCGATAAGAAATATTATGACTAAGATAATGCGAATAAATTATCATTAGCCTTAAACAGTGTTAAGCGAAAACAATATAACAAACATCAAGTTTAAGCTGCAGCGGAACAAGCAATCCATTAAAAGAGTCAAGTAGAGAATAAAATCTACTATCTTTTATGATTTAAAAGGTTTTTCATCAGTTTTATCGTTGGGACTCAACTTAATAAATAATCCACATCATCGAATCACCCCTGCACTACGGCCAATGATATTCTTTAGTATCACGAACACGAATTATCCATGCACTACAACTAAAGATAATCATGTTTTCATCAACAGTCCGGATCATGCCATAAAACAATTCATCTTTGCACTACGGCCAAAGAGAATCCATAGCCATAATCATACCAAAAATTGTCCATCAATACACTCACGGGCCAATAAGGATTTTTCCACATCATTTGTAATATTACGGTTATGATTATCAAATAATCCTGGTCATAATCATACCAAGTACATCTATGCACTTTCTGAGCCACGAGATGACTTTCAAAAAAATATAAACATGAGGATGATGACAATGATATAAGAATTCAATAAAACAAGTTCAAGAATTAATTTATTCGGAACTAATAACGTCCAAATTATCGACATGATCTTTGCTTTGTGAGAGTAAAATTCAAGAATGCTCGGAAGAATATTTCCATGAAAAGATCTTTGGATGAAGCGCAAATATCAATGATATTCCACTAATTTCATGGAGTATAGAAGTCAAAACTTTAACCAACCGAGTATAATAAAGAATGGAATAACAAAAGAAATCACCGTGCGTGCGGTAATTAGCATAGGCGGGTTATTCCACAAAATAATAATTAACGGAACCGGTCATGCGTAAAAGCACGATACACGATGTTCAACGAATAATAAAGAACGGAATAATAACAGAAATCACCATGCATGCGGTGCTTGCGCATGTACATATTATTCAACAGAATACCAATAAAAGGCGGAACCCGAATCCGTCCGTAAAAGCGCATAAACGGGGATATTCTAACATAATAATAATAAAGAAAAGCTAACCGAATGCAAGCGTAAAATGCACATCTGAGATATTCCATCGAATAATAAAGAATGAAATAACGAAGTTCTCTTCATAAATAAGAAAGAAAGAGTACCCACTTACGAGTCAACAAATAATATTCCTACCTTAAGAAGAAAATCTTTGGATATATGAGTAGTGAAGTAGCGAAATACTTTTCTTCTTTCTCTATATAGTTTATCTCTCTAGAGTTTCGATTGAATTAAATAAGAAATAATGATGGAATGAGCTTCTATTTATAAAAAATGGACATAGTAACTAACTAACTCATGAACGGTCCAGTTGATTTACTTTAATTTGACGGTTCATATTTAAAGCAAAATCTTTTAAATAAAATATAATATATTCTATTTATAATCTAATAAAACGAATAACTTTATAAAAGATTTTATTATGCAAACACTATCGAGCACTTATACAAACACTATATACATAATAAAATATAATATATTCTAATTATTTTCTAATAAAACAAATAACTTTATAAAAGTATTTTGTTTTATATAAAAATATTTTACTATCTGGATATGCAAAACACTATATGACACTATGCATAATAAAATATAATATATTCTATTTATAGAATAACTTTATAAAAGTATTACATTTTATATAAAAAGATTTTACTATTAGCTTTAATAAAATGAATAACTTTATAAAAGTATTTTGTTTTATATAAAAAAAGCTTTACATTTTATTACATTAATAATACCAATAAAACAAAAGCGGTGACTTATCACATAAGCATCAATAATCAATCTGGTGTGCTACTATGCAACCACACGTATTACTGTACTTTTACTACCGAGTAGTTCAACATTATTAACGGTAAAACTTCCGCCGTTATTTTTAATAAAATATTTTTGTCGTTTTCTCATTCCGACAATAATTCCATTACGGGATCCACCAATGATTGTGCCGTTGCTTCCCTGATAAAACAAATATTCCCCGACCAATCGAATATAATATGACAACTTGCATACTTTGCAAAATTTATAAATACTACCCACAACTATAACATTATATCAAATCCACATCATAATATTCAAAAAAAATATTTCGAGAAAATAAAATCTTTATTCATAAAATCTGGGGTCTCACAGTAAGTTGGTCAATTGATCAATTCAGTGCTGACACGCAGAGGGAGGGATCACCCCCAGGGACGAAATCAGAATTTGATCTTGGGGGGGGGGGCAAAATTTTGTTTAACAACATAATATATATTTATCATTAAAAAGTAAAGTTCCACCACTAGAAAACATATTTTTACTAAAACAAAGTTAATGTAGTAATAGATTTGCTTTACAAAAGACAACAAAATATAGCAAAAAAGCCTTTTAAAACATATCTTCATCAAAATTGAACCCGACGTTCTTTCAAATCACGAAATGTTGCAATCGTATCCTTAAGTTTTATTTCTCATTCTCTGTGAAATCTTTGGGGTAAAATTCATCCACAAGCTTACAAATATCATCAATACTGAAAGACTTATGCCCATTTTGAAGATCCAATGTAGAGCTGAGAACAAGTAACTTTAACGCATGCTCACTAAACCTATTATTTAGCTCTTGCAACTAATAGTCTATTATAGCTGCAAATATATCAATCCGATAATGCTCAATCACTGTAAAATTATCTTGTTGATGTCGAGCTTGACCTCTTCTCTCAACATATAAATAATCTAAATCTGGGACATCTATTGTATGTCGTTCACAAAAAGACTTCATCTTTACTATGAAAGTATCATATCCATCATCTCTCAACTTCTCAAGAAGTTTCTTTGTGGTTTTCAAAAGGTGCATAGCATTTAAAATTGTTCACATCACTTAGCAAAAAAAAATCAGATCTTTGGGGGGGGGGGGGCATGGCCCCCTGCAGCCCTATGTCAGTTTCGTCCCTGATCACCTCTCGGCCTGCGTGTCGACACTGTATTGATTAATTGATTAAAATTAACTTCATACTAACCACTCCCCAGATGTATATTCCTCTCAATAATAGGATTACGAGTCAAATTAGAGTAACAAATTATGGTATTATTCACCTAAAAGGAACTTGTTCAGTAGATTCATGTCAGCTAGTGTATGCACTATTGTAGGTGTAGAATAACATGGATCTGATATATGAAGTTAGGTACGAATTAACCTTTTATTTGTGTGAATGATTATTTTTATATGTATTTTTGATATTTTGATATATTTTTTTCCATACTAAAGTAGGATCGATCTACAATATGCTAGTGGGGATAAGGTTCAAAAATGCCCCTGATATTTTTTCCAATGTCTACCGAGCACCCTATACTTTATTTTTGTCTAAAAATACCCTTAACGTTACAATTTTTGGGTCATTCGTGCCCCTACCGTTAACAACTGTGCCAACTAGACTAACATCCATCCAAATTGATTATGTGGCAGCCACATGGACATACTAAAAATACTAATTAAAAAAAATACTAAATACTAATAAAAAAAATACTAAAATACTAATAAAAAAATACTAAAATACCAATTAAAAAATACTAAAATACTAAAAAAATAAATTTTAAAAAATACTAAAATACTAAAATTCAAATTATTTTGTTAATTAAAAAATACTAAATTTATTTTACTAAATATTAGTATTATATACTTTTAATTTTACTAAATATTAGTATAACATATCAAATTTTACTAAATATTTAGTATTATATTTTACTAAAATACTAATTTATTAAAATTTAATGTAATTTTTTTTTATTACTAACTTTTTTTTACTAAAATAAGAATATATTTTACTAAAATAAGAATTTACTAAAATTTAACGTTAAATTTTTCAATTACTAACTTTTTTTTTACAATTTAACGTTAAATTTTGTAAATTAAGTATTTTAGTAAAATATAATACTAAATATATTCATATTTTAGTAAAAAAAATTAGTAATTGAAAAAATTTAGCGTTAAATTTTAGTAAATAATAATACTAAATATATTAGTATTTTAGTAAAAAAAATTAGTAATTGAAAAAATTTAACGTTAAATTTTAGTAAATTAAGTATTTTAGTAAAATATAATACTAAATATATTAGTATTTTAGTAAAAAAAAAAGTTAGTAATAGAAAAAAATTTAACGTTAAATTTTAGTAAATTAAATATTTTAGTAAAATATAATATTAAATATTTAGTAAAATTTGATATGTTATACTAATATTTAGTAAAAAGTAAAATGTGTATAATACTAATATTTAGTAAAATAATTTTAGTATTTTTTTAATTAACAAAATAATTTGAATTTTAGTATTTTTGTATTTTTTTTAATTTTTTTTTTAGTATTTTAGTATTTTTTTAATTAGTATTTTAGTATATTTTTTAATTAGTATTTTTAGTATGTCTATGTGGCTGCCACGTAATCAATTTGGACAGATGTTAGTCTAGTTGGCACAGCTGTTAACGACAAGGGCATAAATGACCCAAAAATTATAACTTTAAGGGTACTTTTGGACAAAAAAAAAGTATAGGGTGCTCGATAGACATTGGAAAAAATATCAGGGGTATTTTTTGACCTTATCCCATATGCTGGTGTTAGAGAGAACAATATGAATACATCACTTATTTCAAATGAAATAGAGACTTTCCATTCTTTGTATATTACTCATAATCATCCCTCTCTCCCATCATCATGACATCACATTCTAACGGATCCGATTAGCATGAAATTTATTTTTTGGTAAGTTGATCAATTGATCAATAGAATACCGACACACATAGAACCTCGTCTGCGTGTCAGCACTCTATTGGTCAATTGACCAACTTACCCAAAAATAAATTTCATGCTAACTGTAAGACCCCAACTTTTATGAATAAAGATGAATTTTCTATAAATATCATTTTTGAATATTATGGAATGAATTTGATATAATGTTATAGTTGTGGGTAATATTTATAAATTTTTTGCAAAATCATGAGTTGTTATATAATTTTAGATTGGTGGAAATATTCGTTTTAACGAGGAATATTAAATGCAATGGCATAATCATTGGTGGACCCCACAAAACGAATTTTTGTCGGATTGAAAAGCGACAAAAATACTTTATGAAAATAACGGTGGAAGTTTTACTGTTAAGCTGTTGAAACATCCAAATTGTTAAAAATGCGATGTCTGGCGTGAGTTACGATGTACTGCGGTATTGATTATTGATGCTTATGTGATAAGTCACTAGTTTTGTTTTATTGGTATTATTAATGTAATAAAAGCGAAAAAACTTTTATATAAAAGCAAATACTTTTATAAAGTTATTACGTTTTATTAGGCTAATAATAAAACCTTTTTATATAAAATAGAATACTTTTATAAAGTTATCATTTTTTATTAGAAATTAATTAGAATATATTATATTTTATTATGCATAGTGTTTGCATAGTGCTGCGTAGTGTTTGCATAGTAAAAATTTTATAAAGTTATTTGGTTTATTAAATTATAAATAGAATATATTATATTTTATTTAAAAGATTTTGCTTTAAATATGGATAGTCAGTTAAAATGCGTCAATCTGGACCGTTCATGAGTTAATTACTATGTAGTCCATTTTTTATAAATAGAAGCTCATTCCTTCATTATTTCTTACGAATTCAATTTGAAACTCTAGAGAGAAATTATAGAAAGCTATAGAAAAGTATTACTGCTCCTTCCTACTCTTATATTTAGTTTCTTTTTACGGTAAGGAATATTATTTGTTATACTAAATAAGGGGTATTATTTTTTTTGTATTTATAAAGAGAACTTCTATTATTTCATTATTTATTATTACATTTGGAATAACTTTTATATCTGACTACCCTATACTTGGTGACATTCTTCTAATATTTCGTCTTTTATTATTATTACATTGGAATATCCTTATGCATGCGTTTCTGTAGGGACTGGTTCCGTCTTTATTATTATTCTATTGGAATATCACATGCATGCGTTTTATGGGACTGACTTTAAAATATTATTATTATTTTGTTGAACATCATATCATCTGGTTAAAATCATATTTTATTACATTTGACTTTGGTTTTCGTTACTTATTATTACATTGGAATAACTTTGTACATTTGAAGTCCGCATGCATGGTGATTTCTTTTGTTATTCCATTCGTTATTATACTCGATTGGTTAAAGTTTTGACTTCTATACTCCATGAAATTAGTGGAATATCCTTTATATTTGCGCTTCATCTAGTATCTTTTCATGGAAATATTCTTACGAGCATTCTTGAATTTTACTCTACAAAGCAGTATCATGTTGACAATTTGGACATTATTAGTTCCTGGATAAATTAATTCTTGAACTTGTTTTATTGAATTCTTATATCATTGTCATCATCCTCATCTTTATATTTTTTGAAAGTCATACATGGCACTTGTAGTGCATAGATGGACTTGGTATGATTATGACCGAGGATTATTCGGTTGTAATCATGGCCCGTAATGTTACAAATGATGTGGTAAAAGTCCTCATTGGCCCGTAGTGCATTGATGGACAGTTGTTGGCATGATCATGACCATTAATGAATACACAAATATTCTTGGCCCTTAGTGCATGGATAATTGTGGTCGTGATACTAAAGAATATCCTTGGCCGTAGTGCAGGGGTGATTCGATGATGTGGATTATTTATTAAGCTGAGTCTTAGTGATAAAAGTCATAAAAAACCTTTTAAATCATAGAAGATAGTAGATTTTATTCTCTACTTGACTCTTCTAATGGATTGCTTATTCCGCTGCAATTAAACTTGATGTTTGTTATATTTTATCAGTTGAACACTGTTGAAGGCTAATGATAATTTATTCTGCATTATCTTAGTCATAATATTTTCTTCTTGGGCTAGTTGAGCTCACCCTTTTCTTTCATTTATTCTCTTGAGAAATGAGAATATAGGCGGGACGAGTGGGGAAGCGGAGTGATGGACGATGATAGTATTAGTAGTAGTCCTCACTATTACATTAAATAGTGTGACAATAAATATAATGAGGACTTATTACGAGAGTGGATATTGTCTAGAAAGACGATATTTGTATTAAAACTCACATGACTCTCTTTGTTGTATATTAAAGATTGTATTTGTATTTTGTACCATGTATGTGGCGACTCGAAATAGGTGATGTATACCTATTTTGGGGGCGTCACAGATTGGTATCGAGCTTAGGGATATGATCCACGGCTAAGATGTGAGACTAGAACTAGGAGGAGAGGCAGGGAATTCCTTCGCTAGTATGACCTACACAAGTTTTTTGTATTTAATTGGTGGTGGTCGAAATATAGGGAGAATATGTTACATGGCAATTAACATTTTGTTTTGTGGCGATGTCTGAAAATGACATCCGAGAATGTTGAGAATAGCAATGGAGCCACGGCGGTGACCGTTGATTCACTACATATCAATAATCGAGGATAATGTGCATCGAAGGCGACAATCCTCATGCAAACAACAACCTTGACCAAATGATGGATGATGGAATTTTCGGAGGCTTTATGCGATTCATGCAATCAATGAGGCAAGCGGCTCTATCCAAAATGTAGGTGGAAACATTGAAAACTCTCGGACGGTCACCGCTAAATGATTCAGGAGGCTGGGACCACCGGAGTTTATTGGAGAACAAAACCACTTAAAGCGGAAGCATGGATAAAGCGAGATCACCAAGATATTTGATGTCTTGGGATGCTCAGGAAGAAAAAGTTTCCCTTTGCCGCCTTTATGTTGCGAGGAGAGCCGATTCTTGATGGGAATCGGTGAAGCGTACTTCGACTGCCTGCTGAAAATGTCTTGGGAAAAGTTCGAAGAACTATTCAACGATAAGTACTTTCCCAAAAGTATTCGTCGTCATGAAGGAGGTGGAGTTCATCAAGTTGGAGCGAATATAATATGGCCAGTGTGTCGCGATATGAAAGCTAAGTTTGCTTGAGTTGTCCGATTTGCGTCCCACTTGGTGGATAATGAAGAAGAATAGCGTATGTTTTAAGAGGTTTGAAGCGGAATCGTCAACATCTTATTTCTCATAAAGCGTGTTTGTATTGAGATATTGTAAATAGGGCTCGATTAGTGGAAGCGCGATAATGAGTCAACATGACCGGAAAAAGAAGCGCGTAAAAAATGATAATACCGGTGAGGCGATCGTCGAGCGGTGACAACAAGCGTGGAGGAATCAACGTGCGAGAAATGGTAACCACTTCGGTGGTAATCAAGGCCAAAGCAATAAGAATGGACATTTCAAGAAGAGAGATTCAATAATGATGGAAGGCGTCGGCACCAAGACACCGTTGTTAAGGAAGGAGAACGACCACCTATCATATGCTTCAAATGCGGAGGGAGGGACACATCGGTCAAAGCTGTGCGATGCCGTCAAAAGCGTGTTATAATTGTGGAAGAGAAGTCACTTAGCCCGATTTTGTCGTTCACCGAAGACAAGTTCGACTAGGATAGAGGCACCAAAAGTAGTCCCGAAAAGTCAGCCGGATGGTCTGCAGGGAGAGCATTTGTTGTGACCTCCCGAAGCAAGGAACGAATGAGGTCATCACGGGTAAGCTTATCATAAACTCTGGCGAAGTCTATACTTTATTTGATCTGGGTTCTACCCATTCTTTTATTTCTCCTACTTGCGCTCAGCGATTAAATTTGACTCAGGAGAAATTAGACTTTGACTTATCTGTGGAAACTCCGTTGGGAGAAACCTTCATTACATTCACTTTATTTATAAGTCTTGTTTGGTTCAAATCGGTACCCTCACATTACACCTGTCGATCTTATTTCATTGAAAATACTTTTATTTGACGTGATTCTAGGGATTGATTGGTTAACTACTCATCGTACTAAAATTGATTGTTTTAAATTAAGGTTGTTAGCTTTCATATTCCAAATCAACCTATTATGCGAATTCAAGCGACCAAACCATTAAAATCAATCACGGTCATCTCAAGCCATAAAGCTATTCGTTTATTGAAAAGCGGATGTCAAGCTTTCTTAGCTTCCGTCGTCGGATCTAAACAAAAAATAAATCGATTTTGAATGATATTTCTATTGTTAATAAATTTCACGACGTATTCCACGAAGAACTTCTGGCCTACCCCGAGCATGAAATTGAATTTTGTATCGACCTTGAACGGTACAAAACCCATTTCCAAAGCCCATGTCGAATGGCTCTATTGAACTTGAGTTAAAGACCCAATGCGAGAATTGTTAGACATTGGCTTTATTAGTCCTAGTACTTCTCCTTGGGGTGCTCTGTTCTATTCGTGAAAAGAAATATGGGAGTATCGACTTTGTATTGATTATCGGGAGTTGAATCATGTCACCATCAAAAATAGGTACCCATTGCCACGTATTGATGACATGTTTGACCCGATTGCAAGGAGCCAAATTCTTTTCAAAGATTGATCTTTGTTCGGATATCACCAATTGAAGATTAGAGCAGATGACATTCCAAAGGCGACTTTCGAAATCGATGCGGGCATTATGAATTCCTAGTCATGTCCTTTGGATTGACTAATGCTCTCTTTGCCTTCATGGATATGATGAGCCAAGTATTCAAGGAATATTTGGATCACTTTGTGGTAAATCTTTATTGATGACATCCTTATTTATTCCAAAAGTCGTGAAGATCATGAACAACACTTGAGGTGACACTCCAAAAGCTTCGTGAATACAAGCTTTATGCCAAGTTGAAGAAATGTGAGTTACGGCTTGAGGAAGTAACATTCCTTGAGCACGTAGTATTAAGTCATGGAATATCTGTTGACGGCAAAGATTGAAGCAATTCAAAGCTAGGAGCAACCTAAATCGATGGCAAAATACGTAGCTTTCTCGGCTTAGTTGGTTATTATCGGAGATTCGTGGAAGGATTTTTTGAATAGCTACTCCATTAACTTTCGGTGACTCGGAAAGATACAAAGTTTGGTTGGAAGCGAAGAATGTGAGAAGAGTTTTCAAGAACTCGAGAGGAGACTCATTTATTTTATTATTACGACAATACCATCCGCTCGGGAGGGATTTGTCATCTCTTGTGATGCTTGAGCAAAAGGGTTGGGATGTGTTCTCATGCAACATGGGAAAGTCATAGCCTATGCCTTAAGACAACTCAAAGAATATGAGAGGAATTATCCTACTCATGACCTAAAGTTAGCGGTTATTGTCTTCGCACTTAAAATTTGGAGGCATTACTTGTATGGGGAGAAGGTGGAGATCTTTACGGATCATAAAAGCCTCAAATATTTCTTCACTCAAAAGGAACTCGACATCGACAACGACGTTGGCTTGAATTGTTGAAAGATTATGATCATACAATCCAATACCATCTGGAAAAAGCGAGCGTGGTAGCTGCTTGCATTGAGTAGAAGATCATATGCAAAATCTGAGTGCGATATTGTCAACACAAAGGCCCATTTTGTGTGACTTGCAAAGAGATGGAGATAGAGTTAAAGACTCAGGGGACCCATGTGATGATGGCGAATATCTGAGTAGAATGTACTTTAATTGATAAAGTTAAAGCTACTCAAGCTACTGAGACTAGAGGCGATCGTGTGAGGAAGAAAGTGCAAGAAGGTGCTATCTTAGGAAGCAAGAATTGATGAAGAAGGAATACTTGAGTCAACTCCGGACTTTGTGTTCTAACGACCACGATTTAAAGTATAAAATCATGATGGAGGCGCATAACACACCGTTTGCAATCCATCTCGGAGTACCAAAATGTATCATGATATTAAATCATACATTTTGGTGCGAGCGATATGAAGAGAGAGATAGCATTTATTTATCTCAAGGTGTCTAACTTGTCAACGAGTTAAAGCGGAGCATCAAGTATAAAAAGGTCCATTGCAACCACTTGAAATTCCAGAATGGATGTGGGAGCACGTTACCATGGATTTAATTCTGGGGTCTTCCTAAGGTTTCTCATGGTATAGATTCGATTTGGGTCATTGTTGATAGATTGACCAAATCTGCTCATTTCTTCTGGAAAATCGAGAAACTTATACACTTGAACGTCTTGCTTCGTATGTATATAAGCGAGATTGTAAGGCTACATGGTATGCCGGTATCCATAGTTTACGATCGAGACCCAGATTCACTTCACGATTTTGGGTTAGTTTACGAAAAAAGCTATGGGCGCATTCTGATTTAGCTTCGGCATATCATCCTCGAGACGACGGAGGCGATCGGAGAGGACTATTCAAACTCTTGATGATTTATTAAGACTACGTGTCCTTGACTTCAAGGGAAGTTGGGATAAGTTCTTACCATTGGTGAAGTTTTCCTACAACAGCAGTTATCAAGCAAGTATTGGCATGGCTCCATTTGAGGCGTTGTATGGAAGAAAGTGTCGTTCTCGGTATGTTGGGATGAGGTGGGTGAAACAACGTTGTTGGGGCCGGGAGTTGATGCGTATGACTAACGAAAAAGATTCAAGCGATCCGTGACGTATAAAAATCTCACAAGATCGACAAAAGAGTTATCTTGATCTTCATCGAAAGGACGTGGAATTCGATATAGGAGATCATGTGTTGTTACGTGTTGATCAATGGAAAGGAGTTACGAGATTTGAAAAGAGAGGAAAGCTCAATCCTCATTTCATCGGCCCATTTTTAATCCTCGATCGAGTAGGAACTGTGGCCTATAGACTCGCTTTACCGTCAAGTATGTCTCGTGTTCATAATGTTTTTCACATATCCATGTTACGTAAATATGTGGAAGACCCGAACCACATTATTGAGTTAGAACCGGACGAAATAACGGAAGATTTGACGTATGAAGAGGTTCTTGTTCAAATCTTGGATAAGAAGGAACATATTCTACGCTCCAAGGTTATACCTCAAGTCAAAGTTTTGTGGAGAAACCACGATGTTGAGGAAATGACTTGGGAGTTAGAATCTGAAATGAAATGAAGGTATTCTTACCTCTTCGACATATCAGGTACGTACCCTAATTTCGAGGATGAAATTTCATAAGAAGGGGAGGTTGTAAGACCCTAACTTTTATGAATAAAGATGAATTTTCTATAAATATCATTTTTGAATATTATGGAATGAATTTGATATAATGTTATAGTTGTGGGTAATATTTATAAATTTTGCAAAGTATGCAAGTTGTTATATAATATTCGATTGGTCGGGGAATATTCGTTTTAACAGGAAATATTTGTACAACGGCACAATCATTGGTGGACCCCACAACGAAATTGTTGTCGAATTGAGAAAATGATAAAAATACTTTACAAAAATAACGGCGAAAGTTTTACCGTTAACTGTTGAAACACCCGGTGTTAAAATTACAGTAATACGCGTAGTTTCACAGTAGTAAACGGTATGGATTATTGATGCTTATGTGATAAGTCACTCAGTTTTGTTTTATTGGTATTATTAATGTAATAAAAGCAAAAAGTTTTTATATAAAATGAATACTTTTATAAAGTTATTACGTTTTACTAGGCTAATAGTAAAACCTTTTTATATAAAACATGTAATACTTTTATAAAGTTATCTATTTTATTAGACAATAATTAGAATATATTATATTTTATTATGCATAGTGTTTGTATAATTACGCATAGTATTTATATAGTAAAATCTTTTATAAAGTTATTCAGGTTTATTAGATTATAAATAGAATATATTATATTTTATTTAAAATATTTTGCTTTAAATATGGATAAAATCAGTTAAAGTAAATCAATCTAGGCCGTTCATGAGTTAGTTACTATAGGTCCATTTTTCTATAAATAAAGCTCATTCCTTCATTATTTCTTACGAATTCAATTGAAACTCTAGAGATAAACTATAGAAAAGCTATAGAAAAGTATTCTGCTCCTTCCTACTCTTATATTCGGTTTCTTTTACGATAAGGGATATTATTTGTTGTACTTTCGTAGGGGTATTATTTCTTTTGTATTCATAAAGAGAACTTACATTATTCCATTATTTATTATTCTGTTGGAATAACTTGTATCTGTGGACTACCCTATACTTGGTGACATTCTTCTAATATTCCGCTCTTTATTATTATTTTGTTGGAATATCACATGCATGCGTTTACGTGGGACTGGTTCCGTCTTTATTATTATTACATTGGAATATCACATGCATGCGTTCTGGGGACTGGTTCCGTCTTTATTATTATTACATTGAATATCATGTTATGCATGCGTTTACTGCCGGACTGGTTCCGCTCTTTATTATTACATTGGAATATCCTTTGACGCCCCCAAAATTAGGTATACATCACCCATCTTGGGTAGTCGGATACATGGTACGTAATTTAAATACAACTTACTAATATAAGCGTAAATATACAATACGACATAAACTGTGAGTTTGAATACAAATATTATATACTAGATATTATACAAACTCAAAAGGAGTCCTCATTACAATTATTATCACACTATTTCACGTAATAGTGAGGACTACTAATGTTATCCTCTGGACCATTACTCCGCTTCCCGACTTCGTCCCAAATATGTTCTCATTTCAAGAGAAGAAAAGTGAAAGAAAGGGTGAGCTCAACTAGCCCAATAAGAAATATTATGACTAAGATAATGCAGAATAAATTATCATTAGCCTTCAACAGTGTTAAACTGATAAAATATAATAAACATCAAGTTTAACTGCAGCGGAACAAGCAATCCATTAAAAGAGTCAAGTAGAAAATAAAATCTACTATCTTTTATGATTTAAAGGTTTTTCATCATTTGTTATAAATTTGAGACTCGACTTTAATAAATAATCCACATCATCGAATCACCCACACTTTTCTGACCAAGGATATTCTTTAGTATCACGACCACAATTATTCATGCACTACGGGCCAAGAATAGTTGTGTATTCATTAATAGTCATGATCATGCCAACAACTCGTCCATCAATGCACTACTAGACCAATGAGGATTTTTACCACATCATTTGTAACATTACGGTCATGATTACAATCAAGAATAGTCTCTAATCATAATCATACCAAGTCCATCTATGCACTACTGAGCCCACGGATGACTTTAAAAAAAATATAAACATGAGGATGATGACAATGATATAAGAATTCAATAAAACAAGTTCAAGAATTATTTTATCCGAGAATTATTAACGTCCAAATTGTCAACATGATCTTTGTTTTGTAGAGTAAAATTCAAGAATGATCGGAAGAATATTTCCATGCAAAGATCTTTGGATGAAACGCAAATATCAAGGATATTCTACTAATTTCATGGAGTATAAAGTCAAAGTTTTAACCAATTGGGTATAATAAAGAATGGAATAACAAAAGAAATCACCATGCATGCGGTGCCGCATAGGCGAGTTATTCAACAGAATAATAATAATCTAACCAGTCGGTGAAATTCACACCAAGCGGGATGTTCCAACAAAATAATAAAGATGGAACCCGATCCGGTGTAAAACACATGATAGGATATTCCAACAGAATGATAAAGAGGCGAACCGGTCCGATGTAAAACACACAGCATGCAGGATGTTCCAACGAGAATAATAAAGACGGAACCGTGTCCGTGTAAAACACATGACGCAGGATGTTCCAACGTAATAATAATAAAAAAGACGGAACCAGTCCTGTGTAAAACACACGAGCGTGATGTTCCAATGAGAATAATAGAAGAATGTCACCAAGTATAGGGTAAACCACATTATCTGAGTTATTCCAATGAAATAATAATAAGCAATGGAATAACAACAGTTCTCTTCATGAATAAGAAAGAATAACACCCCTTACGAGTACAACAACAAATAATATTCCTACCTTAGAAGAACCGAATATTGGCAAAGTGAAGTAGCGAGAATACTTTTCTTCTTTCTCTCTATAGTTTCTCTCTCTGTAGAGTTTCAAAATAATTAAGTAAAAAAAATGAAGAAGAATGAGCTTCTATTTATAGGAAAATAGAATGCATAGTAATTAATCCATGAACGGTCCAGATTGATTTACTTTAATCGACGGTCCATATTTAAAGCAAAATCTTTTAAATAAAATATAATATATTCTATTTATATAAAAACATTTTACTATGCAAACACTATGCAACACTATGCAAAAACACTACGCAACACTATGCATAATAAAATATAATATATTTTATTTATAGAATAACTTTAATAAAGTATTCTGCTTTTATAAAAAAGATGTTTCGCTTTTATTACGTTAATAATACGAATAAAACAAAAGCGCCATTATCGCTATAATAATTCATATTATTAATCAACAATAATGGAATCAAACCGAGTGACTTCTCACATAAGCATCAATAATCAATACATCTTGCTACTATGCAACCACACGACATCGTACTTTTACTAAGGAGTAGTTCAACAATGATCAACGGTAAAACTTCCGCCGTTATTTCAATAAAATATTTTTGTCGTTTTCTCAATCCGACAATAATTACATTGTAGGGTCCACCAATGATTGAGCTAGTTGTACAAATATTCCTGCTAAACCAAATATTTCCACCAATCGAATAATATAACCACTTGCATACTTTGCAAAATTTATAAATATTACCCACAACTATAACATTATATCAAATTTATTCCATAATATTCAAAAATAATATTTATAGAAAATTCATCTTTATTTATAAAAAGTTTGGGGTCTTACAACCTCCCTTCTTATGAAATTTCGCCTCGAAATTAGGGTACGATCGGTATGTCGAAGAGGTAAGGATACCTTGATTTCATTTCAGATTCTAACTCCCAAGTCATTTCCTCAACATCGTGGTTCCTCCACAAAACTTTGACTTGAGGTATAACCTTGGAGCGTAGAATATGTTCCTTCTTATCCAAAATTTGAACAGGAACCTCTTCATACGTCAAATCTTCCGCTATTTCGTCCGGTTCTAACTCAATAATATGGTTCGGGTCTTTCACATATTTACGTAACATGGATATGTGAAAAACGTTATTAACATAAGACATATTTGGTGGTAAAGCAAGTCTATAGGCCACAGTTCCTACTCGATCGAGGATTAAAAATGGACCGATGAATCGAGGATTAAGTTTTCCTCTCTTTCCAAATCTTGTAACTCCCTTCCATGGAGCAACTCTTAACAACACATGATCTCCTATATCGAATTCCACGTCCTTTCGATGAAGATCAGCATAACTCTTTTGTCGATTTTTTGAGGTTTTTATACGTTGTCGGATCGTTTGAATCTTTTCCGTAGTCATGCGTACCAACTCCTCGGTCCCAACAACGTTGCTTCACCCACCTCATCCCAAAGATACCGGAGAACGACACTTTCTTCCATACAACGCTCTTGAATGGAGCCATGCCAATACTTGCTTGATAAGCTGTTGTTGTAGGAAAACTCCACCAATGGTAAGAACTTGTCCTAACTCCCTTGAAATCAAGGACACGAGTCTTAATAGATCTTCAAGAGTTTGAATAGTCCTCTCCGATTGTCCGTCCGTCTCGAGGATGATATGCCGAGCTAAATCGTAAGTCTGTGCCCATAGCTTTTTGCAAACTAACCCAAAATCGTGAAGTGAATCTTGGGTCTCGATCGAAACTATGGATACTTAAGCATACCATGCGATCTTACAATCTCGTTTATGTACATACGAAGAAGACGTTCAAGTGTATAAGTTTCTCGTGATCGGTAAGAAATGAGCGGACTTGGTCAATCTATCAACAATGACCCAAATCGCATCAATGCCTTGAGAAACCTTAGGAAGACCGTAGAATTAAATCCATGGTAATGTGCTCCCCACTTCCATTCTGGAATTTCAAGTGGTTTCAATGGACCTTTTGGTACTTGATGCTCCGCTTTTAACTCGTTGACAAGTTAGACACCTTGAGATAAACAGTATATCTCTCTCTCTTCATATTCTCCACCAAAATGTATGACGAATATCATGATACATTTTGGTACTCCCGTGATGGATTGCAAATGGTGTGTTGTACTTCCATCATGATATTATACTTTAAATCGTGGATCGTTAGAACACAAAGTCCGGATTTGACTTCAAGTATTCCTTCTTCATCGATTCTTGCTTCCTAAGATAAGCACCTTCTTGCACTTTCTTCCTCATACGCATCAGCTCCGTGTCTGTAGCTTGAGCAGCTTTAACTTTATCGATTAAAGTCGGTTCTACTCGTATATTCGCTATCATCACATGCGTCCCTGAAGTCTTTAACTCTATCTCCATCCTTTGCAAGTCACACAAAATGGGCCTTTATATTGACAATAACGCACTCGCGTTTGCGCATATGATCTTCTACTCAATCGCGTCACCACCACGTTCGCTTTTCGTGATGGTATTGGATGGTATGATCATAATCTTTCAACAGCTTCAAGCCAACGCCGTTGTCGCATGTTGAGTTCCTTTTGAGTGAAGAAATATTTGAGGCTTTTATGATCCGTAAAGATTTCCACTTTCTCCCCATACAAGTAATGCCTCCAAATTTTAAGTGTGAAGATAACAAATTTACCGCTAACTCCGAGATCATGAGTAGGATAATTCCTCTCATATTCTTTGAGTTGTCGCGAGGCATAGGCTATAACTTTTCCATGTTGCATGAGAACACATCCCAACCCTTTGCCCGAAGCATCATCAGAGATGACAAATCCTCCGAGCCAGATGGTATTGTGTAAAAGTCTTGAAATAAGTCTCCTCTTGAGTTCTTGAAAACTCTTCTCACATTCTTCGCTCCAACCGAACTTTGTATCTTTTTGAGTCACCGAAATCAATGGAGTAGCGATTCGAGAAAATCCTTCCACGAATCTCCGATAATAACCAAATAAACCGAGAAAGCTACGTGCTTTGGCCATCGATTTAGGTTGTTCCTACTTTGAATAGCTTCAATCTTTGCTAGGTCAACAGATATTCCATGACTTGATACCACGTGCCCAAGGAATGCTACTTCTTCAAGCCAGAACTCGCATTTCTTCAACTTGGCATAAAGCTTATATTCACGAAGCTTTTGGAGTGTCGTCACCTCAAGTGTTGCTCATGATCTTCACGACTTTTGGAATAAATAAGGATGTCATCAATAAAGACGACCACAAAGTGATCTAAATATTCCTTGAATACTCGGTTCATCATATCCATGAAGGCGTAGAGCATTAGTCAATCCAAAGGACATGACTAGGAATTCATAATGCCCGTCTCGGAGTTCTCGAAAGCCATCTTTGGAATGTCACGGTTCTAATCTTCAATTGGTGATATCCTAACGAAGATCTATCTTTGAAAAGAATTTGGCTCTCTTGCAATCGGGTCAAACAGGTCATCAATACGTGGCAATGGATACCTATTTTTGATGGTGACATGATTCAACTCCCGATAATCAATACAAAGTCGATACTCCCATCTTTCTTCTTCACGAATAGAAACAGAGCACCCCAAGGAGAAGTACTAGGACGAATAAAGCCAATGTCTAACAATTCCTCGTAGTTGGGTCTTTAACTCTTGAAGTTCAATAGAGCCATTCGATATGGGGCTTTGGAATAGGTTTTGCACCGGGTTCAAGGTCGATACAAAATTCAATTTCACGCCTGGGGTAGGCCAGAAGTTCTTCGGGAATACGTCAGAAATTTATTAACAATAGAAATATCGTTCAAAACCGATTTATTTTTGTTTAAATCGTGATATGAGCTAAGAAAGCTTGACATCCGCTTTTTCAATAAACGAATATCTTTATGGCTTGAGATGACCGTGATTGATTTTAATGGTTTGGTCGTTTGAATTGTATAATAGGTTGATTAGGAATATGAAAGCTAACAACCTTACGAAAACAATCAATTTTTGCATGATAAGTAGTTAACCAATCAATCCCTAGAATCACGCTCAAATGCAAGTATTTTTAATGAAATAAGATCGACAGTAATGTGAGGGTACCGATTTGAACCAAACAAGACTTATAAACGCTGGATGTAATGAAGGTTTCTCCCAACCTGAGTTTCCACAGATAAGTCAAAGTCTAATTTCTCCTGAGTCAAATTTAATCGATGAGCGCAAGTAGGAGAAATAAAAGAATGGGTAGAACCGGTATCAAATAAAGTATAGACTTCATTAGAGTTTATGATAAGCTTACCCGTGATGACCTCATTCGGGTTCCTTGCTTCTCTGGGAGGTCACAACAAACGCCTCCTTGCACTACCTAGGTTTGACTTTTTCTCGACTACCTTTGGTGCCTCCATCCTAGTTGAATTTGTCTTCTGTGAATGACAAAATCGAGCCAAGTGACCTTCTCTTCCACAATTATAACATGCTTTGACTGGCATGGCAGCTTTGATCGATGTGTCCCTCTCCTCCGCATTTGAAGCATATGATAGTGGTCTTTCTCCTTCCTTAACAACGAACGTCTTTGGTGTCGACGTCTTTCCATCATTGTTGAATCTCCGCTTCTTGACATGTCCATTCTTATTGTTTTGGCCCCGATTACCACCGGTGGTTACCATATCCGCCCGCTGATTCCTCCACGCTTGTTGTCACCGCTTCGATGACTACTCTCATTTGGTATTATAATTTTGCTTACTACCGCTTCTTTTAGTTAAGTCTTGACTCGTTATCGCTACCCCACTAATTGAGCCCTATTTACAACATCCTAATACAAACACGCTTTACGAGAAATAAGATGTTGACGTATCTCCGACTTCAAACCTCTTAAAAACATTCGCGCCATTCTTTCATCATTATCCACCAAGTGGGATGCAAATCGTGATAACTCCGCAAATTTTGCCTCGTATTGCGATACTGCCATATTGTTTTGTTCTAACTTGATAAACTCCACCTCCTTCATGTGGCGAATACTTTCGGAAAGTATTTGTCGTTGAATGCCTCTCGAACTTCTCCCAAGATATCTTCAAGACAAGAAGTTGAGTACGCTTTACCGATTCCCACCAAGAATCCGCCTCTCCGCAAAATATAAAGGCGGCAAGGGAACCTTTGCTCTTCTGAGCATCCCAAGACATCAAATATCTTGGTAATGCTTTATCCATGCTTCCGCCGTAAGTGGTTTTGCTCTCCCTTAAACTCCGGTGGTCCCAGCCTCCTTGAATTATTTAGCGGTGACCGCCGAGAGTTTTTCGTGTTTCCACCTACGCTTTGGGATGAGTCGCTCATCATTGTCAGATAATTGCATAAAGCCTCAACATTTGATCATTCATCATTTGGTCAAGTTGTTGTTTGCATGAGGATTGTCACCTTCTTGATGCACATTATCCCGATTATTGATATGTGGCGAATCAACGATCGCCTGTAGCTTCATTGCTATTCTCAACATTCTCGGATGTCATTTTCAGACATCACCACAAAACAAAAGGTTAATTGACATGTAACAAATTATCCTATATATTCTCACCGACCAATAAAATAAGCACATAAACTTAGGTAGGTCATACTAGCGAAGGTATTCCCCTCCTCCTCCTCTCAGTACTATTCTCACATCTTAGCTGTGGATCATATCCCTAAGCTCGATACCAACCGTGACGCCCCCAAAATTAGGTATACATCACCCATCTTGGGTAGTCGATATACATGGTATGTAATTTAAATACAACTTACTAATATAACTGTCGTGGTATAATACGACATAAACCATGAGTTTGAATACAAATATTATCTACTAGATATTATACAAACTCAAAAGGAGTCCTCATTATAATTATTATCACACTATTTCACGTAATAGTGAGGACTACTAATGCTATCCTCTCGACCATTACTCCGCTCCCCGACTCGTCCCAAATGCATGTTCTCATTTCAAGAGAATAAAGAAAGAAAGGGTGAGCTCAACTAGCCCAAGAAGAAATATTATGACTAAGATAATGCGTAATAAATTATCATTAGCCTTCAACAAAGGTTAAACCGATAAAATATAATAAACATCAAGTTTAATCAAGAATGGAACAAGCAATCCATTAAAAGAGTCAAGTAGAAAATAAAATCTACTATCTTTTATGATTTAAAAGGTTTTTCATTACTGTTATAGCTGAGACTCAGCTTTAATAAATAATCCACATCATCAAATCACCCCTGCACTACGGCCAAGGATATTCTTTAGTATCACGACCACAATTATTCAAGCACTACGGGCCAAGAATAGTTGTGTATTCATTAATGGTCATGATCATGCCAACAACTGTCCATCAATGCACTACGGCCACTGAGGATTTTTACCACATCATTTGTAACATTACTATTAAATGATTACACCGAATAGTTTCGGTCATAATCATACCAAGTCCATCTATGCACTACAGCCATGTATGACTTTAAAAAAATATAAACATGAGGATGATGACAATGATATAAGAATTCAATAAAACAAGTTCAAGAATTATTTTATCCAGAATTATTAACGTCCAAATTGTCAACACGATACTTTTTTTGTAGAGTAAAATTCAAGAATGATCGTAAGAATATTTCCATGAAAAGATATCGGATGAAACGCAAATATCAAGGATATTCTACTAATTTCATGGAGTATAAGTCAAAGTTTTAACCAACTGGGTATAATAAAGAATGGAATAACAAAAGAAATCACCACGCATGCGCAGCTTCGCATGACAGAAAAGTTATTCCAATGTAATAATAATAATCGGAACCAGTCGTGTGAAATTCACACCGATGTGGTGATGTTTCAACAAAATAATAAAGATGGAACTGCATCCTGTAAAACACACATGCATAGGATATTCCAACAGAATGATAAAGATGAACTGTGTCCTGTAAAACACATGTATGTGATGTTCCAACAGAATAATAAAGATTTTAACCAGTCCTGTAAAACACAAGATGTGATATTCCAATGTAATAATAATAAAGATTTTAACCAGTCCTGTAAAACACATGCATGTGATGTTCAAATGTAGTAATAATAAAGAATGTCACCAAGTATAGGGTAAACCACGATACAAAAGTTATTCCAATGTAATAATAATAATAAGCAATGGAATAACAACAGGTTCTCTTCATGAATAAGAAAGAATAACACCCTTACGAAAGTACAACAAATAATATTCCCTACCTTAAAGAACTCAATATTGGCAAAGTGAAGTAGCGTAATACTTTTCTTCTTTCTCTCTCTATAGTTTCTCTCTCTGTAGTTTTCAAAGAATTCGTAAGAAAATAATGAAGGAATGAAGCTTCTATTTATAGGAAAATAGAATGCATAGTAATTAATCCATGAACGGTCCGATTGATTTACTTTAATCTGACGGTCCATATTTAAAGCAAAATCTTTTAAATAAAATATAATATATTCTATTTATATAAAAACATTTTACTATGCAAACACTATGCAAACACTACGCAAAAACACTATGCAACACTACGCATAATAAAATATAATATATTTTATTTATAGTAATAACTTTAATAAAGTATTCTGCTTTTATATAAAAAGATGTTTCGCTTTTATTACGTTAATAATACTTAATAAAACAAAAACGCATTATCGCTATAATAATTCATATTATTAATCGACAATAATGGAATCAAACCGAGTGACTTCTCACATAAGCATCAATAATCAATACCGGTGTGCTACTATGCAACCACACGACATCGCATTTTTACTACCGGTAGTTCAACAAAGATCAACCAGAAAACTTCCGCCGTTATTTCAATAAAATATTTTGTCGCTTTCAATCCGATAATAATTTCATTGCTAGGTCCACCAATGATTGAGTATTGTTATTTAATATTCCCTACTAAACCTAATATTCCCTACCAATCAATAATATAACCACTGTGATACTTTGCAAAATTTATAAATATTACCCACAACTATAACATTATATCAAATTTATTCCATAATATTCAAAAATAATATTTATAGAAAATTCATCTTTATTTATAAAAGTTGGGGTCTTATATATCCCGTCGATGCAAATTTTTAACTTTGGTTCCGAATTTATTATTACGTTGGAATAACTTTATGTTATCTGATACCACATGCGTGGTGATTTCTTTTGTTATTTCATTCGTTATTATACTCATTGGTTAAAATTTTGACTTCATACTCCATGAAATTAGTGGAATATCCTTTATATTTGTGCTTCATCCAAATCTTTTCATGGAAATATTTCTCAATAATCATTCTTGAATTTTACTCTACAAAAAAAGATGTCATGTTGATAATTTGGACATTATTAGTTCTGGATAAATTAATTCTTGAACTGTTTTATTGAATTCTTATATCATTGTCATTATCCTCATGTTTATATTTTTGAAAGTCATCTGGCACCAGTGGTGCATGATGGACTTGGTATGATTATGATCGTGGATTATTGATTGTAATCATGATCGTAATGTTACAAATGATGTGGTAAAAGTCCTCATTGACCCGTAGTGCATTGATGGATGTAGATTGTTGGCATGATCATGACCATTAATGAATACACAAATATTCTTGGCCGTAGTATATGGATAATTGTGGTCGTGATACTAAAGAATATCCTCGATCAGAAGTAGTGTGGGGTGATTCGATGATGTGGATTATTTATTAAGTTGAGTCTTTGTGACGCCCCCAAAATTAGGTATACGTCACCCATCTTGGGTCGCCACTTACATGGTACATAAATTCAAATACAACTTACTAATATAACTGTCGTGTATAATACGACAAAAACTGTGAGTTTGAATACAAATATTGTCTACTAGATATTATACAAACTCAAAAGGAGTCCTCATTACAACTATTATCACACTATTTCACAGAATAATGAGGACTACTAATGCTATCCTCTCGACCATTACTGCGTTCCCGACTCGTCCCAAATATGTTCTCATTTCCTCAAGAGAATAAAGAAAGAAAGGTGAGCTCAACTAGCCCAAAGAAGAAATATTACGACTAAGATAATGCGTAATAAATTATCATTAGCCTTCAACAAAGTTAAACCGATAAAATACAATAGACAACCAGCTTTAATCGCAATGAATAAGCAATCCATTAAAAGAGTCAAGTAGAGAATAAAGTCTACTATCTTTTAGGTTTTAAAAGGTTTTCATCAATTTTATCACCGAGACTCACTAA